>LR738710.1:409251827-409300419 GCA_902687465.1 Secale cereale
GGCGTGTGAATGGCAGGGTAGTGGCTTGCCTGGTGGATAAATGGATTCATGCACAGTACTATGGGGGCCCAATTAGATGTCATGTCTACTCGACGCCCAATTAAATGGCTTTCGATGTCATGTCAAGCGTCGGGAAAATTACAGGTGATACGAAGCTTTCCATTCTCCCATGATACAGGCTTCCGAGAGCCCTTGGATCTGAGCTCGAACAGTTGCATGGCGTGATTCTAGACCTATGGGTGAATATCCTATCCTGGAGGGTTATTCTGCAAATTTTCAGCAACTTAGCATGCAACCATTTGATCTCAGATCCAAGGGCTGCCAGCAGCCCGTATCATGGTCATGCCTACCACGACCGTCGCATCGCTCGCGTGGTCGCGCCCTTGGAGATTTAACACGGTGTGTTAGGCTATCTGATGTTGGCATGTCATACATAGTCATCAAGGTTAGCTATAAGGTTGGCTATAAGAGTATTTTTGTTTACTTCTCTCTATCTCTTTCTTTCTAGTATTTATTGCATCCGCCAAGGAGTGACCTCTTCCAATGAAATGTTGCTTAGATGAGGTGCTATGGGCATTAAATGGCTTAGCAACTCAAGTCCCCAATGCATAGGTGCTTAGTTTTTTGTTGCTAAGTTTGCTTCATCTAGGTACACGCGCTTATCATCGTTTCTTCCTGGGGTCACCAAGCTAGTCTCTCTCTTCTTAATTAACTTGGCACATCAGACTTTATGCCTATGTGGCAGGCTTAGCACCTGTAGGATCAAGTACAATAGTGGGCTATAAGCCCGCTTTACATGGCATTTTTGCATATGTGGGGTTTAGGGTTTAGGGTTTAGGGTTTAGAGTTTGCATATGTGGGGGAAAGAGGCAAGAAAAAAGTGGAGGAGTGGGCTCTCAAGCAAGAGCTAGCCTCTACATGGTGGATTATCGGGACATGCACCTATATGGAGGTGGTCAGGAATCTGGCTTGGTAGTTCAAATGATAATGGCAAATCAAATCACTGGGCCCCACCTGTCCAGCAGTAACTCACTGTCAAATCACACAGCCCTACGTTTGGAGCAGCCTACTCCCTCATCTTCTCGCGTCTCTGTCGAACCTACTAGGCGGAACTGCCCCGCCTACCGCGCGGGAAAAGCCCCGCCCTCGACTTTTAAACAGTAAAGTATACTAATTTTGTATCCATGGATTGTGCCATGGAGCAAAGCCTCAAGAAAACAAGCGGTACACATGTACGGACTATACAACACGCCCCTCGCGTTCGCGTTGCACCCCAGACGGTCGGTCGGTCTGGCACGCCGCTCTCTGAATGGAACGCGCGTCATATTGCGTTTGCACACACATGTCGCACCGCAATTGAGAACCGACCATAGGCACACTCCCCGGCCCCGCAAGTCGGGTGAGTTAATAGAAGTACATACGTTGGTACCTGGACGATCCCTGTAAGACACGGAAGATCAGTTCGTCCATGCATGTGACTAGACTCCAGCAGACACGCCTGGATTGGCTATCGTCTACATATCGTGCAGGCTGTGTTGTACAGGGCTGTAGTTCTGATGAGAAATCTAAAAAAGGTTTCTTGTCATCTCGCAAATTTAGGTGTCATGTGCTTCGGATCACTGCGAGGGTTAAACAACGACAACTGAGTTGGGCTAGTCATTGGGGGCACATGCACGAAGACTACGCGGCTGCCATCTAGGTCAAGCCGGCTATGTTAATTAGGACATCTATCGATGGACCCCTTTTCTATGAGTTTATCTTTAATTTGAGCTTTGATCCTCGTCTAGTTTGTTGGGCAGTGAGGTTATGATTTCTTGTCATGTGGCATTTTTTCATGTTATATGTTATAATCCGGTGCTTCAGATCGAAATGACGACAACTGCGACTCCGGGGCACGTGCATGAAGACTTCTCGACAGTCATTGCCGAGGTCAAGCCGGCACCAGCCGGTAGACAAAAGAAAACTAGTAGTCCACTATATAGGCAGGAGCCTCCGCGCTTGCTTGCTAGTGTTGCTCTCTTCACACTGTCTCATCCTCTCCAGATCTAAATACGACAGTGGTGGCCACACACACTCTCTCTACTCACCGCTGGTCACAGATCCAGCCGGATCCTCTCCGCCGGGGAAGGTGAGAAGGTGCAACGTTCACGTGGTCGTCCTCGGCGACAACTCTTACCCACTGCCGGCGCGTCCCGATCAGCGTGCCTTGCCGTTCTCTCCCAAGCATCGCTGGCGAGGGAGGGCCTCCCACCCCTTCTTCCTCGCTGCCGTAGTGTGGGCAGATCCAGCCTCCCGCCGCCCACCTAGCGACATCCCGGTGACCCTCAGGTATAACTTCCTTCGAAACCGGCCTTGCTCTACTTCCCGAGCTCCTGGCGTCGCTGCATTTGTATCTTTTACTATTTCTCAGCCCCCCTCGTGTAGATAGGATCGATCGGCTGTCCGAAAACCACCTATTTTTTTTACTGTTAAGAGGTAAAACTAGTTCATGCACTCGAATCTAGTAGTACTTGGTTCAAACAAGGAAGAAAGGGGGTGGGGTGGGGGAAGATTTGTTACCTGAATCTAGGACTTGGTCGAAAGAGGAAATAATGGGGGCGAAAAGTAGCAGTGACTGGCCATCCAACTGGTCTCTAGGTCTAATAGGGAAATAAAGGGAACGCAGTACAAACTCAATATAAACCCGATCTATTGGTTGAAAAAGGAAAGAAAGTGGGGATTGGGGGACAAGTCAACAGAGTAAGTCCAACACTAGATTTGCTAGCCTCACAGAATATAAGGTGGCTATATACCGAACAAAAATGGGACCAACCCAGATATCCTCTTCTGATGTTTGTTGCCTCGAGCCGCTCTTATGTAATGCCACTGGTAAAATGTAGCAGGCACACTGTTAAAAGTAAGGACACATTAAACCAATGTTGTTTTCAATGTAATGCCTCCAGTAATATGAATCAATGGCACTTTTTTTCATGTCCTGCTAAATTTCCCATTAAGATAAGTTGCTTCTTTTCATTTTCTGATGGAAATGGATCCGGGGCTGGAGCCCTTTTCTTAAAAGAAGAAGAAGAAGAAGCTGCTAGCTCATGGGACATTGCTTCATTTTAGGTGAACTGCACCAAAAGGTCCCATGAATTGAATCATACATGTTGGTGATTGGTGTCACCCCTTCTATGAACGCGTTGACTGCAAATATGGTTCCCATCACGAGGTATGTTACTTTTTGTTCTGACCGTTTGCCAAAGATCCTGCATGTTGATTATACTCTGGTGCTATTGTTTTGGCACTGCCATGATAAAGCAGTAGTGTTATTATTTTGCACCTTAATCTAGTGGCACTATTAATTTGAGGCAATGTTTTGGAACCGCTAGTGCCACTATTTTTTTTATATATCGAAAGAGGGGGTTCCCTCTGATTTCATTAAAGAAACCCAACCATAGAGAACCATTATCCGACAACATCTCAGTGTAAACGGGCAGTTATGCAACTACTACTAGAACAGACTGAGTACTAGCAGGAGATAAGTTCGCCACATAAGCTAGGCAGGTAGGGGGACGCATCACCAGCTCGACCAAGTTTGGATTACAACCCAAATTCTACCACAGAAACATCAGGGGAAAGATAGGGACTGAAAGAGCCAGCTTCAGCATCCCAGTCTAAGCACCCCCGACCTTCATCCTTGTGATGCACGGTACACCTCGTTTGCCACCTACTCGACCCTAGTGTCACTGATAAAAAGAAGTAATAATATAGTTAAAAACTTAAAATAGAGCGAGTGTCCTCTCTATCATTTCATTTTCAATGTAGATAAAGAAAGTGCTTCTCTTTATTAATGTATGTTTCATCAACTAGTCCCATTGCTAATGTTTAAGCGTTTCTGCAAACTGGGGTGCTTAATTTTAGTTGATCTGCACAAAAATAGAGATTTGAATGTCTCAAGGCCCCTCCTTGTACTACCGCTATACACTGATGTTCATCACTGGCAGAAGGTGTATCGGGGAGACTTGGGTCGATTTCCAGTATGATGTAATATTTTCTTTTGTTTATTAGTGTATGTTTGATCAACTAGTGCCACTATAATCTAATCATGCCTTTTCATTATCCGTGCAAACAGGGTTATTCAGCTGCATTTTGGTGGAACTGCACAAATGTACAGATGGAACTGGCATATATGCAGAGTGAGAGGTGCCAAGTAAAAATTACCGACACCAACCCTGTTCCATCTAAGCATTGGCATCCACCACCATCAGTGGGATGTGTGGCGCTCACTATGGAGTATTGATCCCATATGGAGCATCCACCAGAGATTGAAGGATCGAGCATCTACAGTGTGCCGTTTGTGAGGGTGTCGTGCCAGAGCGAGCCGGTGGAGTCTTCGTTGACTGAACCCAACTGTAAGAGGAGAAAAACAGTTGGCCTGACGATGCTTCCTCGCCATCCTCTCCCTCACCGTTCACATCGTCTCACGGGGCGGCTGTGTGCCGCCGAGGAATAGGAGGGATTCCCCCAGACCAATAGCCGGGCAAGTTGTGAATTGTCAGGAGGAGCTTAGGGTTGTTAGTATTTGCAGGTTGTGAATTGTGTTTTGTGTTGTGCATTTTGAGAGTACTTTCAGATATGAATGTCTTTTGAATTTCATATTTGCAGTATTCAGCATATGAAGTATTTTATGAATTTTAGAGATCTATTTTTAGCACTTAAAAATGTAGTTTCATAGGAGTATAAAAGTGCAGACAATGTGATTCTCAGAGAAGAAACTTCAAGTTTCAGTTTCAGATAAGAAACTCCAAGTTCAGTTTCAGATAAGAAACTTCAACTTTGAGAGGCAGAGCATTTATATTAACACGGCCTTTTTAAACAGTGTTAACATCATGCTAGAAGTTTTATGCATGGTCAAAACTGGAACTACCAGCCAGTTAACATCATGCTGATCAACATTCATGCATAGCACATCTTCATATGATGCACAATCAAAAAGATATGCTATTTTCAAAATGCCCACACAATATCGAGTGTGCGAAAAACAAAGAAAACGAGGGACGAAGTTTTGGCAAGTGTAGGACGTGGTGTGCATAGATGACAATTGGGATCCACATGTCAATAAAGGCAGAGGCAAAAAATTTGGAGATAGCTGCACAGGTGGAATCGAAGCCGGGCGGAACAACTGTCGGGTAGTGTCACTCGGCCACTGGTCAGATCTCCTCCTGCGCCTTTGTGCGCTCGCCGCGACGCCGCTGTCTGCCGTTGTGAACATGCTGAACAAACGAGAGGAATCTGGAGAGGACTGTACGTGGAGAGGCGGATAGTCAGGACCCACCAGGTCTATGGCCGTTCGCAAGCAAGTGCCTCATCGAAAAAAATACTTCCTCCTAATGCTATACTGACTTTGGGGCCCACGGGTTTATCAACATAGTTACATTTTTTAGGTGCTTCAACGTAGTTACTATAGGAGATAAATTCACAACAAAGCCGGGGAGCCGCCAGGTATAATTTATTATCACTGGGGCAGCAAGTATCAGCTGGGTTTTGGGCTGCCCCGTCTAGGCTTTCTTTTTTAACATGCGCAGCCCACGACCTCGAATGGGAGGTCCATAGGCCTGTTTGTATTTTCTTGAGGGCCGTCATGTATCGACCGGCCTATGGACCTCCCATCAGAGGTTTTATTTTTCCTGAATCATCGGGAGCCCAATTTATGTATTTTTTTTGAAGAAAACGCAGAGGTCTGTTCTATTTTTCTATATAAGAATAGGAACGCCTGGTCCAACTTATGTTTCCCTTCTAACTATATTATATATATTTAAATTATTTTGTATGTTATTATATATTATTGTTATTGTCATCATATATTTAACAGATACTTACATATGTAAGAAAACAATATCCCACATCTTGTTAACTTATAAAAATAATTTCTTAACAATAAAATCCTGGATTTGTTTTGGCAACGAAAATCCTGGTGATTGTGTACAAAAGCTTGGTAAGATTTCTTAACAACTTATATAACAAAGTGCTCAACCCCTATTTATTTTTTGATAACATTGCTGCGCCCACCCCAACATTATAATTAGAATCAGCCCAGAAAAATCGAGTATTTCGAGAAAGTGCAAATGGCCTGTAATTTTTTAGGAAACACATAAATGGGCCGCATGGACACTACATTATTTGTTCACCCAGCCCAGCTAATGGACTGTAATTGAAAAAAAAAAGATCAAATGGACTGTAAATTCCACCCCGCAAAAAATGACCGGAAATTCTGAAAAAACGGGTTGAATACGTGCCATAATTTTGGAGGCTGGAATATGGGCCAATGCAAGTCGTTGTCAACTTAGTCAACAAATGATTCTAACATAGTTAGCCATTGGATTTACATCCAACGACCGGCATCCATCTTCAATCTCTCGTCTTCTTCATCCAGCGCCGCCGGGACCACCTGCTCACGCCTCCTGCTACTAGCAGCTCTGCTTAGCATGCTTCGCTGTGAAGCGCTACTCCACCGTTGGCCAGGCCATCCCTCCACCCGTCCACACCTCCTGTTCTTCTCCACCGACTGCCGAACCACACCGCACCAGAACCTGTTAACCCTCGTACACCTCTCCGTCTGTGACTCTACTCCTGCGTCTTCCCATCTCCGGCTCGTTGCTGTCCGGGGCCTCGCTGTCGTCCACCACCTTGGATGCGCTCGGCGCGGAGTGGTCAATGTGGTCAACGAACGACACCATCGGAAGTAGACTGTGCGTGGAGAGGCTGACAGTTGGGTCCACGACGGCACGTGAGGAAATGCCTCCTTATTACGCGCAAAATAATGATTCCCCCACCTGCCAGCTGGGACCCACCGGAAGGGCCTCTGTATTTCACGAAAAAATGTTCCCACCACTGACAGGTTGGACCCACCAGCTATATCTTCGCACGCAAGGAAGTGCCTCCTTATTACGCACAAAAAATGAATACTCCCCCTGCTAGTTGGGACCCACCACAGTGGGGGGCTGACTTGTGGGCCTACTAAGTTGACGGGGACGGAGTGCTTTGTCAACTTAGTCAATATGAACGATTCTAGCTCCAGTGACCGTATGATGTCCATGCAACACCCGTAGTGCTTCTTCAACCTCTGGTCTTCTTGCTCCAGCCGCCCAAAGCAGCGCCGGTCGTGCCGCCTGCTCCTGCCTCCCGTGGCCGGCTGTGCTGCCGCGGAGGCCTCACCGCCCCCATACTACTCCCACCGCTGGCCAGGCCATCCCTCCACTCCCTCACACCCCCTGTTATTCTGCGGCGATGACTTCCTCACACCGCAGCCGAACCAGTGAACCCTCGTACTCCTCTCTGCATGGGCATCCACTGCCGCGTCTTCCCCGACTCCGCGTCGTCCCCTTCCTAGGCCTCGCCGTCGTCCACCGCCTTGGTGCTCTCGACTCGGCGTGGTCAATGTGATCAACGACCGACTTCCATCCGAAGAGTGCTGTACGTGGAGAGCCTGACAGCTGGGTCCACGGCCACAACCCAGTTTTTTGTGATTTTCCAAGTAAGTCGCTTTTTCAGCCATGTTGGGCTGCAAATCTTTCAAGACAAGGAGAGCTTCATTCGACTGGCCGAGAAAATGGCCTATCAATAATGAGAAATGGGCTGTACATTTTTAAAACACATCAAACCGACAATTAGTTTCAGTTTTTTTTTCATTTCGAGATTTTAAATTGCATTGATTTTTATGTGTGGACAATTTGTTGGATTTTATATTGATATACATTTATTTCTAAAATCAGTTTGAATGTGACTCGAAATTTCGGGATTAAAAATAGTTCGGACCGCACCAAAATATGCAAAATTTCGTATAATTTTTTAACCGTGGCCACAATATGGGCTGTAATACTAACAAAAAGAATATGGGCTCCAAAAAAACCTTAAGAATTAGCAAATGGGTTGTAAATTATTAGAAATAATGGCAGATTGGTTGTATGATGTTTTCCACAGACTTGAGGCTTTCCGAAAAAAGGTTGACGCACAAGAAGTGACTGTTGGATGTCCATCCAACGGCCGTCGTGCTTCTTCAATCTCTGCTCTTCCTGCTGCAGCTGCTCAAACAAGCGCTAGCGGGACTGCCTGCTCCCTCCTTCCCGCGGCCGGCTGTGCTACCGCGCAGGCCGCACCGCCCCACCATACTCCCATCGCTGGCCTAGCCATCCCTCTACTCACCCACACCTGTTGTTATTCTCCGGCGACGGCAGACGAACCAGTAAACCCTCATATAGTCGTACTCCCCTCCGCGTGGGAAACAACTGCCGAGTCTTCCTTGCCTCCGTGTTGTTCCCTTCCTAGGCCTCGCCGTCGTCCACCGCCCTAGTGCTCTTGGCGCGGCCTGGTCAACGTGGTCAACGACCGACATGCATCTGAAGTGGACTGTATGTGGAGAGGCTGACAACTGGGTCCACGGCCGCACGCAAGGAAATGCCTCCTTATTACGCGCAAAATAATGATTCCTCCACCTAACATCTGGGACCCACCAGCAGGGCCTCTGTATTTCTCTAAAAACGTTACCACCGCTGACATCTTGGACCCACCAGCTATATCTTCGCACGCAAGGAAGTGCCTCCTTATTACACAAAAAAAATGAATACTCCCCCTGCTAGCTGGGACCCAGTATAGTGGCAGGCTGACTTGTGGGCCTACTAAGTTGATGGGGACGGAGGGCTCTGTCAACTTAGTCAATATGCACGATTCTAGCTCCAATGACCGTACGATGTCCATCCAATGGCCGTAGTGCTTCTTCAACCTCTGGTCTTCTTGCTCCAGCCGCCCAAACCAGCACCGGTCGTGCCTCGTGCTCCATCCTCCCGTGGCCGGCTACGATGTGGCGGAGGCCTCACTGCCCCCACTACTCCCACCGCTGGCCAGTCCATCCCTGTACTCACCCACACCCCCTGTTATTCTGCGGCGACGGCAGCCTCACACCGCAGCGAACCAGTGAACCCTCATACTCCTCTACGCGTGGGCATCCACTGCCGCGTATTCCCCGGCTCCGCGTCGTCCCCTTCCTAGGCCTCGCCGTCGTCCATCGCCCTGGTTCTCTCGGCACGGCGTGGTCAATGTGGTCAAGGAACGACTTCCATCGGACGTGGACTGTACGTGGAGAGGCTGACAGTTGGGTCCATGACGGCAGCAAGGAAGTGCCTCCTTATTACGCGGAAAATAATGATTCCTCCACCTGACAGCAGGGACCCACCGGACGGGCCAACGTTTCCCCCTGACTTCTAGGACCCAGCGGACGGGCCACCGTATTGCGCGAAAAAAACATCCCCCCGCTGTCAGCTCGGACCCACCGGAAGCGCCTCCTTATTACGCAAAAAAAAATCAATACTCCCCCTGCTGGTTGGGACCCACCTTGGTGGGAGGCTTACTTGTGGGCCTACTAAGTTGACGGGGACGGAGTGCTTTGTCAACTTAGTCAATATGAACGATTCTAGCTCTAGTGACCGTACGATGTCCATCCAACGACCGTAGTGCTTCTTCAACCTCTGGTCTTGTTGCTCTAGCCGCCCAAAGCAGCGCCGGTCGTGCCGCATGCTCCTGCCTCCCGTGGCCGGCTGTGCTGCCGTGAAGGCCTCACCGCCCCCTACTATTCCCACCGCTGGCCAGGCCATCCCTCTACTCACCCACACCCCATATTATTCTGTGGCGATGATAGCCTCACACCGCAGCGAACCAGTGAACCCTCGTACTCCTCTATGCGTGGGCATCCACTGCGGCATCTTCCCCGGCTCCGCATTGTCCCCTTCCTAGGCCTCGCCATCGTCCACCGCCCTGGTGCTCTCGGCGCGGTGTGGTCAACGTGGTCAAGGAACGACATCCATCAGACGTGGACTGTACGTGGAGAGGCTGACAGCTGGTCCACGGCCGCAGCAAGGAAGTGCCCCCTT
Source organism: Secale cereale (assembly GCA_902687465.1). Lineage (NCBI taxonomy): Eukaryota > Viridiplantae > Streptophyta > Magnoliopsida > Poales > Poaceae > Secale > Secale cereale. The sequence goes on from LR738710.1 coordinate 409,261,730, forward strand.
ATTACGCGCAAAATAATTATTCCTCCACCTGACATTAGGGACCCACCGGACGGGCCACTGTATTTCACGAAAAAAAGTTTCCCCCTGACTGCTGGGACCCACCAGCTACATCTTCGCACGCAAGGAAGTGCGTCCGGGCAAAAAACTGATCCGCCTCCGTGATTGCTGGGACCCACCAGCTACATCTTCGCAGGCAAGGAAGTGCAAGACAGTCGGGACCCACCTGGTCGAAGTGTACGTACCGTTGTCATTCTGGTCGCGAACGTGTACGTACATACTGGTCGATGTAGAGACGCGCACCTGTCGTAGCAGAGGCGCGCACGTAGCATGTACACGTACGTACATCGGCCAGTGTGCAAGAAAAAAAAAATACGGCCACGTACGTACATACAGGCAGGGTCTTGAACGCCTACTCGCGCATACATACCTCCATGGCTCGTGTACATGACTGGGTCGGAACGGAGAAATAGCGTCGTCGTCGTGTTCATGGGGAGCCAACCGGCTGGGTCGGAACGGAATGCGTCGTCGTGTTCATCAGGAGGGCTTGGACGGGACAACCGATGGAAACGAGGCCTGGCGTACCGCAGAATGGAGGAAACGGCCTTGTGTTCGACCGGCCACGGTCGAAACGGGATCCTGTTCATCGGGAGGGGTCTGGCGTACCGCAAAACGGAGGAAACAGACCTCCTATGGTCAAAACAGGGGTCCTGTTGATCGGTAGGGGTGTGGCGTACCGCAAAACGAAGGAAACAGACTTGTGTTGGAGCGCTACGGTCGAAACGGGGGTCCTGTTCATGAGGAGGGGTGTGGCGTACCGCAAAACGGAGGAAACGGACTTGTGTTGGAGCGCTACGGTCGAAATGGGGGTCCTGTTCATCAGGAGGGGTGTGGCGTACAGCAAAACGAGACTACACGGGATATTGTTCATCACCACCGTCGACCACCTCCAGCCTTCACGGGCTACTGTTCATCCACCGTCGACCTCCTCCAGCCTCCACCTGCGACTGTTCAGCCTCCACCGCGCGCTACTCCACCGGCTACTGTTCAACCTTCCCTCTCCACAGGCTCCTGTTCAACCACCCCTTCACAGGCTACTGTTCATCCAGCCCTCCATCGTCTACTGTTCATGCAGCCCTCCACGGGGTGGTCCTGTTCATGCAGCCCTCCACGGGGTCCTGTTCATGCAGCCCCAACCGGCTCGATCGAACGGGGTCCTGTTCATGCAGAGGCAACACCACGGGGTCCTGTTCAGCCACCCCCACCAGGAACTGTTCATCCAAACCCCCCAGCAACACTCACTGTTCATCCAGAGGCAACATCGATCGGCTTCAGTTAGCAGTAGTAGCGAAGGAATCGCTCGATCGGGTTCAGCTAACAGCCATCGATCGATCGCTTGGGTTCAGTAACGCGTAGCCTATAGTGCAATCGCTCGGGTTCAGTTAGAGCCCAATGCCTCGCTCGGGTTCAGTTAGAGCCCAACGCCTCGCACTGACGCGCGTGCGTGTACGAGAGAAACGCGCATCGCTCGACCCCGACCACCCACCGTAACCAGGAACACCCCGATATTTTCCTCGCCCTTGCTTCTACCACGGTTTTTTCCGTCATGCACGGCCCCAAGAATGTCATACAACTGCGTCTCCGGCCCGCCCAGGACGAAAAGCCCATTTTCTGTCATCATTTTTTGTCATAGAAGTAGGACCCCACCACATCTATGATGATACCGTGTTTTGTCACAATTACTGTCATAGAAGTGTCATAAGTATGACAGAAAAAGTTTCGTTCGACACAAAATTTCACGTATGTGTCTTTTTTTTGTAGTGCATATTAGGACTAATTTTATAACCAAAGCACATTAGCATGCTATTCTAAAAGACTCTCAAAATAATATAAGTGAAGCATGAGAGATCCATAATTTCTACAAAATAAAACCACCACCGTGCTCTATAAAGATATAAGTGAAGCACTAGAGCAAAACTATCTAGCTCAAAAGATATAAGTGAAGCACATAGAGTATTCTAATAAATTCCGATTCATTTGTATCTCTCTCGAAAGGTGTGTCCAGCAAGGACGATTGTGGTAAACTAAAAGGCGAAGACTCAAATCATACATGACGCTCCAAGCAAAACACATATCATGTGGTGAATAAAAATATAGTCTCAAGTAAAGTTACCGATAGACGAAGACGAAAGAGGGGATGCCTTCCCGGGGCATCCCCAAGCTTAGGATTTTGGTTGTCCTTGAGTTTTACCTTGGGGTGCCTTGGGCATCCCCAAGCTTAGGCTCTTGCCACTCTTTGTTCCATAGTCCATCAAATCCTTACCCAAAACTTGAAAACTTCACAACACAAAACTTAACAAAAATCTCGTGAGCTCCGTTAGTATAAGAAAACAAACCACCACTTTAAGGTACTGTAATGAACTCATTATTTGTTTTTATTGGTGTTAAACCTACTGTATTCCAACTTCTCTATGATTCATACCCCCCGATACTACTCATAGATTCATCAAAATAAGCAAACAACACATAGAAAACAGAATCTGTCAAAAACAAAACAATCTATAACTTTCGAATACTTCTGTAACTCTAGAAAAATTGAAATAAATTGGTGGACGTGAGGAATTTGTCTATTAATCATCTGCAAAAAGAATCAACTAAAAAGCACTCTCCAGTAAAAAATGGTAGCTAATATCATGAGCACTAAAGTTTCTGTTTTCTACAGCATGATCGCATAAACTTCACCCAAGTCTTCCCAAAGGTTCTACTTGGCACAAACACTAATTAAAACACAAAACCACATCTAAATAGAAGCTAGATGCAATATTTATTACTAGACAGAAGCAAAAGCAAAGAAAATAAAACTGGGTTGCCTCCCAACAAGAGTTATCATTTAACACCCCTAGCTAGGCATGATACAAGAATAGATCTAGCTATTGCCATAGTAATAGGGTAAATCGCGAAAACTCATCTCATATTCCCTATGTTCGGCAACGAGTTTTCTTTGTGGCAAGCAAAAATAATCAAAAGGGCTAAATTTAATAGGACAAAAGTCCCCAAGATCAAGCTCGGGAGGTACGGGTTCCTCCTTTGGCCCCTTGTATTGCACAATCAATTCATCATTGTAAGTATTCTTTTGACAAAAGGTCATGAACCTTTGTTCAAGAGAAAATCCTAACCCATTGTTTTGAATAGCAAAATCATCATTCAGCTCAGAGATTCTATCAACTAGAACATCGGTAGGAACCTTTTTTCTAAGGTTTTCATTATAATCAACATGATCTAGTGATTGCAAACACATAATGTCTTCTTGATTAAACATGATAGCTTCTATGGGAGGACGACCAACATCTACCCTATAATGCGCAAAAAAATCTTTGGCCTCTTTCATAATGAATCTGAACTCATGAGCCAAAAAGACAGTAGCTGCTCGCTTAACAGAAGAATGCTCAATACTGGAAAATTCTAGAAAAATTATCTAAATGCAAGGATGCATATGGATAAATTGCCTTTCAAGTTCAACTACAAGCATAGATATGGCATCCGCAAGACTACTGGTTCTATGAAGAATAGATCCACCCATAGTGGGTAAAGCACCGGCACAAGTAAACAAGTCTTGAAGAACACCTTTTCCAATAATATTACCACTACCAATCCGGTACTTCTTAGTATGTAAAGTGATAGTTTCATCATGAGGATAAACAAAAGCATAAAAGTTTCACTTAGCGTTGCTACCCTTTTCAATGACATCCTCCCCCATCTCAGACATGATAGGAACAAACTACACTAAGGACGAACACACAAGAGGCAAGCGAACAAAAAAAGGGCGAATAAAATGGCAAGGGTGAAGTGGGAGAGAGGAAAACGAGAGGCAAATAATGTAATGCGAGGGATAAGTGTTTGTGATAGGTACTTGGTATATGACATTTGCATAGATCTCCCCGGCAACGGTGCTAGAAATTGGCTAGTTGATGGGAGATCAAATCTTGACTTGACTTGGCGTGAGTCTCCCCGACAATGGTGCCAGAAATTATTCTTGCTACTTCTCGAGCTTGCGTTGTATTCCCTCGAAGAGGCAAGGGTGATGCAGCACAATAGCGTAAGTATTTCCCTCAGTTTTTGAGAACAAAGGTATCAATCCAGTAGGAGACCACACGCGAGCCCCTCGTACCTGCACAAATAAATAATAACCTTGCAACCAACACGATAAAGGGGTTGTCAATCCCTTCACGGTCACTTGCAAAAGTGAGATCTGATAGAGATGATAAGATAATATTTTTGGTATTTTTGATATAGAGACAGAAAATAAAGAAAGTAAAACAAAAGATAAATAGTTGATGGAAGATTAATATGATGGAGATAGACCCGGGGGCCATAGGTTTCACTAGTGGCTTCTCTCATGATAGCAGATTTCTACGGCGGGTGAACAAATTACTATCGAGCAATTGATAGTAAAGCGCATAGTTATGAGAATATCTAGGCATGATCATTATATATAGGCATCACGTCCGTGACAAGTAGACCGAAACGATTCTACATCTACTACTATTACTCCACACATCGACCGCTATCCAGCATGCATCTAGAGTATTAAGTTCATAAGAACAGAGTAATGCCTTAAGCAAGATGACATGATGTAGAGGGATAAACTCAATCAATATGATATAAACCCCATCTTTTTATCCTTGATGTCAACAATACAATACGTGCCTTGCTGCCCCTACAGTCACTGGGAAAGGACACCGCAAGATTGAACCCAAAGCCAAGCACTTCTCCCATTACAAGAACTATAGATCTAGTAGGCCAAACCAAACCTATAATTCGAAGAGACTTGCAAGGATATTTAAATCATGCATAAAAGATTTCAGAAAAGAATCCAATATTGTTCATAGATAATCTTGACCATAAACCCACAATTCATCGGATCTCGACAAACACACCGCAAAAAGATTACATCGAATAGATCTCCTCGAAGATCGAGGAGAACTTTGTATTGAGATCCAAAGAGAGAGAAGAAGACATCTAGCTAATAACTATGGACCCGAAGGTCTATGGTAAACTACTCACAACTCATCGGAGAGGCTATGGTGTTGATGTAGAAGCCCTCCGTGATCGATGCCCCCTCCGGTGGAGCTCCGGAACAGGCCCCAAGATGGGATCTCACGGGTACAGAAAGTTGCGGCGGTGGAATTAGGGTTTCATGGTGCTCCTCGATAGTTTCAGGGTACGTAGGTATATATAGGAGGAAGAGGGACGTCAGGGAAGCAATAGGGGGCCCACGAGGGTGGGGGCGCACCTACCCCCTGGGCGCGCTCCTGCCCTCGTGGCCACCTCTCTCGCTTCCTGGCGTGTACTCCAAGCCTTTTGTGTTGATATTGTTCCAAAAATAACTCTCCCGAAGGTTTCATTCCGTTTGGACTCCGTTTGATATTACTTTTCCGCGAAACAATGAAATAGGCAAAAAACAACAATTTGCACTGGGCCTTGGGTTAGTAGGTTAGTCCCAAAAATAATATAAAAGTGTATAATAAAGCCCATTAAACATCCAAAACAGAATATATAATAGCATGGAATAATCAAAAGTTATAGATACGTTGGAGATGTATCAATTTACGCCATGTCAAAGTCAATATTTGATCTCCCGTCAACTTGCCAATTTCTGGCGCCGTTGCCGGGGAGATCTACGCACCAGTCAAGACATACCAAGTACCCATCACAAACTCTTATCCCACGCATTACATTATTTGCCATTTACCTCTCATTTTCCTCTCCTCCACTTCACCTTTGCCGTTTTATTCGCCCTTTTTGCGTTCGCCTCTTCTAGTTTGCTTCATGTTTGCTTGTGTGTTGGGATTGATTGTTTGTCACAATGGCTCAAGACAAAACTAAATTGTGTGACTTTTCCAATACCAACAACAATGATTTTATTAGCACTCTGAGTGCTCCTATTACCAATGTTGAATCTTGTGAAATCAATGCTGCTCTGTTGAATCTTGTCATGAAAGATCAATTTTCTGGCCTTCCTAGTGAATATGCCGCTACCCATCTAAACAACTTTGCTGATTTATGCGATATGCAAAAGAAGAGAGATGTGGATAATGATATTGTTAAATTGAAGCTATTTCTGTTTTCGCTTAGAGATCGTGCTATAACTTGGTTCTCTTCTTTTCCTAAAAATAGTATTGATTCATGGAATGAGTGCAATCTCTAAGTATTTTCCTCCCGCTAAGATCATCTCTCTTAGAAACGATATTATGAATTTTAAGCAACTTGATCATGAGCATGTTGCACAAGCTTGGGAGAGGATGAAATTAATGATACGTAATTTCCCCACACATGGTTTGAATTTATGGATGATTATACATTTTATTATGCTGGGTTGAATTTTGCTTCTAGAAATCTTTTAGATTTGGCCGCGGGAGGCACTTTCATGGAAATCACTTTAGGAGAAGCTACTAAACTCCTAGATAATATTATGGTTAATTATTCTCAATGGCACACCGAAAGATCCACTAGTAAAAACGTTCATCCGATTGAACAGATTAATGTTTTGAGTGGAAAGATGGATGAACTTATGAAATTATTTGCTAATAAGAGTGTTTCTTTTGATCCTAATGATACGCCTTTGTCCACTTTGATTGAGAATAATAATGAATCTATGGATGTGAATTTTGTTGGTAGGAACAATTTTGGTAACAACGCGTATAAAGGAAACTTTAATTCTAGGCCATTCCCTAGTAATTCCTCTAATAATTATGGTAATTCCTACAACAACTCTTATGGAAATTTTAATAAGATGCCCTCTGATTTTGAGACTAGTGTTAAAGAATTTATGAATTCACAAAAGAATTTCAATGCTTTGCTTGAAGAAAAATTGCTTAAGATTGATGAGTTGGCTAGGAACGTGGATAGAATTTCTCTTGATGTTGATTCTTTGAAACCTAGATTTATTCCACCTAAGCATGATATCAATGAGTCTCTCAAAGCCATGAGAATTTCCAATATTGAGTGCAAACGAAGAACCGCTAGGATGCGTGCTATAAAAGATTGCTTTGTGAAAGCGTGTTCTTCTAGTTTTCATGATAATAATGATGAAGATTGTCAGGACCCCGATCCTAAGTCACACCGACCTAGCTGTAACACGTCATATCACTTTGCGGCCTCACGCACGGTAACCCCACGGGTGCCACCTTACCTGGCCCAGGACCGTTTGCGCGTTTTGGCACACGTATAAGACAGTGTCGCTAGCATCCATATGTCAGAGAACCCGGGCCGACATGGCTAGTTATAAACCAAAAGTGGCACTAAATTACAGAGACATGCATCCATGACCCAGCAACGAACATGTCGGTCATCAACGTATGAACCCAAGTCGTAGCAAGCTACATGGACTTAAAGGAACAACGCGTGACATTTCCCCTAAGGGACAGACACAAGAACGAAGAAGGACACATGCCGGCTAGCCTATGTGTTCCGAGCAGTAGCAAGCTACCAAGGCTCATTGGAATCACTAGGAGGCATTTCCCTGTAAGGTAGGCTACCAAAGGAAAACAACTAGGTGTCGGATCCCACACATACCAAGCATTACAATCATACACGCAATATGCTCAATATGTGCAAATACAACATTGCATCACAACAGAACTCTATGACTCAAAGTACTTTATTTAAAAGGCTCCAAGAGCCATACATAACATATCCATACAGGTAGGGGTCACATGACCCAACACTCAAGTCATACAGTCATACAAGCACAAGCGGAAGCTACATGTCTGAGTACAGACAACTTAGAAAATAAAACAGGCTTGGTGTAGCCTGACTATCTACAAGGCCCTTCACAAGCTCCAGATCTCCGTCTGGGTGTCAAGCTACTCGTCGACGTCAACGTCTATGTAGAACCCATCAGCAGGGGCAGGGTTTTCCTCTGCAACAGTTATTAAGCAAACATGAGTACAAAGGTACTCAGCAAGTCTTACCACTGAACCTATCATACATGCAACATTATCAAAGGGGGGTAGTGGAGTTCATAGCAGAATGCCAGCTTTGACCTTGGCTAACCTATACTACAACTCTCAACAGATTGCAAGATGTTATTACGAACACGAGTCCACTACTCACCACATCAATACACTACCGAGGATCCTCTTCCGTCATCCTACGGAAGGGCCATCCACGGCACTCACACTTATCTTGAGGCTTTTAGTAGTATCCATCAACTTGTCTATGAACTGTAAGAGTAACCAAGTAGTCCGTACCGCGAACAACGGCTATTCGAATAGATTGATAACCCTGCAGGGGTGTACTTCTTCACACATGTTTTCACCACTTAGCGTATGCACACGACATGTGCTCGGCAGACTTCAAGCGAAAGCCGACGTGGGTGTAGACCACGACCTAACCAACCACTCAAGTCTCTCGTCCAGGTTTATCGCCTATTTGGGTTCCATCCGTGGGGAGATCCGGCCGGGGTGTCGCTCACGGCCCCAAACGATGTGTACAGGGTTCCCGAGTCACCAAACGGGCAACCGGTACACCGTGTCACGTACCTGTCGCATCACAGCCCACCCCGAGGGTCAGCGCTGTGCACGACCTCCAGTTGACTATAAACACCAGAAACTAGTTGCAACTCCTGGACAGAGTACAAGGGCAGTCAATAAGTCGAGCGGGGTCATATTTGAGGGCCCAATGTGTGGTAGTAACTGTAACTTGAATGACACACACAGATCTCGGGTCCTATGGACGATTCCAATGAAACAACCCACCATGTACTCCTACATGGCCTTTCATCGATACCTTTACCAAGCGTATTCCACACTTCCCTCTCTTTATCGGTATGATCATTTCACTCTGATCCATCACCCAGATGAACCAGACCAGACACAACTCTAAGCATAGCAGGCAACATAAACAAATAGCATGGTGGATCACACATCACATGGCTCAATCAACTCCTACACATGCTAGTGGGTTTCAACTATTTACTGTGGCAATGACAGGTCATGCAAGGGATAGGGTTCAACTACCACAGCAAGTAGCAGTTCACACGCTGTTGCCTTAATGCAGTTAAAGAGAGCAGGAGCGAGAAGATTGGGTTTGTATCGGAATGATCAATGATTGCTTGCCTGACAAAGTAGTTGTCGGGTACTGCTCTTCAACTGGATACGCAGTAGTATCCTCGGGAGCAGGACCTAACACAGAGAATACCGGCGATACAATCATTAACAAACAAATGCAACAATATGATGCATGCTCATGACATGGCAAGATGCATGTGTGTTGGCTAATGCAATTAAAACCAGAGGGTTTGAACCTATTTGAATCAAAGATTCAAATTGGAGTTCAAACTATTATTTAAATAAGTGCATTATCATGTTTTTGATGTATACAGCAAGTTAACTTGTTCAAACATGCATGAAACCAGTGCCATTGGAAAGATTGGATTTTTCTGATCATTTTTCATATATAAATCTTTTCCATCTGAGCTATGGTTGATTTTATATGATTTTTAGAAGTTTTGGGTATTTTCTGGAATTTCCTGAATTATTTTTAAACTAAAAATCCCAGAAAATCCTTTACTGCGTCAGCATGACATCATGCTGACGTCAGGCAGTCAACATGGCCTGTCCAAGTCAAACCTGACCAGTGGGACCCACTGGTCAGTGTCACAGTTAACTAATTAACTAATTAGAATTAAATTAACACCTAAACTAGGTTTGACTTGCGGGCAGGGCCCACATGTCAGTGACCCAGGGGGTCAAACCCGTGGTCAAAACAGGTCCAACTCGCCGGCGTTTAGCCGCCGGCGAGGCCAAACACGGCGGTGGCGTGCGGGTTTCGTGCTCCGGCTGCCAAATCGACGGCGGAGCACACCTACGGGTAGCTGGAGGCAAACCGCATCGAGTGGAGTTGGTGGCTGGCCTCGGGGTCGCCGGAGATGACGCCGACGACGAGTCCAGCGGCGGCCGGAGTTCGGCGAAGTCGAAAACGACGGTGCGGTGCTCGTTGAGGAGCGTGAAGTAGTCCTACAGCATCTACGTGTGATGGTGAAGCTGATAGGCACGGTGGCCGGACCAATGGATGGCCGGAGCCTCGTCGGCGACGAGCTCCGCGGCGGTGCGTGCAGGTGAGCTTCGTGCGGTGCGTTCCAGGGCAGTAGAGAGCCAACGGAGAGGGGTAGGACGAAGCTGGGCTCACAGGGGTTGCAGCAGGCGCCGGAGCGAGCTCGGGGGTGGTCGGAGCTAAGCGGGACGGCGAGGGGGATCTCCGCGGCCGGAGTTGGGGAAGAAGAGGTCGGGGGCGTCTCCAGGGCGGGCGAGCGCTCGGGGCTCGGCCTGTTCGAAGTAGTCGAGGACGGCGGAGACGACGGACACCAAGGCGGGGCTCAGGGACGACGGTGGGCGTGGCTTCTACGACGGTGCGAGCACGACGACGTCGGCCATGGCGCGAGGAGAGCGAGGGAGAGGAGCTGGGGAGAGGGGGAGGTGTCTGCGAGGTCGGGGGAGACGTGTGTGACCGAACCAGGCTTCCAGGGCGGCGAGGGGAGGAAGCAGGGCGGCGGGCAGCTGCGTGGCGCGCGGTGCGGTCGCCGTCGAGCACCTGCCTGCCTGCCTGGCCGAGCCAAGCAGCTCGCTGGAGCGGCAGCTGGGCTGGGCCGGCAGGTGGGCCGGGTGGGGCGCCAGGTAAACTTCTTTTCTCTTTTTTTCTATTTCTTTTCTATTTCTTTTGTTTTGCAACTTTGTTTAATTAAATAAAATGCCAGAGCATTTTTATAACTCATAACACTTGTCATGCCTACTGTATATAATATGAACAGTGGGAAACATTATAGTTTATGATTATTTGGGCATTTAAAATATTTTATAGCATTTAAATGCCCAAATTCAAATACCATATGATTTAATCCAGTGACCTTGGATGTCCTAGAAAATTGTGCACCATTTTTAGCAAAGGTTTGAGACCAAGGCAGCAATGATGAACATTTTTGAAGGGCATTTTGGGTACATTGGAAAATATTTTATCAAACCCTAGTTGATAGAAGAGGGGTGCTGGGGTTTCTGTTAATCCCATTTCAAGTTTCTTTGAAAAGTAAACATGATGCACACACCAACTAACCCTAATGCAAATGCTAACTAGGGATGTGACAACTCACCCCCACTTAAAAGAATCGCGTCCCGAGATTCGGGTTCCTCCGGAAAGAGGGTGGGGTACTCAAGTCGAAGACGATCCTCCCTTTCCCAAGTAGCTTCACTCTCGGAATGATGTGACCATTGAACCTTGAGAAACTTGATATTGTGGCGTCGAGTGGTGCGCTCGGTTTGATCAAGAATACGAACGGGGTATTCTCGATATGTGAGATTGTCCTGGAGATCAAGCTTTTCGTGGTCCACTCCGCGGATAGGATCCGAGAAGCAACGCCTGAGTTGAGAAACGTGGAACACGTCATGAACTCTGGAGAGGTGCGGAGGTAGTTCCAGTTGGTAGGCAACTTCTCCTCGTTTGGCAAGAATGCGAAAAGGACCGATAAAACGAGGGGCCAATTTGCCTTTGATACCGAAGCGATGGGTTCCCTTAAGAGGAGTAACCCGAAGGTAAGCCTTATCGCCGACTTCAAAAGTCACAGCCTTATGATGACTATCATATTGGCTCTTTTGGCGAGACTGGGCTGTTTTCAATCTCTCACGAACGATGCGAACTTGTTCCTCTGCTTCCTGGATCATATCTGGGCCAAAGAATTGTCTTTCCCCGGTCTCTGACCAGTTAAGAGGTGTTCGACACCTTCGTCCATATAGAACTTCGAAGGGAGCTTTGCCCAAGCTGGCTTGATAGCTATTGTTATAAGCGAATTCGGCAAATGGAAGACACTTTTCCAATTCCATACCAAAAGAAATGACAGAGGCTCGAAGCATGTCTTCTAGAATTTGATTGACTCGTTCCACTTGACCACTTGACTGCGGATGGAAGGCGGTACTGAAGGAGAGATAGGTTCCCATAGCATTCTGGAAACTTTCCCAAAATCGTGAGGTGAAAAGACTTCCACGGTCTGAGTTAATCTCCAACGGCACACCATGAAGTGACACTATTCGAGAGACATATAAGTCTGCTAGCTGGCTAGCGGTAATACTCTCGCGAACAGGCAGGAAATGAGATACTTTAGAGAGACGGTCGATAACGACGAAGATAGCATTATTCCCTTTCCTGGACCTGGGAAACCCGGTAATGAAGTCCATACCGACTTTGTCCCATTTCCATTCAGGAATAGCTAAAGGTTGAAGGGTGCCAGTAGGCCGTTGATGCTCTGCTTTGACTCGACGACAAACGTTGCAGTTAGCAATGAATTGAGCGATTTCTTTCTTCATCCTAGTCCACCAGAATCTCTGACGTAGATCCTGATACATTTTGGTACTACCGGGATGAATCGTGAGAGGAGATTCATGAGCCTCCTTAAGGATTAACTGCCGTAAATGGTGGTTCTTGGGAACCACTACACGGTTCTCAAAGAAAACAACACCTCGATCATCCATAGAGAAACTTTTAGCGAGTCCGCTAGCAATGTTCTCTTGGAGTCGGTACATACCTTTATCACGCTTCTGGGCAGCTATAACTTGATCCATAAGGGTAGGTTTCGCCACCAAGGTGGAAAGGAATCCTCGAGGAACAATGTGAAGGTTAAGCTTACGGAATTCCTCGTGGAGAAGTGGTTGACTTTGTTGTAACATTAAGTTGTCACAATATGACTTACGACTTAGTGCATCAGCCATGACATTGGCCTTTCCAGGAGTGTAAGTGATTCCTAAGTCGTAGTCTGTGAGCAACTCAACCCAACGTCTTTGCCTGAGATTCAAATCCGGTTGGGTGAAGATATACTTCAAACTTTGATGATCGGTGAAGATCTCACAGCGATTACCAAGGAGGTAATGTCGCCACGTTTTGAGTGCATGGACTACAGCTGCAAGCTCTAGATCATGAGTAGGATAGTTATCCTCGTGTGGACGCAACTGTCGAGATGCGTATGCAATCACTTGACGATCTTGCATGAGAATGCAACCTAGTCCTTGTCGCGAGGCGTCGCAGTAGATTATAAAATCCTTGGAAAAATCTGGTGGTACCAGTACAGGTGCAGATGTCAGGCGTCTTTTCAGTTCCTGAAAACTGGACTCGCACTGTGGGGTCCACTCAAACTTTTTATCTTTCTTGAGGAGTTCAGTTAGAGGTTTGGCAACCTTGGAGAAATTCTCGACGAAGCGTCGGCAATAGCTCGCTAAGCCAAGAAAACTCCTAACTTGCTTGACCGATTCAGGGGGAGTCCAATCAAGGACGGCTCGAACTCGCTCGGGATTGACAGCAATACCCTTGCCAGAGATCACATGACCTAGATAGGTTACTTCTGGCAACCAAAATTCACATTTAGAGAATTTGGCATAAAGGCGGTGCTCTCGAAGTTTCGTCAATACCAGCCTTAAATGCTCGGCATGATCTTCCTTGTTCTTGGAATAGATGAGTATATCATCAAGGTATACCACGACGAATCTATCCAAATACTCCATGAATATAGAATTCATTAACCGAGAAAAGGTAGCTGGGGCATTGGTTAACCGGAAGGACATAACGGTGTACTCATATTGGCCATAACGAGTAACAAAAGCCGTTTTAGGAATGTCCCCGTTCTTGATTTTGATTTGATGGTAGCCCAACCTCAAATCCATCTTAGAGAAGACTGAGGATCCAGCGAGCTGATCATACAGGTCGTTGATCCTGGGGAGCGGATACTTATTCTTTATGGTGACCAGATTGACAGGTCGGTAATCTACAACCATCCGCTCCATTCCATCCTTCTTCTTGACGAAGAGGACGGGGCAAGCCCAGGGGGGAGAACTAGGATGGATGAAACCATTTTGCAAGGACTCATCGAGTTGTTTCTTTAGCTCAGCTAATTCTAGTGGTGCCATCTTATAAGGTCTCCTAGAGATTGGGACAGTTCCAGGGATAAGATCTATCACGAACTCGACATCTCTGTCAGGTGGAACTCTTGGCAGTTCTTCTGGAAAAACATCCGGGAAGTCACGGACTACCGGGATATCTTCGAGTTCTGGTAGAGGGCTGGCATTAAGAGAGTAGAGCTGACGCTCAGCCATTCGAGTCAAGACATTGACTATCTTGCCGGATGGATGTGTAAGTTGAACGGTCCTAGTAAAACAATCAATCTTGGCGTAATGAGTTGTCATCCAATCCATACCCAAGATGATGTTTATGTCCGAGGACTTGAGAGCGATTAAAGATGCTAGGAAAACAAGTCTATCGACAAGGATTTCATTTCCATGGCTTACCCTAGAGGTTTGCCACTTTGAACCAGGAGTTTGAATAACCATGGAAGTAGGCATGTCACAAAAAGTCATGTTGTGCAATCGAGCATAGCTCTCAGATATGAACGAATGGGATGCTCCAGTATCAAAAAGAACAGATGCCGGATGGCAGTTGACGAGAAGCGTACCAAGGACGACGTTAGGATCCTCATAAGCTTCTTCAGCAGAGACATAGTTGACACGACCACGTGCAGTGGGGATTGGCTTGACATAATTCACCTTGCCGGTTGGCTTGCCACGGCCAACGGTTTTTCCTAGCTAGTTCTGGGGACAATCACGCATGTAGTATCCCGGCTCTCCACACTTGAAGCATGTCACAGTGGTGGTGCGTGGAGCAAAGTTGGAAGGTGGTCCTCCATAGGTCTTAGCAGGTGCAAACTGTTGAATTGGGCGAGGCGCCTCATAGGATGGCCTCGGTGTGTACTTGGGTGGCAGAGCAGTGTTAGGAACCCACACACGGCGCTTGTGAGAGCCAGAGCCGGATGAGGAACCAAAGTCTCGAGTATGCTTGCGGGTGGCCTCGAAGTCGGTCTGGCCTGTTTCAGCACTGATAGCCTTGTTTACCAACTTCTGGAAGGAAGTGCACTCGTGCAGACGTAGATCTCGGCGGAGTTCAGGGCTGAGTCCCTTGCGGAACCTCGCCTGCTTCTTGGCATCGGTGGATACTTCCTCAGGTGCATAGCGTGCCAAGTTGCCAAACTCGCGACTATAGCCATCCACAGTTAAACGGCCCTAGGTGAAATTGCAGAATTCCTCCCGCTTGCGATCCATGAGACCTTCCGGAATGTGGTGTTCACGGAATGCCTCACTGAACTCAACCCAGGTAGTGACTTGGCCAGCAGGACGCATAGCTTCAAAGTTTTCCCACCAAAGACTGGCAGGGCCCTCAAGATGGTAGGCGGTGTAGGTAACTTTGTCAGCTTCGGCCACACGGGCAGAGTGTAGCTTATGGGTGATACTATGTAGCCAGTCATCAGCATCCAGAGGTTCAGTGGAGTGATGGAACTTTGGTGGACACATCTTGATAAAGTCATTGATTGACACCACGTCATTCCTCTGGCGGAACCCAGTGTTCTGCTCTATGCATTCCAGCAGACGGTTGGTCTCTCTCTTGTTCCGTTCTGCTTTGAGCATAACTTCCGCCAAGGAGGGTGGCTGGGGCAGATTCCCATCTCTAGCCCCACTAGCCTCACCCTACTCCTGAGCAGCAGGAGTGTTGCGAGTGTTGACCATCCTAGGAAAACAAAACAACGGTTTAGACAAGGATGGCAAAATTTGACATAGAAGTGCAGAATGTAATGGATGGCAAGGAATGCAAAGATGTTCATCCGTACGACATGGTAATATAGGAACTGCTATATATACACCAGTGGTCATACACACCATACAAAGTTTAGTACAAGCCAAGGCTAAAGTACAACTGCGGTGAAAGACGATACATCCCATCAGAGGCATTCCAAGCTCCTATACATTATTTAACTACACCTCCGGAACTCAGTACACACTAGGTCATATTCCACAAGACGCGCAGGACTGTGGTAATACAACTACTACAATACTACTACGACCACGGCCTAGCTCAGACATTCGCGTAGTAATCCTCGTAAAGATTACCACCGTAGCCTAGAAGTGGAACAGATGGATCTTGAAACTCGCGAGCACTCGAAGGCTGTGGACCATAGGGACATGGATGTGGTCTCGGTCCCGATGCTGGTGGTAACCGACGCCCACGTGGAGGTGTAATACCCCCAACGTCACGCCAATCCATGCGATCAGGCAGACGAGTCCGCACGGGGTACAAATCCCGCATGTCCATATATCCGGCGTGCACAGCAGGTGCAAGCCGTGTCAAAGTAGTCCAGTGGGCGGCTCGGGTGTTATACAGCTCCATTCGAAGGGCACGGACCTCACGGTCCCGATCCTCCAACATCTGAACAGTAGTCTGAAGCAGTGGCTCTTCATGAGAAGCATCAGTATACAGACCAGTGTAGTAGCCTTCCTCTCCGGGAAGTGAGGCTGGCATGTAACTGAACTCAGTGTTCAGGAACAGGGCATGCCTAGCACGGAGAATGGTCATCATCGAATAAGCGGCATCCTGCACTGCCATCTCGATGGTAATCCCGAGTCCATAAGACCAATGGATGGGGTCATTAGCTCCAGGATATGAGGGGTATATCCGGACTGTGCAGAAATACTGACTCTGATTGAAATCCCGGTACTGTTCCTCCACGGTGTATTCAGGATACCAGCGATAACCGGTCTCAGTCAGCACACGGACTAGCATGGCCGTGTGACCGGGCACATTAATGCACCAAGTCAAACGAACCACTTGGTGAGGGATGCGGCCAGACATCTGAAACACGAGGTAATGCAAAGGCATTAGTGTTTCTGGAAGAAATCGGGCAGCATAACAACTGTAAATGCTCAAACAAAGATTTGAGACATCATACGAATGATAGCATAGCCACTCAACAATCCATATCAAGGTTCCAGGTCCAACAATCATCATACTAAAAGGATAGAAACTGAACTGGGGCTTGAAACCAACAATCCTAAGAGTCTACGGATTAGTAACACGTGAACCTAGTAAGGATAAGAGGCCTAGTCCTAAATCCCCGTAGAAAGAATAGACTGACTCAGATCAGAAGGGGCATAAGGTAAAGGAGTAAAAAGAGCCTTACGTTCCCTTCCACAATCAATTCCCCTACATATAACTAAGAATTTTTCTAGACTCAACATCGACCAGTTTGGCTTGAGAAACCTACAGGCAGTCCAGCTCTGATGCCAACGCTGTCAGGACCCCGATCCTAAGTCACACCGACCTAGCTGTAACACGTCATATCACTTTGCGGCCTCACGCACGGTAACCCCACGGGTGCCACCTTACCTGGCCCGGGACCGTTTGCGCATTTTGGCACACGTATATGACAGTGTCGCTAGCATCCATATGTCAGAGAACCCGGGCCGACATGGCTAGTTATAAACCAAAAGTGGCACTAAATTACAGAGACATGCATCCATGACCCAGCAACGAACGTGTCGGTCATCAACGTATGAACCCAAGTCGTAGCAAGCTACATGGACTTAAAGGAACAACGCGTGACATTTCCCCTAAGGGACAGACACAGGAACGAAGAAGGACACATGCCGGCCAGCCTACGTGTTCCGAGCAGTAGCAAGCTACCAAGGCTCATTGGAATCACTAGGAGGCATTTCCCTGTAAGGTAGGCTAACAAAGGAAAAAAACTAGGTGTCGGATCCCACACATACCAAGCATTACAATCATACACGCAATATGCTCAATATGTGCAAATACAACATTGCATCACAACAGAACTCTATGACTCAAAGTACTTTATTTAAAAGGCTCCAAGAGCCATACATAACATATCCATACAGGTAGGGGTCACATGACCCAACACTCAAGTCATACAGTCATACAAGCACAAGCGGAAGCTACATGTCTGAGTACAGACAACTTAGAAAATAAAACAGGCTTGGTGTAGCCTGACTATCTACAAGGCCCTTCACAAGCTCCAGATCTCCGTCTGGGTGTCAAGCTACTCGTCGACGTCAATGTCTATGTAGAACCCATCAGCAGGGGCAGGATTACTTTGTTTTGATAACTTGTAGATTTTTGCAATAAGTATGTGAGTTCTTTATGACTAATGTTGAGTCCATGGATTATACGCACTCTCACCATTCCGCCATTGCTAACCTCTCTTATACCACGCAACTTTCGCCGGTACCATACACCCACCATATATCTTCCTCAAAACAGCCACATAGCTACATATTATGGCATTTCCATAGCCATTCCGAGATATATTGCCATGCACCTTTCCACCGTTTCGTTTATTATGACACGTTTCATCATTGTCATATTGCCTTGCATGATCATGTAGTTGACATCATATTTGCAGCAAGGCCACCTTGCATAACTTTTAATACATGTCACTCTTGATTCAGGTACACCGCCGGAGGCATCCATATAGAGTCATATTTTGTTCTAGTATCGAGTTATAATCTTTGAGTTGTAAATAAATAGAAGTGTGATGATCATCATTATTAGAGCATTGTCCCGAAGAAAAAAAAGAAATGCCAAATAAAAAGAAAGAGAAAGGCCAAAAACGGAAGGCCCATAAAAAGGGACAATGCTACTATCTTTTTTCCATACTTGTGCTTCAAAGTAGCACAATGATCTTCATGATAGAGAGTCTCTTGTTTTGTCACTTTTATATACTAGTGGGAATTTTCATTATAGAACTTGGCTTGTATATTCCTACGATGGGCTTCCTCAAATGCCCTAGGTCTTCGTGAGCAAGCAAGTTTGATGCACACCCGTAGCGACCACGGTTCCAATGAACCGAAGTCTCTATGCTCAGAGTCATCCCTAGATCAGTACGCTGACACACACAGTACTCGAGGATTTATAACAGAGGTTCAATCACACTTTATTACATTGAAAATCCTCGAAGAGGCAAAAATCCATTACACGATAATGGCTGAAGGCCATCTAAAACAATAAACTGCGGAAGCTATGAAGAGTAGTTGAGTCCATCCAACTCCACGGCAAACATCGAGTGCATGACAACGACCTATCGCACCTTAATCCTCGTCTGAAAACTCTGCAACATGATACGTTGCAGCCATGTAGGTCAGCACATTGAATATGCTGGCAAGAACACACTGTAATGATAATGAGAAAAACCTACAGTACATGCATATTTGGCTAGTGGAGGTTGTAAGGTTTATTTTTGCATAAAGCTAGTTTTTCCCTACAACAAAGGAATGCATTTATTTAACTACTTTGGTAAATTTACATCACGAACAATTGAGTATGGTCCCTCCATCTCAATCCCAAACCAAAATCATTATTAACCCAACAAATTAGTAAAGTGACGAGATCAGTCCATAATTCAAATACCATGATACTAAAAAATGTCCATAACCGAGGACACGGCTACTCATGAATAGTTTGTACACTCTGCAGATGTTTGTGCACTTTTCCCCACATGACTCGATCTCCTCCGTTTGATTTCTCGCACTACATGGTGTTTGAGAAACTGATGACCGAGAGACAGTCTTTCAGAAGCATTTACTCTTAACCCTGTGTAGACCGTACCACCTACATCTGCTACATCTGCTAGTCTACCACGGAAAGAGGTCACACAACATACTCAACTATGCCAGAGCCCATAATGGCATTGTGGCTGCA
Organism: Secale cereale; assembly: GCA_902687465.1. Lineage (NCBI taxonomy): Eukaryota > Viridiplantae > Streptophyta > Magnoliopsida > Poales > Poaceae > Secale > Secale cereale. The sequence continues at coordinate 409,281,302 of LR738710.1, forward strand.
CACGGAAGTTTCTAGGCATGAATGATATATGATCCCTTTGATCCTGGGTGGCATTCCATAGGATAATCACACGGGTCCTCCGGGATTTCCTAGGACAACACTGGATTCTCCAGGTTCCCTGCAACCAATCCACCCAGATGTGCATTAAATTCCACCTTAAGAAACCCTTAGTTGTTATTACTCTCACAACTTTCATGAAATCACTCATACCAATCCACGTCTACAAGCATGGCTAAGCAATAAGTAACAAAGCGTATATTCCCTTGGTTGATCTCAAGTCACTGGGTTCCTACCTAACGAACTACAAAGCATCATATTATCTAACCAGTCCTACTCATGCAAGTGTTTGAGGATATAACTAATGCAGTAAAAACTGGGTATTGGAAAGTATGATCAAAGCATGAACTTGCCTTGCTGACGATCGCTGAAACCTAAAGACTCATAGTAGCATGCTTCGCACTCCGGGAATTCTATCGCAATCAAACAATAGCATACATAAGCAATCATGCAATAGAATCGAAGAACAAATCTCGAAAGACTTCGAAAACAACCGAATCACTCTCGCAGCTGAAAATAATTTCTAACAGTACCAAAATTAAGTGAATCTGGCCTTATCAGAAATTTTATGTCAAGAGCTTCGATTTGCAAAAAGAATCAACTCAAACGGAGTTACGAAACTTAAATGACGATCAAATGAAGTTAAAAAACAAAACTATTTGAATTCAAAAATTATAAATTTCGAAAAGAACTTTGAGCTGAACTACTAGAAATATAGGATCGAGGCGAAGAAATTGGCGTTGGTTTCATCTAATTCTGACTAACGAGTAAAAAGCTACGAGGGTTTGAAGATCAGGGACCGATCTGTAAAAAAATTCATCGTGGATAAGTCTAGAACGAAAATTAACAGAAAAAGAAAAGACTAATTGGCGAACGTTCGTTTTCTGAGACTAAACTGTGGACGTTCGTTAAATAATAAAACCAAAGAAAAATGAAAGAAAACCAAACCGATCTAGAAAAACCGAACGAAAATAAAATAAAATAAAACGACGGTTTATTACCTCGCGAACGAATAAAATCCTAAATAAATATAAAAAAAATCTGAAAATGCCAAAAACAATTTTCACCGTCTAAATAAAATATTTATAACAAAGTGAACATTTTCTTGGCCTAAAATGCACTTTTGAAAAATGCATATTTTTCTAATTCAAATAAAATAGCAATAAAATCCCAATAAAATTTGTTTATTCAATTTTAACATTTCCCTCAAATATTTCTTTTATTTTGGTGAAGTCTCCTCTCATATATTTTTATATTGAAATATTTTGAAGAGAAAAATAATTAAAACCAAATGATCCTCTTTTCAATATTTGAAAAAAAATTCAAATATGAAATAATAAAATCCCCAACTCTCTCCGTGGGTCCTTGAGTTGCTTAGGATTTTTAGGACCAAAACCAAAATGCAAACAAAAATATGATATGCATATGATGATCTATGTATAACCTTCCAAATTGAAAATTTGGGATGTTACAAACCTACCCCTTAAGATGAACCTCGCCCTCGAGATTTGGGTTGGCTAGAAAATAGGTGTGGATGGTCCTGGCGTAGATCATCCTCTCGTTCCCAGGTGGCTTCGTCTTCTTTGTGGTGGCTCCACTGTACTTTACAGAACTTGATGACTTTGCTGCGGGTAACTTTGTCGGCAAACTCGAGAATCTTAACGGGCCTCTCCTCGTAGGCCAGGTCGCTCTCTAACTAAATGGCTTCCTGGGGCACTGTATAACGTAACATAATTTCGGCCATCTCCGTGTGACACTTCTTCAACTGTGATACACGAAACACATCATGAACTCCGGACAAAGTCTCGGGCAACTCTAGCTGATAAGCTACTTCTCCTTTGCGCTCCAAAACCTTGTACGGTCCAACAAATCTTGGTGCCAATTTACCCTTAACTCCGAAACGCTTAACTCCTTGAAGCGGAGATACTCGAAGATACGCTCTATCTCCAACTTCGTAGGTCACTTCCTCGTGCTTCGCATCTGCATAACTCTTCTGCCTAGACTGGGCTACCTTAAGTCTGTCGCGGATCATCTTGACCTTCTCTTCCGACTCTTTTATCAAATCGGGTCCAAGTAACTGACGATCTCCAACTTCATCCCACATTAACGGTGTTCTGCATCTTCTTCCGTATAAAGCCTCGAAAGGGCCATTTGCAAACTGGTTTGATAACTGTTGTTGTAAGAAAACTCTACGTACGGCAAATTATCATCCCAGCTGAATCCATAATAGAGCACACAAGCTCTCAACATGTCCTCCAGAATCTGATTGACTCCCTCGGTCTGTCCATCTGTCTATGGATGTAAGGCTGTACAAAATTCTAGCCTAGTACCTAAAGTCTCGTGCAACTGCTTCCAAAACTTTGAGGTAAATTGTGTTCCTCTATCTGATACAATGGTCCTCGGAACTCCATGCAGGCATACGATCCTCGTCATGTATATCTTGGCCAACTTGGCACTCGTGTAAGTGATCTTCACGGGGATAAAGTGAGCTACTTTCATCAAACGATCAACTATCACCCAGATAGAATCATACCCTGAACGTGTCCTGGGTAGTCCCGTGATGAAATCCATTCCAAGTTTATCCCACTTCCATTCGGGTATAGGTAACAACTGTAATAACCCTGCTAGTTTCTGATGTTCAGCCTTGACTCTCTGACAAACGTCACACACTGCTACATACTCGGCAATGTCCTTCTTCATTCTGGTCCACCAGAAATTCTGCTTCAAGTCCAAGTACATTGATGACCCACAAGTGTAGGGGATCCATCGTAGTCCTTTCGATAAGTAAGAGTGTCGAACCCAACAAGGAGCAGAAGGAAATGATAGGCAGTTTTCAGTAAGGTATTTTCTGCAAGCACTGAAATTATAGGTAACAAATAGTTTTGTGATAAGAATATTGGTAGCAAGTGACAAAAGCTAAAAGTAAATAAGGTGCAACAAGGTGGCCCAATACTTTTTGTAGCAAAGGACAAGCCTGGACAAACTCTTATACAAGGTAAAGCGCTCCCGAGGACACATGGGAATTATCGTCAAGCTAGTTTTCATCACGATCATCTGATTCGCGTTCGGCACATTGATAATTTGGTATGTGAGTGGACTGGTGCTTGGGTGCTGTCCTTACTTGGACAAGCCTCCCACTTATGATTAATCTCTAATGCAAGCATCCATAAATACAAAAGAAGTATTAAGGTAAACCTAACAGTAGCCTGAAACTTATGGATCCAAATTAGCCCCTTACGAAGCAACGCACAAACTAGGGTTTAAGCTTCTGTCACTCTAGCAACCCATCATCTACTTATTACTTCCCAATGCCTTCCTCTAGGCCCAAATAATGGTGAAGTGTCATGTAGTCGACATTCACATGACACCACTAGAGGAGAGACAACATACATCTCATCAAAATATCGAACGAAGACCAAACTCACATGACTACTAATAGCAAGACTTCTCCCATGTCCTTAGGAACAAAAGTAACTACTCACAAGACATAATATTGTTCATGATCAGAGGGGTATTAATATGCATAATGGATCTGAACATATGATCTTCCACCAAATAATCCAACTAGGATCAACTACAAGGAGTAATCAACACTACTAGCAAGCCACATGTACCAATCTGAGGTTTGGGTACAAAGATTGGATACAAGAGATGAACTAGGGTTTGAGGGGAGATGGTGTTGGTGAAGATATTGATGAAGATAGCCCTCCCCAAGATGGGAGAGTTGTTGGTGATGATGGCGGTGACGATTTCCCCCTCCCGGAGGGAAGTATCCCCGGCAGAACAGCTCTGCCGGAGCCCTAGATTGGTTTCCGCCTCGGTTCCGCCTCGAGACGGTGGCGTCTGGTCCCGAAAGCCTCCTTATTATTTTTTCCAAGTCAAAACACCTCATATAGGAAAATATGGGCATCGGGGGCCTTCCGGTTGGCCCACGAGGCAGGTGGCGCGCCCTGGGAAGGGGGGCGCGCCCCTCACCCTCGTGGATAGCCGGTGGCCCCCTCGTGGACTTCTTTCGCCAGATATTTTTTATATTTTCTGAAACGACATTCTGTTGAGTTTCAGGGCTTTTGGAGTTGTGCAGGATAGGTTTCCAGAGTTTGCTCCTTTTCCAGCCCAGAATTCCAGCTGCCGACATTCTCCCTCTTCATGTAAACCTTGTAAAATAAGAGAGAAAATGCATAAGTATTGTGACAAAACATGTAAGAACAGCCCATAATGCAATAAATATCATCATATAAGCATGATGCAAGATGGACGTATCAACTCCCCCAAGCTTAGACCTCGCTTGTCCTCAAGCGAAAGCCGATATTGAAAAAATATGTCCACATGTCTAGAGATAGAGGTGTCGATAAAAACAAAATACATACATGAGGGCATAATGATCATTCTCATAACAACAACTTATGTAAATATAGTCATATGATTCTTATGCTAAAGTAACAAATCATCCACAATATCAAGTATGAATCATAAACTTCACTGGAAACTAACAAACTTTGATCTCGGTCATTGAAGCAATTGCAATTTATCGTAATATCGGAAAGAGTCAATATAAGAGCTTTTCAGCAAGCCTACATACTGAACTATCATATAGTCTTTCACAATTGCTCAAGCTCACGCAATACTTTTGTTGATGGAGTTTTAATCAGACATAGAGAAAGATAGGGGCTTATGGTGTTGCCTCCAAACCTTTTACCTCAAGGGTAATGTCAACAATAATTGATCATGAAAACTTACATCCAAGTGGGTATATATGTCAGGATCTTTCCTACACAATGAGCTTGCCAAAGGATAAAATGTAAAAAGGAAATGTGGATTTCACCTTGACACTTATAAGATAGGAATAATAGATAGGCCCTTCGCAGAGGGAAGCATAGGTTGTCATGTGTTTTTATGGTTGGATGCACAAAGTCTTAGCATAGAAAAACTTCGCTTTATATTGCCACTTGTGATAAGGACCTTTATTATGCAGTCCGTCGCTTTTATTACTTCCATATCACGAGATCGTATAAAGCTAATTTCCCCCAAACTAATAAATCATACATATTTTAGCGGATTTGCAACATGACAACTTACTTGGAAGGATCTTTCTCAATCCATAGGTAGGTATGGTGGACTCTCATGGCAAAACTGGGTTTAAGGATATATGGAAGCACAAGTAGTATCTCTACTTAGTGCGAGGAGTTTTGGCTAGCATGAGGGGAAAGGCAAGCTCAACATGTTGGATGATCCATGACAATATACTTTATTTTACATATAAGAAGATATAACCCATTACGTTGTCTTCCTTGCCCAACATCAACTCTTTAGCATGTCATACTTTAATGAGTGCTCACAATCATAAAAGATGTCCAAGATAGTGTATTTGTATGTGAAGCCTCTCTTCTTTTATTACTTCCTATTAATTGCAACGATGACCAAAACTATGTTTGCCAACTCCCAACAACTTTTATTTGTCATACTCTTATATGTGAAGTAATTACTTCCCATAAGATCAATATGATCTCTTTGGTACTCTTTATGTTTTCTTTCTTTTTGTCATGACCCAAGTGAGGAAATCAAGCCCTTGACTCAGCACTAATCTTTATTATATAACTCACGGACTCGATTACAAAGGGTAAAGATCATAAAGCAAAAGCTCACAACTAGATCATGCTAACTTTATTCTACTAGATCAAGATACTACCAAAAGGATCGAACTAAGTAAAACGGTAAAGATAGGAGTGATGGTGATACGATACCGGGGTCACTCCGCCAAGCTTGGCAGTTGCCAAGGGGAGTGCCCATACCCATATGATTATGTCTCCTTCTTCGGGGGTGGTGATGATGGAGTTGCAAGAAGTGAAGGCGGATCCTCATAAATTGAGCGTAGGACATCCTCCAGCTTGCGGATAATACCTTTGAGTGCAGCTATGTAATCCTTCAACAATTTTTTTTCACTTGTGAGATGCTTGTTTTGAATCTGAGCTAACTCAATCATTCTGAAAGCTTCTATCTCAGTTGAGGTAAAGAGATTAGGAAGGGATTTAGATGTGTCTTCTTCTCCCAATACCGGAGCCGGATCTTCCACCTCCATCTTGATCTTCTTCTCCTTGTGGATCTCCTCGGGTCCTTCCCTCTTCAGATCTATCTTCATTAGCCAAGCATCGTTGCCTTCGTTGTTGGAGGATGGAGATGACATGATGTCTGGCTTCGCAAACCCTAGCAGAAAACAGCTCGAAACAAGAACAGAGGATTTTTGCGTGATACAGAGGTCGAAACCTTCAGGAGTATATATAATGAATTTTTACCAACCAAAAGGAGTAACCTACAAGAAAACAGAGTCCGGGGAGCACAGGGGGTGCCCACGAGGCAGGGGGCGCGCCCTGGGAAGGGGGCCGCGCCCTCCACCCTCGTGGACGGCCCGTGTCTCTTCCGGACTGCGGCTTAATTTTCTATTTTTCTAAATATTACAAAATGGAGAAAAATTGCCTTTAGAACTATTTTGGAGTCGGTTTACTTACCGCATCACATACCTCTTCCCTTTCGGAGGCTGAATCGTTCTGGAAAGTGTCCCTTATGTATTCCTCCGGGGTTACGGTTTCAATAACATTAGTTTCAACATTTATAGGATTACATGAGATATAATGTTTAATTCTTTGACCATTCACCACCTTCGGATTTGTGCCTTCGAAGTTGTTGATTTTTATGGCACCGGAACGATAGACCTCCTCAATAACGTAAGGTCCTTCCCACTTGGAGAGAAGTTTTCCTGCAAAAAAACCTTAAACGAGAGTTGAATAGCAAAACATAATCACCTATGTTAAACTCATGCTTTTGTATCCTTTTGTCATGCCATCTTTTAACTTTTTCTTTAAACAGTTTAGCATTTTCATAGGCCTGGGTTCTCCACTCATCAAGGCAGCTAATGTCAAATAACCTCTTTTCACCGGCAAGTTTGAAATCATAATTGAGCTCTTTAATAGCCCAATATGCCTTATGTTCTAGCTCAAGAGGTAAGTGACAAGCTTTTCCATATACCATCTTATATGGAGACATACCCATAGGATTTTTGTATGCAGTTCTATAGGCCCATAATGCATTATCATGTTTCTTAGACCAATTCTTCCTAGACCTATTAACTGCCTTTTGCAAGATTAGTTTCAACTCCCTATTACTTAGTTCTACTTGACCACTAGTCTGTGGGTGATAGGGGGATGCAATCCTATGGTTGACATCATATTTAGCAAGCATCTTACGGAAAGCACCATGAATAAAGTGTGAACCACCATCAGTCATTAGATATCTAGGGACTCCAAACCTAGGAAAAATAACTTCTTTAAGCATCTTAATATAAGTGTTAGAAGTGTTGTGATCAGCACTACTAGTTGGAATAGCTTCTACCCACTTAGTAACGTAATCAACATCAACTAAAATATGTGTGTACCCATTAGAGGCAAGAAAAGGTCCCATATAATCAAAGCCCCAAACATCAAATGGTTCAATAACAAGTGAATAATTCATAGGCATTTCTTGACGTCTACTAATATTACCAATTCTTTGTCATTCATCACAAGATAAGACAAACTTACGGGCATCCTTGAAGAGAGTAGGCCAATAAAAACCGGATTGCAATACCTTGTGTGCAGTTCTATCTCCCGCATGGTGTCCTCCATAAGCTTCGGAGTGGCACTTGCATAGGATTTGTTCATGTTCATGCTCAGGTACACAATGTCTAATAATACCATCTACTCCTTCTTTATAAAGATGTGGGTCATCCCAGAAGTAATGTCTCAAATCACAGAAGAACTTTTTCTTTTGCTCGTATGTGAAACTAGGAGGTATCAACTTAGCAACAATATAATTAGCATAATCAACATACCATGGAGCAGTACGAGAAGTATTTATGATAGCTTGTTGTTCATGAGGAAAGCTATCATCAATAGGTTATGGGTCATCAAGTATATTCTCTAACCTAGACAAGTTATCTGCTACGGGGTTCTCAGCTCCCTTCCTATCGATAATATGCAAGTCAAATTCTTGTAGCAAGAGAACCCATCTAATAAGTCTAGGTTTAGCATCTTTCTTTTCCATAAGGTATTTGATAGCAGCATGATCAGTGTAAATAGTTAGTTTAGAATCAACGATATAGGGTCTAAACTTATCACAAGCAAATACAACTGCTAAATATTCTTTCTCGGTAGTAGCATAATTTCTTTGGGCACTATCTAGAGTTTTACTAGCATATTGGATAACATTCAATTTCTTATCAACTCTTTGCCCTAAAACAGCTCCTACAGCATAATCACTGGCATCGCACATAATCTCAAAAGGTAAATTTCAGTCAGGAGGCTGGACAGTAGGTGCAGAGATTAATGCTTTCTTAAGTATTTCAAATGCTTCTAGACAATCATCATCAAAGACAAAAGGAATATATTTTTGTAAGAGATTAGTTAGAGGCCTGGAGATTTTGGAGAAGTCCTTTATGAACCTCCTATAAAACCTGGCATGACCAAGGAAACTTCGTATACCTTTGATGTCCTTAGGGAATGTCATCTTTTCAATAGCATCAACTTTAGCTTTGTCAACTTCAATACCTCTTTCAGAAATTTTATGTCCCAAGATGATGCCTTCATTAACCATAAAGTGACACTTCTCCCAATTCAAGACAAGATTAGTGTCTTCACATCTCTGCAAAACTCGATCAAGGTTGCCTAAGCAATCATCAAAAGAAGTTCCATAAACGGAGAAATCATCCATGAAAACCTCAACAATCTTTTCACAAAAATCAGAGAATATAGCCATCATGCATCTTTGAAAGGTAGCAGGTGCATTACATCAACCAAAAGGCATACATCTATAAGCAAAGGTACCGAAATGACAAGTAAAAGTGGTCTTTTCTTGATCCCCTTTTGACACAAGTATTTGAGAAAATCAGAATAACCATCTAGAAAGCAGAAATGAGTATGTTTGGAGAACCTTTCTAGCATTTGATCAATGAATGGCAAGGGGTAATGATCTTTCTTTGTAGCTTTATTTAACTTACGGAAATAAATTACCATCCTTTAACCTGTAACTATTCTTTGTGGGATCAATTCATCTTTATCATTAGGAACAACATTCATACCTCCTTTCTTAGGAACACAATGGACATGACTTACCCACTGGCTATCAGCAACTGGATAGATAATACCTGCCTCTAGGAGCTTTAGTATTTCCTTCCTCACCACTTCTTTCATTTTAGGATTTAACCGCCGCTGATGATCAATAACCGATTTAGCATTTTGTTCCAATTTTATCTTATGTTGGCATATAGTGGGACTAATGCCCTTAAGATCATCTAGAGTATATCCAATAGCAGCTCGGTGCTTCTTCAAAGTTTTCAATGGTTTTTCTTCTTCCTGCTCTGAAAGGTTAGCACTAATAATAACATGATATATCTTCTTTTCATCAATATAAACATATTTAAGATTATCAGGTAAAGGTTTAAGTTCAAACACAGGATCACCCTTGGGTGGAGGAGGATCCCCTAGGATTTCAACAGGCAAGTTATTTTTCAATACGGGTCCCAGTGTAAGGAATATTTCATCTATCTACCTTCTCTCATTTATATGCATATCATTTTCATAGTCTAGCAAGTATTGTTCTAAAGGATCATTAGGTGGCACGGCAACAGAAGCAAGACCAACAATTTCATCTTTACTGGGTGGTGTCTTTTCAAGGGGTTGTCTACGGAATTTAGCAAAGTTAAAATCATGAGACATATCCCCTAACCCAACAGTAACAATATCTTTCATGCAGTCTATCTTGGCATTAACAATATTCAAGAAGGGTCTCCCAAATATAATGGGATATAATTCATCTTGTGGGGAACTAAGAATAAGGAAATCAGCAGGGTATTTAACCTTCCCACACAAGAATTCAACATCTCTAACAATCCCAACTGGTGAAATAGTATCTCTATTAGCAAGCTTAATAGTAACATCAATCCCTTCTAACTCAACAGGTGAAATATCATGCATAATTTCGTTATACAAATCAAAAGGGATAGTACTCGCACTAGCACCTACGTCACATAAACCATGATAGAAATGATCTCCTATCCTAACGGAGATAACAGGCAAGCCAACAATAGGTTTATGTTTATTCCTAGCATTGGGTTTGGCTATTCTAGCAGACTCTTCTTGGAGGTAAATAACATGTCCATCTAAATATTCTACCAAGATATCCTTAACCATAGCAACACTAGGTTCAACTTTAATTTGCTCAGAGAGTGTAGGTGTTCTAGTATTACTCTTACGAATTAATGTTCAAGCTTGAGCATGATCCTTTATCCTAACAGGGAAAGGTGGTTTCTTAATATAAGCGGTAGGTATAACAGGATCAACATTATAAGTGATAATCTTTTCTTCAACTTTAATAGGTTCAACAACTTTTACTTCAATAGGGGGATGGCATTTAAAACACTTCTCCTTAGGGAGATCAACATGAGTAGCAAAATATTCACAGAAAGAAGCTACTATCTCAGAGTCAAGTCCATATTTAGTGCTAAACTCACGGAAAACATCGGTATCCACAAAAGCTTTTACGCAATCAAACTTAGGGGTCATACCTGACTCCTTACCTTTGTCGAGATCCCAATATTCAGATTTGCGTTTAATTCTTTCCAATAAATCCCATTTGAATTTAATAGTCTTCATCATATAAGAGCCAGAACAAGAAGTATCGAGCATGGAGCGATTATTAAGAGAAAGTCGAGCATAAAATTTTTGAATGATCATTTATCTTGAGAGCTCATGATTGGGGCATGAATATAACATTGACTTAAGCCTCCCCCAAGCTTGAGCGATGCTTTCTCCTTCGCAAGGCCAGAAATTATAAATATAATTGCGATCACGGTGAACCTGGTGCATAGGGTAGAACTTCTGATGAAATTCCAACGTCAGACGATTATAGTTCCATGATCCCATATCATCGCTTAGACTAAACCATGTCAATGCATCTCCCTTCAAAGATAAACGGAAGACCTTCTTCTTGATAATATCCTCGGGCATACCTGCAAGCTTAAATAATCCACAAACTTCATCCACATAGATTAGATGTAAATCGGGATGCAGTGTTCCGTCTCCTGTAAGGGATTTTCAAGTAGTTTCTCTATCATACCCGAAGGAATCTCAAAGCAAACATTTTCAATAGGTGCAGTAGGTTGAGGAGAAACTCTTTGCTCTTCTGGCCGGGGTGAATATACCCCGAACAAGCCCTTGAAAGGATTTTGAGCCATAGTAACAAGTGACAATAACTTTCAACACACTATATAAAATTTTCCTTACCAAAGGCGCTTCACTCCCCGGCAACGGCGCCAGAAAAGAGTCTTGATGACCCACAAGTGTAGGGGATCTATCGTAGTCCTTTTGATAAGTAAGAGTGTCGAACCCAACGAGGAGAAGAAGGAAATGATAGGCAGTTTTTAGTAAGGTATTTTCTGCAAGCACTGAAATTATAGGTAACAGATAGTTTTGTGATAAGAATATTGGTAGCAAGTGTCAAAAGGTAAAAGTAAATAAGGTGCAGCAAGGTGGCCCAATCCTTTTTGTAGCAAAGGACAAGCCTGGACAAACTCTTATATAAGGTTAAGCGCTCCCGAGGACACATGGGAATTATCGTCAAGCTAGTTTTCATCACGATCATCTGATTCTCGTTCGGTACTTTGATAATTTGGTATGTGGGTGGACCGGTGCTTGGGTGATGTCCTTACTTGGACAAGCATCCCACTTATGATTAACCTCTAATGCAAGCATCCACAAATACAAAAGAAGTATTAAGGTAAACCTAACCATAGCCTGAAACATATGGATCCAAATCAGCCCCTTACGAAGCAACGCATAAACTAGGGTTTAAGCTTCTGTCACTCTAGCAACCCATCATCTACTTATTACTTCCCAATGCCTTCCTCTAGGCCCAAATAATGGTGAAGTGTCAGGTAGTCGACGTTCACATGACACCACCAGAGGAGAGACAACATACATCTCATCAAAATATCGAACGAAGACCAAACTCACATGACTACTAATAGCAAGACTTCTCCCATGTCCTCAGGAACAAAAGTAACTACTCGCAAGACATAATATTGTTCATGATCAGAGGGGTATTAATATGCATAATGGATCTGAACATATGATCTTCCACCAAATAAACCAACTAGCATCAACTACAAGGAGTAATCAACACTACTAGCAACCCACATGTACCAATCTGAGGTTGGGGTACAAAGATTGGATACAAGAGATGAAATAGGGTTTGAGGGGAGATGGTGCTGGTGAAGATGTTGATGAAGATAGCCCTCCCCAAGATGGGAGAGTTGTTGGTGATCACGGCGGTGACGATTTCCCCCTCCTGGAGGGAAGTATCCCCGGCAGAACAGCTCTGCCGGAGCCCTAGATTGGTTTCCGCCTCGGTTCCGCCTCGAGACAACGACGTCTGGTCCTGGAAGCCTCCTTATGATTTTTTTCCAGGTCAAAACACCTCATATAGGAGAAGATGGGCATCGGGGGCCTTCGGGCCGGCCCACGAGGCAGGGGGGCACGCCCTGGGAAGGGGGGCACACCCCCCACCCTCATGGACAGCCGATGGCCCCCCTCGTGGACTTCTTTCGCCAGATATTTTTTATATTTTCTGAAACGACGTTCTGTTGAGTTTTGGGGCTTTTGGAGTTGTGCAGGATAAGTTTCTAGAGTTTGCTCCTTTTCCAGCCCAGAATTCCAAATGCCGGCATTCTCCCTCTTCATGTAAACCTTGTAAAATAAGAGAGAAAAGGCATACGTATTGTGACAAAACATGTAAGAACAGCCCATAATGCATTAAATATCAACATATGAGCATGATGCAAGATGGACGTATCATACATCTTAGTGTTGCTTGGGTGAATCAAATACGGCGAACCATGTGCTTCCTGGAGAATCAACTTCCTAATCTCGGGATCGTTGGGCACAAAAATGCGCTTTTCAAACTAAAGTGTTTTGTATTCATCCTCACGAAATCCTTCTGCCTTTCCTTCGGCCATTCTTTCCTTTATTTCAGCAATCTCTTTGTCCAGCTTCTGAGCTTCTCGAATCCTTCCCAATAGTGTGGACTGAGTTTCCAAGGTGGCAACATAACCTCTAGGGACTATTTCCATTTGCAAATCCATTGTCTAACTCCTGGGGTAAACCTCCAGAAATGATGGTGTTTACATAACTCTTGCGGCTTAGAGCATTTGCCACGACATTGGCTTTTCCTGGATGGTAATGCAACAACATGTCGTAATCCTTTATAAGCTCAAGCCATCTTCTTTGCATGAGATTCAACTCCTTCTGTGTGAAGATATACTTCAAACTCTTATGATCCGTGTATACATCACAACGGTTTCCAATGAGGAAATGTCTCCAGGTTTTGAGTGCGTGCACCATGGCTGCTAACTCCAAATCATGCGTAGCATAATTCAACTCATGTGGTCAAAGTTGGCGTGAAATGTATGACACAACTCTTCCGTCTTGCATGAGAACACCTCCAAGTCCTTGACGATAAGCATCACAATATACTTGGAAATCCTTGCGTATATCCAGAAGAATCAACACTGGGGCTGTAACCAAACATTTCTTCAACTCCTGAAAACTGGCCTCACACTCTTCGGTCCACTTGTACTTAGTCTCTTTGTTCAACAGTTCTATCATGGGTTTCGCAATCTTCGAGAAATTCTCGATAAATCTCCAGCAATATCCTGCGAGTCCAAGAAAACTGTGAATCTCGCCAACTGAGGTGGGTGCCTTCCATTCTGTGACTGCCTCAACCTTCGCGGGGTCTATGGATATACCGTCTCCTGGTATGACATGTCCAAGGAATCCAACTTCCTTCAACCAAAACTCACACTTACTAAACTTGGCGTATAACTGATGTTCTCGGAGCTTCTCGAGAACTAAACGCAAATGTTCCTTGTGTTCCTCATCATTTTTGGAGTATACCAATATATCATCAATGAATACTACCACAAACTTATCCAAGAATTCCATGAATACCTTGTTCATCATACTCATGAAATAGGCAGGGGCGTTAGTCAAACCAAATGACATAACTGTATACTCATAAGGCCCGTTCCTTGTGGTAAAAGCTGTCTTGGGTATATCCTGTTCTCGGATCTTCAGCTGATGATATCCTGATCGCAAATCGATCATGGAGAATACCTTGGCTCCTTGCAGCTGGTCAAACAGATCGTTGATCATTGGCAGTGGGTACTAATTCTTGATTGTAACCTCGTTCGGTCCACGGTACTCAACAACCATTCTTAGTGATCCATCCTTCTTCTCGACTAAGAGCACCGGGGTTCCCCACGGCGATGAACTTGGATGTATGTAACCCTTATCCATTAACTCCTTGATTTGCTTCGTGATCTCCACCAGATCATTAGCGGGCATCCGGTTGGTCTCTTAGATATGGGTCCGGTGCCGGGTAATAGCTCAATTAAGAACTCTATGTCCCTATCCGATGGCATGCGGGGTAACTCCTCCGAGAATACACTAGGGTAATCATTCACGACTGGCACTTCTTCCTGAACAACTCATGTGAGTGCATTCACATGCGCTTTCCTGGGTGTGTGTCTAGACACATACTTGATCATTTTTTACTTCCGGGGCGGTGAGAGGAATTGATCTACTGGCGCAATCTATGTTCCCTCCAAACTTGGATAGCCAATCCAAACCTATGATTACATCCAAACCTTGGGATTCCAAAAGAATGAGGTCCGTGGGAAATACATGTCTTCCAATGGTCAATGGCACTTGATAGCATCCATGGCTTGCCATATACTCTGCTCCAGGGGAACTTACTAACATGGGGGTCCTAAGGGCTATGGTGGGCAACTTATACTTTTCCACAAAACCCCTTGATATGTATGAATGTGATGCACCAGTGTCAAAAAGAACAAGGGCAGTAAATGCATTAATCAAAAACTTACCGACTACTACATCGGGCTACTCGTCAATCTCCTCCACATGGACACGGTTCACTTGTCCTATGGTGAACGGGTTGGGCTTCTTTCTCGAGCTTCCATTGCCATTCCCATTCTTTGAATTGGGGCACTCGGTAGCGTAGTGTTCGGTCTTCCCGCACTTGAAACAAGTAATGTGACTCAGATCCTTCTTGGCCGGTGTTGAGGGAGTGGAACGATTCTGATTATTGCTTCCTCCATTCCCATTGCCATTCCTAGCACCATTGTGGTTGTGTGCATTCCCTCCGTTATTAGAATGGACTCCATGATTATGGGTGGAATGGTTGTGTCCTCCTGAGTATGGGGTATAGCGAGGCTTCTGCTGGGCTCCAGAGTTAAACTTCCCAGCTCCTTACTCCCTCTTGCGGTTGTCAATCTGTTGCTGCTTTCCTTCCAGCATAATAGCTCTGTCCACTAGCTCTTGATAGTTGTTGTAGGTTGCTAGCATCAGTTACATACTCATCTCATCATTGAGTACTTCCAGAAACTTCTCCTGCTTCGCGGCGTCAGTGGACACATCATCTGGCGCGTAGCGAGCTAACTGCCTAAAGTCATCCACGTACTACCCCACAGTACGGTTTCCTTGGCGCAAGTTGCAAAACTCACGCTTCTTCAGGCTCATGGCTCCTGCTGAGACATGTGCTGTGCGAAAAGCTTGCTAAAACTGATCCCAAGTGATTGCAGCAAGTGGGTAGGTGGCGGTGTATTTCTCCCACCAAGCGGCTGTTGTTCCCTCAAGCTGATGTGCAACAAAACGCACCCTCTCTGCATCAGTGCATCCTGCAGTGGCTAGCTCTCTGTCCATCTTACAAAGCCAGTCATCTACAACTATAGGCTCAGTGCTACTAGAGAACACTGGCGGTTGCAACCTTAAGAACCGGGTCAAGTTGTCATGGGGAGGTGGAGGAGGGTTGTTGTTGTTGTTGTTGTGGTTTTGGAAAAGAAGTTGCATCAAAGTGTTCTGCTGTTGGATCAACTGGGTGAGCTCAGGGGGGAACTCAAATCCGGGCTCACATCTTGGAGGCATCTGAGGGGTTTAGAGGGGAAAGATTAGAATAGAATGAGTTCTAGGGGGAATCACTACCCATATGCACATGAGACAAACAATTTCATATCATATCACTCAATTTCAAACCAGAGTAAACAAAGATCCTATTACAAAGCTAGCGAACGATTCTAACTACTCGGATTTATACTAATAGTTACAGGGTGGTCATCTAATCACTGTCATCTGAAGACTCCATGATATCTGCTCCAGCTTCGTCTTCATAGTCACTTTCATCACTGTCTGTGTCGTCTATCAGGGTGTAGTTCTCCATGGTAATTCCTATCTCCGGTTCTGGCTTCACTACACCAGTTCCAACCTTCTTCTTCAACGCTTCATTCTGCTCCAATAGCACGACGATTTCTTCTTCATATCCATCACATACTGTCTTGAGTTCTTCTTCTAGTTCCACATTCCGGGTTATCACCATGTTGGTCTTCTGCATAAGTGCGCACATCTGATTCTCGTAGCGTCGAATATGTTGGTCCACTCCTGGATATATACTGCAATATATCCGTCCTTCCTGGTGCGTAGCATCTCCCGTTGCTGGTCTCGAGGTCCACAAAGCTGGTAGATGGTGTCTTCAAGATCCTTGTTGTAGACTTCGCATATGCATCCAAAGGTGATGTGGGCTTCCATACTCTTTCCCAAATTCCATGTCGGTGTGTCAAATTCTAACTCCAGTGGCTCCGTGAATGGTGCAATAGTCCTCCCAGGTTCACTAACTTCGACCTTCCAGCATTCCTCTTCCGGCGATGTTGCATAGAGATCTCCAGTGATACTTGGTATTCCAATGTGCATGTATCTTGTGACTTCCTTCAAGTGCTTTCCGAATGGGGTGTCATCATCTGGCTGAGTGAACTTGCTTACTGGGTCCGACATCTATAGAGAGAAATAGAGAAGAATTAGAATGAGTAGAGAAGAAGTAGAGTGAAAGAGAAGAATACCCTATGGCTTATCCTAGTGGCTGCGTCCTACAGTCAACGTGTGCTCTGATACCATCTTATAGCGACAACGGTTCCAATGAACCGAAGTCTCTGTGCTCAGTGTCATCCCTGGATCAGTATATTGACACACAGTACTTGAGGGTTTATAACAGAGGTTCAATCACACTATATTACATCGAAAATCCTCGAAGAGGCAAAAATCCATTACACGATAATGGCTGAAGGCCATCTAAAAGAATAAACTGCGGAAGCTATGAAGAGTAGTTGAGTCCATCCAACTCCACGGCAAACATTGAGTGCATGACAACGACCTATCGCACCTTAATCCTCGTCTGAAAAATCTGCAACATGATACGTTGCGGCCATGTAGTTCAGCACATTGAATATGATGGCATGAACACACTGTAATGATAATGAGAAAAACCTACACTACATGCATATTTGGCGGGTGGAGGCTGTAAGGTTTATTTTTGCATAAAGCTAGTTTTTCCCTACAACAAAGGAATGCATTTTAACTACTTTGGTAAATTTACATCATGAACAATTGAGTATGGTTCCTCCATCTCAATCCCAAACCAAAATCATTATTAACCCAACATATTAGTAAAGTGATGAGATCAATCCATAATTCAAATACCAGGATACTAAAAAATGTCCATAACCGGGGACACGACTACTCATGAATAGTTTGTACACTCTGCAGAGGTTTGTGCATTTTTCCCCACACGACTCAATCTCCTCCGTTTGATTTCTTGCACTACATGGTGCTTGAGAAACGGATGGCCGAGACACAGTCTTTCAGAAGCATTTACTCTTAACCCTGGGTAGACCGTACCACCTACATCCGCTACATCTGCTAGTCTACCACGGAAAGAGGTCACACAACATACTCAACTATGCCAGAGCCCATAATGGCATTGTGGCTGCACACGGAAGTTTCTTGGCATGAATGATATATGACCCCTTTGATCCTGGGTGGCATTCCATAGGATAATCACACAGGTCCTCCGGGATTTCCTAGGACAACACTGGATTCTCCAGGTGCACTGCAACCAATCCACCCAGATGTGCATTAAATTCCACCTTAAGAAACCCTTAGTTGTTATTACTCTCACAACTTCCATGAAATCACTCATACCAATCCACGTCTACAAGCATGGCTAAGAAAAGAGTAACAAAGCGTATATTCCCTTGGTTGATCTCAAGTCATTGGGTTCCTACCTCACGAACTACAAAGCATCATATTATGTAACCAGTCCTACTCATGCAAGTGCTTGAGGATATAACTAATGCAGTGAAAACCGGGTATTTGAAAGTATGATCAAAGTATGAACTTGCCTTGCTGACGATCGCTAAAACCTAAAGACTCATAGTAGCACGCTTCGCACTCCGGGAATTCTATCGCAATCAAACAATAGCATACATAAGCAATCATGCAACAGAATCGAAGAACAAATCTCGAAAGACTTCGAAAACAACCGAATCACTCTCGCAGCTGAAAATAATTTCTAACAGTACCAAAATTAAGTGAATTTGGCCTTATCAGAAAGTTTATGTCAAGAGCTTAGATTTGCAAAAAGAATCAACTCAAACGGAGTTACGAAAATCTAATTACGATCAAACAAAGTTAAAAAACAAAACTGTTTGAATTCAAAAACTAAAAATTTCAAAAACAACTTTGAGCTGAACTACTGAAAAGATAAGATCGAGGCGAAGAAATTGGCGTTGGTTTCATCTAATTCTGACAAACGAGTAAAACATTACGAGGGTTTGAAGATCAGGGACCGATCTGTAAAAAAAATCATCGCGGATAAGTCCTCGACGAAAATTAACAGAAAAATAAAAGACTAATTTGCGAACGTTCATTTTCTGAGACTAAACATTGGACGTTCGTTAAATAATAAAACCAAAGAAAAACGAAAGAAAACCGAACCGATCTAGAAAAAAAACCGAACGAAAATAAAATAAAAAAAAAACAGCGGTTTATTACCTTGCGGATCGGGTTCGGTCCGTGGGTCGGGTCGGGTCAACCGGCATTGGCGGTGGACGACGGCGAGGCGACGGCGGCTGC
>LR738710.1:409301988-409391421 GCA_902687465.1 Secale cereale
AAACGAAAGAAAACCGAACCGATCTAGAAAAAAAACCGAACGAAAATAAAATAAAAAAAAAACAGCGGTTTATTACCTTGCGGATCGGGTTCGGTCCGTGGGTCGGGTCGGGTCAACCGGCATTGGCGGTGGACGACGGCGAGGCGACGGCGGCTGCGGCTCTGGCGGCAGCGGCTTTTGGCGAGGGGGGGGGGCGAGGCTGCAGCGCGGCTTTGCGGCGGCGGGGCGACGTCGGCGTGCAGCAGGCGGCGGCGGCGGTGAGGATCGAGGGGGGGCGGCGGCGGCTTTTAAAGGGGTCGGGGAAGGTGGTAGCTTGGAGGAGGGGTAAGGGGAGGCTGAGGCGGACACGACAGGCGGCGGTGGTTGCCTGGACTCCGCAGGAGTCCGGCTCGGGGACGGGAGTCGGAGGCGGTTGCTGGCTGGGCCGGCTCGGCCTTTGGCCCGGTAGGTCTGAAAGTTTTTTTAAAATATGCCCGAACGAATAAAATCTTAAATAAATATAAAAAATTCTAAAAATGCCAAAAAACAATTTTCATCGTCTAAATAAAATATTTAAAACAAAGTGAACATTTTCTTGGCCTAAAATGCAATTTTGAAAAATGCATATTTTTTTCTAATTCAAATAAAATAGCAATAAAATCCCAATAAAATTTGTTTATTCAATTTTAACATTTTTCCTCCAATATTTCTTTTATTTTGGAAAAGTCATATTATCTCGTGTCATATATTTTTATATTGAAATATTTCGGAGAGAAAAATAATTAAAACCAAATGATCCTCTTTTCAATATTTGAAAAAAAATTCAAAAATGAAACAATAAAATCCCCAACTCTCTGTGTGGGTCCTTGAGTTTCTTAGGATTTTTAGGACCAAAACCAAAATGCAAACAAAAATATGATTTGCATATGATGATCTATGTATAATATTCCAAATTGAAAATTTGGGATGTTACAACACCCACTTAGTTTCTTTTGTTGAGCTTTCATACATTTATGGCGCTAGTGCATTCGTTGCATGGCAATCCCTACTCACTCACATTGATATCTATTGATGTCCATCTCCATAGCCCATTGATAAACCTAGTTGATGTGAGACCATCTTCCTCTTTTTGTCTTCTCCACAACCACCACTCTATTCCACCTATAGTGCTATATCCATGGCTCACGCTCATGTATTGCGTGAAAGTTGAAAAAGTTTGAAAATATTAAAGTATGAAACAATTGCTTGGCTGAAACCGGGGTTGTGCATGATTTGGGTATTTTGTGTGACAAAGATGAAGCATAGCCAAACTATATGATTTTGTAGGGATGAACTTTCTTTGGCCATGTTATTTTGAGAAGACATAATTGCTTTGTTAGTATGCTTGAAGTATTATTATTCTTATGTCAATATTAAACTTTTGTATTGAATCTTTCGTATGTGAACATTCATGCCACAATAAAGAGAATTACATTGAGAATTATGTTAGGTAGCATTTCACATAAAAAATTCTGTTTTTATCAGTTACCTACTTGAGGACGAGCAGGAATTAAGCTTGGGGATGCTTGATACGTCTCCAACGTATCTATAATTTTTGATTGTTCCATGCTATTATATTATCTGTTTTGGATGTTTAGTGGGCTTTACTATGCCCTTTTATATTATTTTCGGGACTAACCTACTAACCAAAGGCCCGGTGAAAATTGCTGTTTTTTTGCCCATTTCAGTGTTTCGCAGAAAAGGAATATCAAACGGAGTCCAGACGGAATGAAACCTTCGCGAGGATCGTTTTTGGAACAAACGCAATCTAGAAGACTTGGAGTACATGTTTGGAAGCCACGAGGAGGCCACGAGGCAGGAGGGCGCGCCCAGGGGGGTAGGCGCGCCCCCACCCTCGTGGGCCCCTCATAGCTCCACCGACGTACCTCTTCCTCCTATATATACTCATATACCCTAAAAACATCGAAGAGCACCACGAAACCCTATTTCTACCGCCGCAATCTTCTGTACCCGTGAGATCCCATCTTGGGGCCTTTTCCGAAGCTCCGTCGGAAGGGGA
The DNA here is from genome assembly GCA_902687465.1 of Secale cereale. NCBI lineage: Eukaryota > Viridiplantae > Streptophyta > Magnoliopsida > Poales > Poaceae > Secale > Secale cereale. The sequence goes on from LR738710.1 coordinate 409,304,027, forward strand.
ATCGATCACAGAAGGCTTCTACATCAACACCATAGCCTCTCCGATGATGTGTGAGTAGTTTACCACAGATCTTCGGGTCCATAGTTATTAGCTAGATGGCTTCTTCTCTCTCTTTGGATCTCAATACAAAGTTCTCCTTGATCTTCTTGGAGATCTATTCGATGTAATACTTTTTGCTATGTGTTTGTCGACATCCGATGAATTGTGGGTTTATGATCAAGATTATCTATGAACAATATTTGGTTCTTCTCTGAATTCTTATATGTATGATTTAATATCTTTGCAAGTCTCTTCGAATTATCAGTTTGGTTTGGCCTACTAGATTGATCTTTCTTGCAATGGGAGAAGTGCTTAGCTTTGGGTTAAATTTTGCGGTGTCCTTTCCCAGTGACAGCAGGGGCAGCAAGGCACATATTGTATTGTTGCCATCGAGGATAAAAATATGGGCTTTATATCATATTGCATGAGTTTATCCCTCTACATCATGTCATCTTGCTTAATGCGTTACTCTGTTCTTATGAACTTAATACTCTAGATGCATGCTGGATAGCGGTCGATGTGTGGAGTAATAGTAGTAGATGCAGAATTGTTTCGGTCTACTTGTCACGGACGTGATGCCTATATTCATGAACATGCCTAGATATTCTCATAACTATGCGCTTTTCTATCAATTGCTCGACAGTAATTTGTTCACCCACCGTAAGATTTGCTATCTTGAGAGAAGTCACTAGTGAAACCTATGGCCCCTGGGTATACTTTCCATCATATTAATCTCCAGTCAACTAACTATCTTTATTGTTCTTTTATTTTGCAACCTTTACTTTTCAATCTATACACCAAAAATACCAAAAATATTTATCTTATTATCTCTATCAGATCTCACTTTTGCAAGTGGCCGTGAAGGGATTGACAACTCCTTTATCGTGTTGGTTGCAAGGTTCTTAATTGTTTGTGTAGGTACTAGGGATTTGCGTGTAGTCTCCTACTGCTTTGAGGGAAATACTTACGCTACTTTTCTGCATCACCCTTTCCTCTTCAAGGGAAAAACAACGCATGCTCAAGAGGTAGCAGAGATCAATGCCGTGGAACCGGCGCGAGAGGCCCGGAAGCCGCTCAAATGGTCCCATACGCCCATCATCTTTCACGAGGAAGATCACCGTGGCCGCACCACTGCGGTAGGGTGTTTGCCATTGTTGGTCTCCCCAACAATTTGCAACCCCAAGGTCACAAAGATGTTAGTGGATGGCGGGGCTGGGTTGAATCTGATCTCCCCGGCAGTCATCAACAAGATTCAGATAGGAGAAGAAGAGTTAGAGGTTACCGGCACATTTCAAGGAGTTAATCCTGGTTGGAGCCGTCCCAAGGGAAAGATTACGCTACCGGTGACGTTTGGGGGGGGGGAGGGGTGAACTGAACTATCGGACTGAGAAGATTGTGTTTGATGTGGTTGACCTCCCCCTGCCGTACAATGGGATTCTTGGACGCTCGGCCCTGGCCAAGTTCATGGCAGCATCCCACTATGCTTACAACACTTTGAAGATGCCTGGGCCACTGGGAGTCATCACCATCCCATTAGATGAGAAGGATGAAATTATCTGTGTTGACAAGATGTACCGGGATGCAGTCGTAGCAGAGGTAGCGGTAGCGTCAGCTCCCGCCAAGGAAAGCAAAGGAAAGGAAAAGGATGGTAGGACCTCAGGTAAGGAGTCCGGGAAGCGTGCCCCCCCTCCGAGTGCACGTCACCCGTTGACGACATGCTGGAGTGTTCAAATAGCAAGAGATCCAAGGTTGTTGCACCCCAAGTGAAGAAGGTCCCGGTAGGGCTGGCTGGCATTGATGGTACTTTCACTATCAGCACCACCCTCGATGACAAATAGGAAAGCGCGCTCATGGCCTCCTTGCGGGCGAATATCGATGTGTTGGCCTGGCAAGCATCTGATATCCCCGGTGTTCCCAGGGAGTAGTCGAGCACCACCTTGCTGTCTGCCCACACGGCCGACCTATGAAGGAGAAAGTCCAGAAGTAGGCCTTGGAGAGGCAGCAGTTCGTTGCTGAAGAGATCAAGAGACTAGAGGCGGCTGGTTTGTTCATAGGAGTACTGCACCCTATGTGGTTAGCAAATCTAGTGGTAGTCTAGAAGGCCAACGGGAAGTGGAGGCTTTGCATTGGTTTCACAGATCTCAACAAGGCTTGTCCGAAAGACCCATTCCCCTTGTCGCGCATCGACCAGATTGTGGATTCCACTTCAGGTTGTGATTTGCTCTCCTTTCTGGATGGATACTCCGGATATCGTCAGATCTTCATGTCCAAGGAAGACGAAGAGAAGACGCCATTCATCACTCCATTTGGTATGTACTGCTTTATCCGCATGCCATTCAGATTAAAGAGTGCCGGGTCAACTTTTGCAACGGAAGTCCAGATTGGTTTTGAGACACGGTTGCACAGAAATATAGAAACCTATAGGGATGATATCGTGGTCAAAACCAAGGATAAGTCCACCCTTATCCAAGATTCGGAGGAGACATTTGCCAATCTGCGCAAGATCAATTTGAAGTTTAATCCAGAGAAGTGTGTGTTTAATGTCCCCTCTGGCAAGTTACTTGGATTCTTCGTATCCCACCGAGGGATCGAAGCCAACCCCGACAAGATCAGAGCCATTGAGCATATCCAAGCACCCAGGACAGTTAAGGATGTGAGGCGCTTAACAGGATGCTTTGCCACACTGAGCAGATTCATCTCCAAGTCTGCCGAGCGTGCCCTGCCATTGTTTAAGATTTTGAAGAAGGCATGCCTTCTGAAGTGGACCCCGAAAGCAGATGGAGCCCTGCAAGGGTTGAAGGCGTACCTCTCATTTGTACCTACCTTGGTTGCACCCAAACCCCAAGAACCATTGTTTCTATACTTGGCGGTAACCAACCAAGTGGTCAGTGCGGCCTTGGCAGCGCAGTGGGAAGTGGATGAGGCAGGAAACAAGCAGAACACGGCAGAGTGAGAGAAGGATCAGGACAGTAATGAGCACGGCAACGAGAGCATCCCTAAGGACGCGGCAAGGAAGAAAGTGGTGCAACGCCCGATGTACTTCGTCAGCTCCTTGTTGTAGGGGGCTATATCGAGGTATTCTAGTGTGCCAAAATTGATCTTTGGTCTCGTTATGGCCTCAAGGAAACTACGCCACTACTTCCTAGCCCACGAGATCACGGTTGTCACTCGTTCTCCGTTGCAAAGGATACTACAAAACCCTGAGGCTACTGGAAGAATAGTGGAGTGGGCTTTGGAGTTATCCAGCTTTGGATTGAAGTATGAGAGCACATCAAGCATCCAGAGGAGGGCATTGGCAGAGTTTATTGCAGAATGGACGCCAACCCCTGATGAGGAGATAACAAAACAGCTATCCCTGGCAAGGAATCACCCCAGTAATGGATTATGTATTTTGATGGTGCTTTTTCCCTACAAGGTGCAGGAGCTAGCGTGCTTCTTGTTGCCCCCTCTGGGCAGCACTTGAAGTACGTTGTCCAAATGCATTTTGCCCGGGAAGAAGCCACCAACAATACACCAAAGTATGAAGGACTCCTTGTCGGGCTTAGAATTGCAGCTGAATTGGGAATTAAGAAACTGATCATTCGAGGAGATTCACAGCTTGTGGTGAGACAAGTAAACAAGGATTACCAAAGTACACTGATGGAGGCATACATCAAGGAAGTGAGGAGATTGGAGGAGCACTTTGTTGGGTTACAAACAGAGCATGTACCCCGTGTGGAAAACATCATAGCTGATCACCTGTCAAAGTGTGCTGTGCAAAAGCTTCCTGTGGAACGAGGAACTTTTTTTCTTCGTCTCTCTTAGCCGTCCGTATCACCAGCAACAATGGCCCAGAAAAGGAGAAAGTTGGACTACGATAAGCCTCTCCCGGTCGAGCCGTCCGCTCCTGGTAGAGACCCTGCTGGAAACAACTCATCACAGCCTGCCGGACCACCCCCTCCAGTCGGGCCAACAGACCCCGCGAACGAGGTTCGTGCTCCCGCAGTAGAGGAGGTGCCGCTAGTCCTCGTTGTCGAGCCACAGGCTCCAGCTTGGGCAAGGCACATTGTCCACTTCCTCCAAACCAGAGAACTCCCCGGCGACCAAGATGATGCTGATAGAGTAGCCCGGAGGGCCAGTATGTATCAGTTTATCGATGACACTCTGTACAGAAGAAGGCCCAACGGTGTGAAATTGAAGTGTGTCTATCGGGAGGATGGAAAGGAACTGCTGGCTGAGGTTCACAGAGGAATGTGCGGCTCCCACATTGGATCAGGGGCATTAGTTGGGAAAGCATTCCGGCAAGGATTCTATTGGTCCACAGCCCTCCAAGATGCGATGGATCTCGTCACGACATGTGAAGCCTATCACTTCCATTCCAAGAAAACACACCTGCGGACCCAAGATCTTCAGACAATCCCTCTATCATGGCCATTTTTGATCTGGGGGCTCGATGATGACCCACAAGTGTAGGGGACCTATCGTAGTCCTTTCGATAAGTAAGAGTGTCGAACCCAACGAGGAGAAGAAGGAAATGATAGGCAGTTTTCAGTAAGGTATTTTCTGCAAGCACTGAAATTATAGGTAACAGATAGTTTTGTGATAAGGTAATTGGTAGCAAGTGACAAAAGGTAAAAGTAAATAAAGTGCAGCAAGGTGGCCCAATCCTTTTTGTAGCAAAGGACAAGCCTGGAAAAACTCTTATAGAAGGTAAAGCGCTCCCGAGGACACATGGGAATTATCGTCAAGCTAGTTTTCATCACGATCGTCTGATTCGCGTTCGGTACTTTGATAATTTGGTATGTGGGTGGACCAGTGCTTGGGTGCTTTCCTTACTTGGACAAGCGTCCCACTTGTGATTAACCTCTAATGCAAGCATCCACAACTACAAAAGAAGTATTAAGGTAAACCTAACCATAGCCTGAAACATATGGATCCAAATCAGCCCCTTACGAAGCAACACATAAACTAGTGTTTAATCTTCTGTCACTCTAGCAACCCATCATCTACTTATTACTTCCCAATGCCTTCCTCTAGGCCCAAATAATGGTGAAGTGTCATGTAGTCGACGTTCACATGACACCACTAGAGGAGAGACAACATACATCTCATCAAAATATCGAACTAAGACCAAACTCACATGACTACTAATAGCAAGACTTCTCCCATGTCCTCAGGAACAAAAGTAACTACTCAAGAGACATGATATTGTCATGATCAGAGGGGTATTAATACGCATAATGGATCTGAACATATGATCTTCCACCAAATAAACCAACTAGCATCAACTACAAGGAGTAATCAACACTACTAGCAACCCATAGGTACCAATCTGAGGTTTGGGTACAAAGATTGGATACAAGAGATGAACTAGGGTTTGAGAGGAGATGGTGATGGTGAAGATGTTGATGAAGATAGCCCTCCCCAAGATGGGAGAGTTGTTGGTGATGACGGCGGTGACGATATCCCCCTCCCGGAGGGAAGTATCCCCGGTAGAACAGCTCTGCCGGAGCCCTAGTTTGGTTTCCGCCTCGGTTCCGCCTCGAGACGGTGGCATCTGGTCCCGAAAGACTCTTCCTGCTTTTTTTCCAGGTAAAAACGCTTCATATAGGAGAAGATGGGCACCGGGGGCCTGCCGGCTGGCCCTCGAGGCAGGGGGCGCGCCCCCCACCCTCGAGGCCAGCCTGTGGCCCCTCTCGTGGGTCTCTTTCGCCAGATATTTTATATATTTTCCGAAATGATGTTCTGTGGAGTTTCAGGGCTTTTGGAGTTGTGCAGAATAGGTTTCTAGAGTTTGCTCCTTTTCCAGCCCAGAATTCCAGCTACCGACATTCTCCCTCTTCATGTAAACCTTGCAAAATAAGAGAGAAAAGGCATAAGTATTGTGACAAAACATGTATTAACAGCCCATAGTGCAATAAATATCAACTTATAAGCATGATGCAAAATGGACGTATCAACTCCCCCAAGCTTAGACCTCGCTTGTCCTCAAGCGAAAGCCGATATCGAAAAATATTTCCATATGTTTAGAGATAGAGGTGTCGATAAAAAAAATGGACATGAGGGCATCATGATCGTTCTCATAACAGCAACTTATATAAATATAGTCATATGATTCTTATGCTAAAGTAACAATTCATCCACAATATCAAGTATGCATCATAAACTTCATTGGGAACTAACAAACTTTGGTCTCGGTCATTGAAGCAATTGCAATTTATCGTAATATCGGAAAGAGTCAATATAAGAGCTTTTCAGCAAGCCTACATACTGAACTATCATATAGTCTTTCACAATTGCTCAAGCTCACGCAATACTTTTGTTGATGGAGTTTTAATCAGACATAGAGAAAGATAGGGGCTTATGGTGTTGCCTCCAAACCTTTTACCTCAAGGGTAATGTCAACAATAATTGATCATGAAAACTTACATCCAAGTGGGTATATATGTCAGGATCTTTCCTACACAATGAGCTTGCCAAAGGATAAAATGTAAAAAGGAAATGTGGATTTCACCTTGACACTTATAAGATAGGAATAATAGATAGGCCCTTCGCAGAGGGAAGCATAGGTTGTCATGTGTTTTTATGGTTGGATGCACAAAGTCTTAGCATAGAAAAACTTCGCTTTATATTGCCACTTGTGATAAGGACCTTTATTATGCAGTCCGTCGCTTTTATTACTTCCATATCACGAGATCGTATAAAGCTAATTTCCCCCAAACTAATAAATCATACATATTTTAGCGGATTTGCAACATGACAACTTACTTGGAAGGATCTTTCTCAATCCATAGGTAGGTATGGTGGACTCTCATGGCAAAACTGGGTTTAAGGATATATGGAAGCACAAGTAGTATCTCTACTTAGTGCGAGGAGTTTTGGCTAGCATGAGGGGAAAGGCAAGCTCAACATGTTGGATGATCCATGACAATATACTTTATTTCAGATATAAGAAGACATAACCCATTATGTTGTCTTCCTAGTCCAACATCAGCTCTTTAACATGTCATACTTTAATGAGTGCTCACAATCATAAAAGATGTCCAAGATAGTATATTTGTATGTGAAGCCTCTCTTCTTTTATTACTTCCTATTAATTGCAACGATGACCAAAACTATGTTTGTCAGCTCCCAACAACTTTTATTTATCATACTCTTATATGTGAAGTCATTACTTCCCATAAGATCGATATGATCTCTTTGATACTCTTTATGTTTTCTTTCTTTTTATCATGACCCAAGTGAGGAAATCAAGCCCTTGATTCAAACACTAATCTTTATTATATAGCTCACGGACTCGATTACAAAGGATAAAGCTCACAACTAGATCATGCTAACTTAATTCTAATAGATCAAGCTACTACCAAAAGGACCGAACTAAGTAAAACGGTAAAGATAGGAGTGATGGTGATGCGATACCGGGGTCACTCCCCCAAGCTTGGCAGTTGCCAAGGGGAGTGCCCATACCCATATGATTATGTCTCCTTCGGGGGTGGTTATGATGGAGTTGCTAGAAGTGACGGGGGATCCTCATATATCGAGCGTAGGAGATGTTCCAGCTTGCGGATAATGTTGGGGAACGTAGCAGAACTCAAAAAATTTCTACGCTTTCACCAAGATCCAACTAAGGAGACATCTAGCAACGAGCAAATAAGAGTGCATCTACATACCGTTATGTAGATCGCGAGCGGAAGCTTTCGAAGAAGCGTGGATGAAGTAGTCGTACTCTTCTCGTTCTTCGTCACCGATGATCTAGCGCCGAACGGACGGCACCTCCGCGTTCAACACACGTCCGGTACAACAACGTCACCTCCTTCTTGATACAACAAGGGGGGAGGAGAGGTCGTCGGAGATCCAGCAGCACGACGGCGTGGTGGTGGATGCAGTGGAGAATCCTGCAGGGCTTCGTTGGCGCCCTGCGGAGGGAGTATGAGGTGTGACGGGAGGGGGAGAGGCGCCAGAGACTTGGGTGCGGCTGCCCTCTCCCCCCCACATATATATAGGGGGCCAGGGGGGTGCGCCAGCCCCTGCAGATGACATCTGCAAGGGGGGGGGCGGCGGCTTGGGGGGAGTCTTGCCCCCCAAGGCAAGGGGGGCGCCCCCTCCCCCTAGGGTTTCAACCCTAGGCGCATGGGGAGGGGGGCCCATGTGGTGCGCCAGCCCACTAGGGGCTGGCCACTTCCCCACGCAGCCTAGGGGCCCCACCGGGATGGGTGGCCCCACCCGGTGGACCCCCGGGACCCCTCCGGTGGTCTCGGGACACTCCCGGTGACCCCCGGAGATCACCCGATGGCCGAAACTGGACTTCCTATATATCATTCTTTACCTCCGGACCATTCCGGAACTCCTCGTGACGTCCGGGATCTCATCCGGGACTCCGAACAACTTTCGGGTTTCCACGTGCATGTATCTCTACGACCCTAGCGTTACCGAACCTTAAGTGTCTAGACCCTACGGGTTCGGGAGACACGTAGACATGACCGAGACCACTCTCCGGTCAATAACCAACAGTGGGATCTGGATACCCATGTTGGTTCCCACGTGTTCCTCGATGATCTTCATCGGATGAACCATCGTGTCAAGGATTCACTCAATCCCTTATGTTATTCCCTTTGTCCATCGGTACGGTACTTGCCCGAGATTCGATCGTCGGTATTCCCGATACCTTGTTCAATCTCGTCATGGCAAGTCTCTTTACTCGATCCGTAATCCATCATCCCATGACTAACTCCTTAGTCACCTTGATCTCATTATGATGATGTCTTACCGAGTGGGCCCAGAGGAACCTCTCCGTCATACGGAGTGACAATATCCCAGTCTCGGTTCGTACCAACTCAACAGACACTTTCGGAGATACCCGATGCGTACCTTTATAGCCACCCAGTTACGTTGTGACGTTTGGCACACCCAAAGTATTCCTACGGCATCCGGGAGTTGTACAACCTCATGGTCTAAGGAATAAATACTTGACACCAAAAAGCTTATGCATTATGAACTATACGATCTCGTGCTATGCTCAGGATTGGGTCTTGTCCATCACATCATTCTCCTAATGATGTGATCCCGTTATCACTGACATCCTATGTCCATGGTCAGGAAACCATGACCATCTGTTGATCAACGAGCTGGTAACTAGAGGCTTACCAGGGACTCATTGTGGTCTATGTATTCACACATGTATCGTTGTTTCCGTACAATACAATTCAAGCATGAATAACAGACGATTATCATGAACAAGGAAATATAATAATAATACTTTTATTATTGCCTCTAGGGCATATTTCCAACAGTCTCCCACTTGCACTAGAGTCAATAATCTAGTTACATTGTGATGAATCGAACACCCATAGAGTTCTGGTGTTGATCATGTTTTTGCCCGTGGAAGAGGTTTAGTCAACGGGTCTGCAACATTCAGATCCGTATGCACTTTACAAATATCTATGTCTCCATCCTGAACATAATTCCGGATGGAGTTGAAACGGCGCTTGATGTGCTTGGTCTTCTTGTGAAACCTGGGCTCCTTGGTAATGGCAATAGCACCAGTGTTGTCACAGAAGAGAGTCATCGGGCTTGACGCGCTTGGAATGACTCCTAGGTCGGTGATGAACTCCTTCATCCAGACTCCTTCTTGCGCTGCTTCAGAAGCAGCTATGTACTCCGCTTCACATGTAGATGCTGCCACGACGCTTTGCTTGCAACTGCACCAGCTGACTGCCCCATCATTCAAAATATACATGTATCCAGTTTGTGACTTGGAGTCATCCAGATCTGTGTCGAAGCTAGCATCGACGTAACCCTTTACGACGAGCTCTTCGTCACCTCCATAAACGAGAAACATATCCTTAGTCCTTTTCAGGTACTTCAGGATGTTCTTGATCGTTGTCCAGTTTTCCATACCGGGATCACTTTGGTACCTCCCTACCAAACTTATGGCAAGGTTCACATCAGGTCTGGTACACAGCATGGCATACATGATAGAACCTATGGCCGAGCCATAGGGAATGACACTCATCTTTTCTCTATCTTCTGCCGTGGGCGGCGACTGAGCCTTGCTCAATCTCATACCTTGCAAAACAGGCAAGAACCCTTTCTTGGACTGATCCATATTGAACTTCTTCAATATCTTGTCAAGGTATGTACTTTGTGAAAGACCAATGAGGCGTCTTGATCTATCTCTATAGATTTTGATGCCTAATATGTAAGCAGCTTCTCCAAGGTCCTTCATTGAAAAACTTTTATTCAAGTAGGCCTTTATATTTTCCAAGAATTCTATATCATTTCCCATTAGCAATATGTCATCCACATATAATATGAGAAATGCCACAGAGCTCCCACTCACTTTCTTGTAGATACAGGCTTCTCCATAAGTCTGTATAAAGCCAAACGCTTTGATCACATCATTAAAGCGAATATTCCAACTCCGAGATGCTTGCACCAGCCCGTAAATCGAGCGCTGGAGCTTGCATACCTTGTTAGCGTTCTCTGGATCGACAAAACCTTCCGGCTGCATCATATACAATTATTCCTTGAGGAAGCCATTAAGGAATGCCATTTTGACGTCCATTTGCCATATCTCATAATCATAGAATGCGGCAATAGCTAACATGATTCTGACTGACTTCAGGATCGCTACGGGAGAGAAAGTCTCGTCATAGTCAATCCCTTGAACTTGTCGATAACCCTTAGCGACAAGCCGAGCCTTATAGATGGTCACATTACCATCCGCGTCTGTCTTCTTCTTAAATATCCATTTGTTTTCTATGGCGTGCCTATCATCAGGCAAGTCCACCAAAGTCCATACTTTGTTTTCATACATGGATTCTATCTCGGATTTCATTGCTCCAAGCCATTTATTGGAATCCGGGCCCGCCATCGCTTCTTCATAGTTCGAAGGTTCACCGTTGTCTAACAACATGATTTCCAGGATAGGGTTGCCGTACCACTCTGGTGCGGAACGTGCCCTCGTGGACCTTCAAAGTTCAGTAGTAACTTGATTTGTTTCTTCATGATCATTATCATCAACTTCCTCCCTTGTCGGTGCAGGCACCTCAGGAACAATTTCCTGCGCTGCGCTACTTTCAGGAGGGGTGACTGTCACCTCATCAAGTTCTACTTTCCTCCCACTCACTTCTTTCGAGAGAAACTCTTTCTCCAAAAAGCATCCATTCTTGGCAACAAAGAATTTGCCTTCGGATCTGTGGTAGAAGGTGTACCCAATCGTTTCCTTTGGGTATCCTATGAAGACGCATTTTTCTGATTTGAGTTCGAGCTTTTCAGGTTGAAGTTTCTTGACATAAGCATCGCAACCCCAAACTTTTAGAAACGACAGCTTTGGTTTCTTGCCAAACCAAAGTTCATACGGAGTCGTCTCAACGGATTTCGACGGAGCCCTATTTAAAGTGAATGCGACAGTCTCTAAAGCGTAACCCCAAAAAGATAGCGGTAAATCGGTGAGGGACATCATAGATCGCACCATGTCCAACAGAGTATGATTTCGACGTTCGGACACACCGTTACGTTGAGGTGTTCCGGGCGGTGTCAATTGTGAAACAATTCCACAGTTCCTAAGGTGTGTGCCAAATTCATGACTTAAATATTCACCCCCACGATCTGATCGTAAGAACTTTATTTTTCTATCACGTTGATTCTCAACCTCATTCTGAAATTCCTTGAACTTTTCAAAGGTCTCAGACTTGTGTTTCATCAAATAGATATACCCGTATCTACTCAAGTCATCTGTGAGGGTGAGAACATAACGATAGCCTCCGCGAGCCTCAACACACATTGGACCGCACACATTGGTATGTATGATTTCCAATAAGTTTGTTGCTCGCTCCATTGTTCCAGAGAACGGAGTCTTGGTCATCTTGCCCAATAGGCATGGTTCGCACGTGTCAAATGATTCATAATCAAGAGACTCTAGAAGTCCATCTGAATGGAGCTTCTTCATACGTTTGACACCAATATGACCAAGGCGGCAATGCCACAAGTATGTGGGACTATCATTATCAACTTTACATCTTTTGGCATCTACACTATGAATATGTGTATCATCACGTTCGAGATTCATCAAAAATAAACCATTGACCAGCGGGGCATGACCATAAAACATATCTCTCCAATAAATAGAGCAACCATTATTCTCCGATTTGAAAGAGTAGCCATCTCGCATAAGACGAGATCCAGATACAATGTTCATGCTCAAAGTTGGTACTAAATAACAATTATTAAGGTTTAAAACTAATCCAGGGTAGATGTAGAGGTAGCGTGCCGACGGCGATCACATCGACCTTGGAACCATTCCCGACGCGCATCGTCACCTCATCCTTCGCCAGTCTCCGCTTATTCCGCAGCTCCTGTTTTGAGTTACAAATGTGAGCAACCGCACCGGTATCAAATACCCAGGAGCTACTACGAGCGCTGGTAAGGTACACATCAATAACATGTATATCACATATACCTTTGACGTTGCCGGCCTTCTTGTCTGCTAAGTATTTGGGGCAGTTCCGCTTCCAGTGACCCGTTCCCTTGCAATAAAAGCACTCTGTCTCAGGCTTGGGTCCATGCTTTGGCTTCTTCCCGGCAACAGGCTTACCGGGCGCGGCAACTCCCTTGCCGTCCTTCTTGAAGTTCTTCTTACCCTTGCCTTTCTTGAACTTGGTGGTTTTATTGACCATCAACACTTGATGTTCTTTCTTGATATCCACCTCCGCTGATTTCAGCATCGAATACACCTCGGGAATGGACTTCTCCATCCCTTGCATATTTAAGTTTAACACGAAGCTCTTGAAGCTTGGTGGGAGCGACTGGAGGATTCTGTCAACGACCGCTTCATCTGGGAGATTCATTCCCAGCTGAGGCAAGCGGTTGTGCAATCCAGAAATCTTGAGGATGTGCTCACTGACAAAACTATTCTCCCCATCTTACAGCTGTAGAATGCGTCGGAGACATCATATCTCTCGACTCGGGCATGAGCTTGGAAAACCATTTTCAGCTCTTCGAACATCTCATATGCTCCGTGGTTCTCAAAATGTTTTTGGAGCCCCGACTCTAAGCTGTAAAGCATGCCGCAATGAACCAAGGAGTAGTCATCACTACGCAACTGCCAGACGTTCAAAACGTCTTGGGTCGCATCGGGACCAGGTGCATCACCTACCGGTGCTTCAAGGACATATGATCTCTTGGCAGCTATGAGGATAATCCTCAGGTTACGGACCCAATCTGTATAGTTGCTACCATCGTCTTTCAGCTTGGTTTTCTCTAGGAACGCGTTGAAGTTGAGGGAAACTTGAGCGTGGGCCATTTGATCTACAAGAGATATTGTAAAGAATTTAGACTAAGTTCATGATAATTAAGTTCATCTTAGTCAAATTTTAATGAACTCCCACTCAGAGTGACATCTCTCTAGTCATCTAAGTGATACACGATCCGTATCGACTAGCCCGTGTCCGATCATCACGTGAGACGGACTAGTCATCAACGGTGAACATCTTCATGTTGATTGTATCTTCTATACGACTCGTGTTCGACCTTTCGGTCTTCCGTGTTTCGAGGCCATGTCTGTACATGCTAGGCTCGTCAAGTGAACCCTAAGTGTATTGCGTGTGTAAATCTGGCTTACACCCGTTGTATGCGAATGTTAGAACCTATCACACCCGATCATCACGTGGTGCTTCGGAACAACGAACTTTAGCAACGGTGCACAGTTAGGGGGAACACAATTCTTGAAATTTTAGTGAGAGATCATCTTATTTACTACCGTCGTTCTAAGTAAAAAAGATGCATAAACATGATAAACATCACATGCAATCAATTAAAGTGACATGATATGGCCAGTATCATCTTGCTCCTTGGATCTTCATCTTCGGGGCACTATGATCATCTTGTCACCGGCTCGGCACCATGATCTCCATCATCATGATCTTCATCATCGTGTATTGAAGAAGTCGTCACGCCAACTATTACTTCTACTACTATGGCTAACGTTTAGCAATAAAGTAAAGTAATTACATGGCGTTTATTCGGTGACACACAGGTCATACAATAATTAAGACAACTCCTATGGCTCCTGCCGGTTGTCAAGTTCATCGACATGCAAGTCGTAATTCCCTATTACAAGAACATGATCAATCTCATACATCACATATATCATTCATCACATCTTCTTTGTCCATACCACGTCACATAGCACATGCTACAAAAACAAGTTAGATGTCCTCTAATTGTTGTTGCAAGTTTTACGTAGCTTCTATAGGTTTTCTAGCAAGAACGTTTCTTACCTACGCCAAAACCACAACGTGATTTGTCAATTTCTATTTACCCTTCATAAGGACCCTGTTCATCGAATCCGATCCGACTAAAGTAGGAGAGACAGACACCCGCCAGCCACCTTATGCAACTAGTGCATGTCTGTCGGTGGAACCAGTCTCACGTAAGCGTACGTGTAAAGTCGGTCCAGGCCGCTTCATCCCACAATACCGCCGAATCAAGACTAGACTAGTAACGGCAAGAAAATTGAGCAAACTCAAATGCCCACAACTGCCTTGTGTTCTACTCGTGCAAGATGCTACGCATAAGACCTAGCTCAGATGCCACTGTTGGGGAACGTAGCAGAATTCAAAAAATTTCTACGCTTTCACCAAGATCCAACTAAGGAGACATCTAGCAACGAGCAAATAAGAGTGCATCTACATACCGTTATGTAGATCACGAGCGGAAGCTTTCGAAGAAGCGTTGATGAAGTAGTCGTACTCTTCTCGTTCTTCGTCACCGATGATCTAGCGCCGAACGGACGGCACCTCCGCGTTCAACACACGTCCGATACAGCAACGTCACCTCCTTCTTGATCCAGCAAGGGGGGAGGAGAGGTCGTCGGAGATCCAGCAGCACGACGGCGTGGTGGTGGATGCAGTGGAGAATCCTGCAGGGCTTCGCCGGCGCCCTGCGGAGGGAGTATGAGGTGTGACGGGAGGGGGAGAGGAGCCAGAGACTTGGGTGCGGCTGCCCTCACCCCCCCACATATATATAGGGGGCCAGGGGGGTGCACCAGCCCCTGCAGATGGGATCTGCAAGGGGGGCGGCGGCCTGGGGGGGAGTCTTGCCCCCCAAAGCAAGGGGGGCGCCCCCTCCCCCTAGGGTTTCAACCCTAGGCGCATGGGGAGGGGGGCTCATGTGGTGCGCCAGCCCACCAGGGGCTGGCCACTTCCCCACGCAGCCTAGGGGCCCCACCGGGATGGGTGGCCCCACCCGGTGGACCCCCGGGACCCCTCCGGTGGTCCCGGGAGACTCCCGGTGACCCCCGGAGATCACCCGATGGCCGAAACTGGACTTCCTATATATCATTCTTTACCTCCGGACCATTCCAAAACTCCTCGTGACGTCCGGGATCTCATCTGGGACTCCGAACAACTTTCGGGTTTCCATGTGCATGTATCTCTACGACCCTAGCGTTACCGAACCTTAAGTGTGTAGACCCTACGGGTTCGGGAGACACGTAGACATGACCGAGGCCACTCTCCAGTCAATAACCAACAGCGGGATCTGGATACCCATGTTGGTTCCCACGTGTTCCTCGATGATCTTCATCGGATGAACCACCGTATCAAGGATTCACTCAATCCCTTATGTTATTCCCTTTGTCCATCGGTACGGTACTTGCCCGAGATTCAATCGTCGGTATTCCCGATACCTTGTTCAATCTCGTCATGGCAAGTATCTTTACTCGATCCGTAATCCATCATCCCATGACTAACTCCTTAGTCACCTTGAGCTCATTATGATGATGTCTTACCGAGTGGGCCCAGAGGAACCTCTCCGTCATACGGAGTGACAATATCCCAGTCTCGGTTCGTACCAACTCAACAGACACTTTCGGAGATACCCGATGCGTACCTTTATAGCCACCCAGTTACGTTGTGACGTTTGGCACACCCAAAGTATTCCTACGGCATCCGGGAGTTGTACAACCTCATGGTTTAAGGAATAAATACTTGACACCGAAAAGCTTATGCATTACGAACTATACGATCTCGTGGTATGCTCAGGATTGGGTCTTGTCGATCACATCATTCTCCTAATGATGTGATCCCGTTATCACAGACATCCTATGTCCAAGGTCAGGAAACCGTGACCATCTGTTGATCAACGAGCTGGTAACTAGAGGCTTACCAGGGACTCATTGTGGTCTATGTATTCACACATGTATCGTTGTTTCCGTACAATACAATTCAAGCATGAATAACAGACGATTATAATGAACAAGGAAATATAATAATAATACTTTTATTATTGCCTCTAGGGCATATTTCCAACAGATAATACCTTTGAGAGCAGCTATGTAATCCTTCAACAAAAGATTTTCACTTGTGAGATGCTTGTTGCGAATCTGAGCTAACTCAATCATCTTGAAAGTTTCTAGCTCAGTTGAGGTAAAGAGATTAGGAAGGGATTTAGAGGTGTCTTCTTCTCCCGCTGCCGGAGCCGGATCTTCCACCTCCATCTTGATCTTCTTCTCCTTGTGGATCTCCTCAGGTCCTTCCCTCTTCAGATCTATCTTCATTAGCCAAGCATCGTTGCCTTCGTTGTTGGAGGAGGGAGACGACATGATGCCGAGCTTTGCAAACCCTAGCAGAAAACAGCTCGAAATGAAAACAGAGGATTTCTGCGTGCTACAGAGGTCAAAACCTTTAGGAGTTTAAATAATGAATTTTCCCCGAACAAACGGAGTAACCCACAAGAAAAATGAGTCCAGGGGACACACGGGGTGTCCTCGAGGTAGGGGGGTGCGCCCTCCACCCTCGAGGGCACCTCGTGTCCCTTTCGGACTGCGGTTTATTTTTCTATTTTTCGAAATATTCCAAACGGATAAAAATTGCCTTTCGAATTGTTTTGGAGTAGGTCCATAATGCATCATCAAGTTTCTTGGACCAACTCTTTCTAGACCTATTAACTGTCTTTTGCAAGATTAATTTTAACTCCCTATTACTAAGTTCTACTTCACCACTAGTCTGTGGGTGATAAGGCGATGCAATTATATTGTTGACGTCATATTTAGCAAGCATCTTACGGAAAGCACCATGAATAAAGTGTGAACCACCATCAGTCATTGGATATCTAGGGACTCCAAACCTCGGAAATATAATTTCTTTCACCATCTTAATAGAGGTGTTATGATCAGCACTACTAGTTGGAATAGCTTCTACCCACTTAGTAACGTAATCAACAACAACTAAAATATGTGTGTACCCGTTAGAGGTAGGAAAAGGTCCCATATAATCAAATCCCCAAACATCAAATGGTTCAATTACAAGTGAATAATTCATAGGCATTTCTTGACGTCTACTAATATTACCAATTCTTTGACATTCATCACAAGATAAGACAAACTTACGTGCATCCTTGAAGAGAGTAGGCCAATAAAAACCGGATTGCAGTACCTTATGCGCAGTTCTATCTCCCGCATGGTGTCCTCCATAGGCTTCGGAGTGGCACTTGCATAGGATCTGTTCCTGTTCATGCTCAGGTACACAACGTCTAATAATACCATCTACTCCTTCTTTATAAAGATGTGGGTCATCCCAAAAGTAATGCCTCAAATCATAGAAGAACTTTTTCTTTTGCTGGTATGTGAAGCTAGGAGGTATAAACTTAGCAACAATATAATTAGCATAATCAACATACCGTGGAGCAGTACGAGAAGTACTTATGATAGCTAGTTGTTCATCAGGGAAGCTATCATCAATAGGTTGTGGGTCATCAAGTGTATTTTCTAACCTAGACAAGTTATCTGCTACGGGGTTCTCAGCTCCCTTTCTATCGATAATATGCAAGTCAAATTCTTGCAGCAAGAGAACCCATCTAATAAGTCTAGGTTTAGCATCTTTCTTCTCCATGAGGTATTTGATAGCAGCATGATCAGTGTGAATAGTTAGTTTAGAATCAACGATATAGGGTCTAAACTTATCACAAGCAAACACAACTGCTGAAAATTCTTTCTCAGTGGTAGCATAATTTCTTTGGGCACTATCTAGAGTTTTACTACCATACTGAATAACATTCAATTTCTTATCAACCCTTTTCCCTAGAACAGCTCCTACATCATAATCACTAGCATCGCACATAATTTCAAAGGGTAGATTCCAGTCAGGAGGCTGGACAATAGGTGCATAGATCAATGATTTCTTAAGTATTTCAAATGCTTCTAGACAATCATCATCAAAAACAAAAGGAATATCTTTTTGTAAGAGATTAGTCAGAGGCCTGGAGATTTTGGAGAAGTCCTTCATGAACCTCCTATAAAACCCGACATGACCAAGGAAACTTCGTATACCTTTGATGTCCTTTGGGCATGTCATCTTTTCAATAGCGTCAACTTTAGATTTGTCAACTTCAATACCTCTTTCAGAAATTTTATGTCCCAAGACAATGCCTTCATTAACCATAAAGTGGCACTTTTCCCAATTCAAGACAAGATTAGTGTCTTCACATCTCTGCAAAACTCGATCAAGGTTGCTTAAGCAATCGTCAAAAGAAGTTCCGTAAACGGAGAAATCATCCATGAAAACCTCAACAATCTTTTCACAAAAATCAGAGAATATAGCCATCATGCATCTTTGAAAGGTAGCAGGTGCATTACATAAACCAAAAGGCATACGTCTATAAGCAAAGGTACTGAAAGGACAAGTAAAGGTGGTCTTTTCTTGATCCCCTTTTGACACAGGTATTTGAGAGAAACCAGAATAACCATCTAGAAAGCAGAAATGAGTATGTTTGGATAACCTTTCTAGCATTTGATCAATAAATGGCAAGGGGTAATGATCTTTCTTAGTAGTTTTATTTAACTTACGGAAATCAATTACCATCCTATGACCTGTAACTATTCTTTGCGGGATCAATTCATCTTTATCATTAGGGATGATAGTCATACCTCCTTTCTTAGGAACACAATGGACATGACTTACCCACTGGCTGTCAGCAACTGGATAGATAATACCTCCCTCTAGAAGCTTTAGTATTTCCTTCCTTACCACTTCTTTCATCTTGGGATTTAACCGTCGCTGATGATCAATAACTGGTTTAACATTTTCTTCCAATTTTAACTTGTGTTGGCATATAGTGGGACTAATGCCCTTAAGATCATCCAGAGTATATCCAATAGCAGCTCGGTGCTTCTTCAGAGTTTTCAATAATCTTTCTTCTTCCTGCTATGAAAGGTTAGCACTAATAATAACATGATATATCTTCTTTTCATCAAGATAAACATACTTAAGATTATCAGGCAAATGTTTAAGTTCAAACACGGGATCACCCTTGGGTGGAGGAGGATGCCCCAAGATTTGAACAGGCAAGTTGTTTTTCAATACGGGTCCCTGTTTAAAGAATATTTCATCAATTTCCCTTCTCTCATTCATAAGCATATCATTTTCATGGTCTAGCACGTATTGTTCTAGAGGATCATTAGGTGGCACGACAATAGAAGCAAGACCTATAATTTCATCCTTACTGGGTGGTGCCTTTTCAAGGGGTTGTCTACGGAATTTAGCAAAGTGAAAATCATGTGACATATCCCCTAATCCTACAGTAACAATATCTTTCACACAGTCTATCTTGGCATTAACAGTATTCAAGAAGGGTCTACCAAATATAATGGGGCAGAATGCATCTTGTGGGGAACTACGAACAAGAAAATGGGCAGGGTATTTAACCTTCCCACACAAGACTTCAATATCTCTAACAATCCCAACTGGTGAAATAATATCTCTATTAGCGAGCTTAATAGTAACATCGATCCCTTCTAACTCAACAGGTGCAATATCATGCATAACCTCGTTATACAAATCAAGAGGGATAATACTCGCACTAGCACCTACATCACACAAACCATGATAGCAATGATCTCCTATCTTGACAGAGATGACAGGCAAGCCCACAACAGGTTTATGTCTATTCCTAGCATTGGGTTTGGCTATTCTAGCAGACTCCTCTTGGAGGTAAATAACATGTCCATCTGAATCTTCTACCAAGAGATCTTTAACCATAGCAACACTAGGTTCAACTTTAATTTGCTCAGAGGGTGTAGGTGTTCTAGTATTACTCTTACGAACTACAGTTGAAGCTTGAGCATGATCCTTTATCGTAACAGGGAAAGGTTGTTTCTCAATATGAGCGGTAGGTATAACAGGATCAACATTATAAGTGATAGTCTTTTCTTCGACTTTAATAGGTTCAACTACTTTTACTTCAATAGGGGGATGGTATTTAAACCACTTCTCCTTGGAGAGATCAGCATGAGTAGCAAAGGATTCACAGAAAGAAGCTACTATCTCAGAGTTAAGTCCATACTTAGTGCTAAACTCATGGAAAACATCGGTATCCATATAAGCTTTAACACAATCAAACTTAGGGGTCATACCTGACTCCTTACCTTCGTCGAGATCCCAATCTTCGAAGTTACGTTTAATTCTTTCCAATAAATCCCATTTGAATTCAACAGTCTTCATCATAAAAGAGCAAGAATAAGAATTATCGAGCATGGAGTGATTATTGAGAGAAAGCCGAGCATAAATTTTTTGGATGATCATTTTTCTTGAAAGCTCATGATTGGGGCATGAGTATAACATTGACTTAAGCCTCCCCCAAGCTTGAGCGATGCTTTCTCCTTCGTGAGGCCAGAAATTATAAATATAATTACGATCACGATGAACCTGGTGCATAGGGTAGAACTTATGATGAAATTCCTAGTTCAGACGATCATAGTTCCATGATCCCATATCATCGCATAGCCTAAACCATGTCAATGCATCTCCCTTCAAAGATAAAGGCAAGATCATCTTCGTGATAACATCCTCGGGCATACCTGAAAGCTTAAACAATCCACAAACTTCATCCACATAGATTAGATGTAAATTGGGATGCAATGTTCCGTGTCCTGTAAAGGGATTTTCAAGCAGTTTCTCTATCATACCCAAAGGAATCTCAAAGCAAACATTTTCAATAGGCATAGTAGGTTGAGGAGCAACTCTTTGCTCTTCTGTTCGGGGCGAAGATACCCCGAACAAGGCCCTCAAAGGATTTTGAGCCATAGTAACAAGTGACAATAAATTTCAGCACATTATATAAATTTTTCCTTACAAAATTCCACTTACCAAAGGTGCTTCACTCCCCTGCAACAGCGCCAGAAAAGAGTCTTGATGAACCACAAGTGTAGGGGATCTATCGTAGTCCTTTCGATAAGGAAGAGTGTCGAACCCAACGAGGAGCAGAAGGAAATGATAGGCAGTTTTCAGTAAGGTATTTTCTGCAAGCACTGAAATTATAGGTAACATATTGTTTTGTGATAAGGTAATTGGTAGCAAGTGACAAAAGGTAAAAGTAAATAAGGTGCAGCAAGGTTGCCCAATCCTTTTTGTAGCAAATGACAAGCCTGGAGAAACTCTTATAGAAGGTAAAGCGCTCCCGAGGACACATCGGAATTATCGTCAAGCTAGTTTTCATCACGATCGTCTGATTCGCGTTCCGTACTTTGATAATTTGGTATGTGGGTGGACCGGTGCTTGGGTGCTGTCCTTACTTGGACAACCCTCCCACTTGTGATTAACCTCGAATGCAAGCATCTTCAACTACAAAAGAAGTATTAAGGTAAACCTAACCATAGCCTGAAACATATGGATCCAAATCAGCCCCTTACGAAGCAACACATAAACTAGGGTTTAAGCTTCTGTCACTCTAGCAACCCATCATCTACTTATTACTTCCCAATGCCTTCCTCTAGGCCCAAATAATGGTGAAGTGTCATGTAGTAGACGTTCACATGACACCACTAGAGGAGGGACAACATACATCTCATCAAAATATCGAACGAAGACCAAACTCACATGACAACTAATAGCAAGACTTCTCCCATGTCCTCAGGAACAAAAGTAACTACTCATGAGACATAATATTGTTCATGATCAGAGGGGTATTAATATGCATAATGGATCTGAACATATGATCTTCCACCAAATAAACCAACTAGCATCAACTACAAGGAGTAATCAACACTACTAGCAATCCACAGGTACCAATCTGAGGTTTGGGTACAAAGATTGGATACAAGAGATGAACTAGGGTTTGAGAGGAGATGGTGCTGGTGAAGATGTTGATGAAGATAGCCCTCCCCAAGATGGGAGAGTTGTTGGCGACGACGGCGGTGATGATTTCCCCCCGGAGGGAAGTATCCCCGGCAGAACAGCTCTGCCGGAGCCGTAGATTGGTTTCCGCCTCGGTTCCGCCTCGAGACGGCGGCGTGTGGTCCCGAAAGCCTCTTTCTGATTATTTCCAGGTCAAAATGCTTCATATATGAGAAGATGGGCACCGGGGGCCTGCCGGCTGGCCCTCGAGGCAGGGGGCACGCCCTGGGAAGGGGGGCGCGTCCCCCACCCTCGAGGTCAGCCTGTGGCCCCTCTCGTGGGTTTCTTTCGCCAGATACTTTTTATATTTTCTGAAACGATGTTCTGTGGAGTTTCAGGTCTTTTTGAGTTGTGCATAATAGGTTTCCAGAGTTTGCTCCTTTTCCAGCCCAGAATTCCAGCCGCCGGCATTCTCCCTCTTCATGTAAACCTTGCAAAATAAGAGAGAAAAGGCATAAGTATTGTGACAAAACGTGTAATAACAACCCATAGTGCAATAAATATCAACTTATAAGCATGATGCAAAATGGACGTATCACTCGACATCCTCGGCCCCTTTCCCTGAGAAATCGGGGGCTTTGAATTCTTGTTCGTTGCCATCGACAAGTTTACAAAGTGGCCGGAAGTGATTGCCATGAGAAAGGTGACTACCCAGACAACTATCAAGTTCTTGAAAGAATTGGCGTGTTGTTTTGGAGTTCCTACAAGGATCATCACCAACAACGACACCCAGTTCACTAGCCACACCTTCATGCAATATGTTCGTACCCTCGGATGCAAGATCTTATTCGCCTCTGTGGCACACCCCCGGAGCAATGGACAAGCTGAGAGGGAGAACACTGAAGTGTTACGCGGACTCAAAACAATAACTTTCGATACGCTGTAGAAGCACGACATGCGTGGATCGAGGAGCTACAGACAGTTCTATGGTCCCTCAGAAAGACACCTAACCGAGCTACCGAGCAGACTCCCTTCTCCCTGGTCTACGGGGCAGAAGCAGTTATCCCCATGACACTCATTTACGGGTCTCATCGAGTGCCTTCCTATGATGAAGTAGCGCAAGTTGAGCACAGTCGTGATGACGCTGTGCTACTCGAAGAGAATCGTCTCCGGGCTACTATGCGTGCTGCACGCTACCAGCAAGCCCTGCATCGCTATCACAGCCGCAGGGTTCATGCCCGGTGTCTTCAGGAAGGTGACCTTGTCATTAGGCGCGTTCAATCTGCCAAGGGTACAAACAAGCTATCACCAAAGTGGGAAGGCCCTTACCAGGCGGTACGAATCACCGGACCTACCACGGTTCGTCTGGAGATCAGAGATGGCACCCAGTTGCAAAACTCATTGAATATTCAGCATCTCAGCAAGTACTACCCGTAAGGCGTGGCTGTTGGGCCCTGCCCGACAGCCACCCTTTTGTACATGCCTTGCCTCAGTTGCATGTAACCCCTTGTATGGAGCCAGGGTGATGACCCCGTGCAAGAGAAAATAAAGAAGCGCTGAGAGGGCCCCCCAACCAAGATCCCCGCATAAGCATTTCATGAGCATTTGCATATGCATATAATAGGATTGCATCCTGCATTCATTCTCATCTACATGAAGTTGCAGGTTCCTGCCGTGGACTTGGCTTCGACAAGGAGTTGAGAAGATTGCCCGGCACTACAATCCCCGGCAAGCCAAACATATAAGTTATACCTCCTGTCCGCAAGTGTTATTTAAGGCTATAACTTTACATGGGCAAGCCTCACCTCTCTGTTTGAGACTTAGGTGCTCCCATCGCTAACTCTAATATAGCTTCGATTAGGATGGTCGCAGTGGCCTTTGGTAAAAAGGAGTTGGCGGATGGCTGGCCCCTCTGCCTATTCCCCGGCAGACAAAGAGGGCGCCGACAGGATAGGTCTGCCGAGGAAAACTCATTTTATTACAGTAAAGAGGCATTCCACCTCTGCATGGACATACACATGCATGGGCTCCCGACGAGGTTTATCCTTTTCATTCATATGCTGATACAAGTACAAGCATTACAGAACACAAAGATGGACTCGAGGGATTACATTATTAAAATTAAATTTTGGCAATTGCCTACAAGTTTAAGTTTGAAAAAAAGATAAGTGCCCCGTGATGCCTTTGCTCCTGTCCATCTCCTACATGACGAGGTCGAAGAGGCCGGAGGGGGGGGGGACAGCGGGGCTTTGGCGCCTCCCCAAGATCAGGATGGCGCCGCTCCTTAGCTAGGAAGAAGGAACCAGAGGGCAAGGACGGATGGTGGCGCTGCTGAAAGCTTTGGACGGGAGTTGCGGAGTCACCGACAAACACGACTCGTTGGAACGGTCGCCCGTGTTCTTGACGCGTCGTGGGTTCCCGCCGCCCTTAGCGCCACCAACATCCGAAGCCCCTTTTGCGGCAGGGGGCTTGGGTACCATGCTCTCCGAGCAATTCTCCACAGAGCATGGTCGTCCCTAGAAGCCCTGGTGTTAGGAGATACTGCACATCCCTAAGACGTGTACAAAGCAATGAGCTCTCCCGCACGGCAAAAGGGCGACGCCGGGGAGGAGTTGGATTCATCCCTACTAGCGACGAGCCCCCCATAACTCCTCTCCGGCGCCATTAAAAGAAGAAAAATAGGGAGCAACCGACTACCACACACATGGCTCACCCTGAGCCTCGGTGTGGTGTCATCCGCGTCCCCACCCGCTGAAGCCAGAATTGCGGGCGGCCCGACGGAAAGCACGCGTGAGTCGCCACCCCTGGCGTTGTTGCCGCGCCACCCGAGTCTCCCTTTTGCATCTAGGAGGAACTTCAAGCAGGAGCCCGGGGGCTAGCCCCAGGCCCCTTTCTTTGACCTAACCCACAAGAGCAGAAGACAGAAGAGGGAGGATGCAAAGATGAATGACTCTACCCTCCTCCACCCTTCCCTTTTATAGGCAGGACGAGGAGGAGGGCTGCTCCATCAACGGGCGGCCACCGTCCTCCTCCGCCAATTCAAGACGACTGGGGCCTTCCCATGATGCTCTCCCACGCCATGCGCCTCCGTTACCTACCCCGCGCGATGCATGCAACATACGTGGCTGAGGATAATGGCACACAATGGGAAGAGTAAATTGGCAGTTTCTACCCTGTGCGTTAAAGTCATTCACGGGCCATCACTAGAGCGACCCCACCAATATTGGCTTTACGCCACACGCGGGGAAACTGGAAACTGTCCCGGAATCAAGGCTGATGAAATAACAAGGAAGACTTCAAGTATCCAGCCTCTTCACCAACCCCGCCTGTGCACTTATTAGGCCCTACCCTGACGATGCTCAGCAGCGCGATCGGGGCAGGCCCGGGGGCTTCTGGCGGTGCAACAAACCCTGGGTCTGTTGCCCTGACTGTGCACATGCACAAACATAAGACTGAAGCACTAGGCCAAGATGTACAAGAGACTAAGAGCTCCAAGGGGCCAACAAGCATACCATAGAAGCAAGGCATCGCCGAGAGAAGGGCCTCTTTTGCCGGGCAGGCAAGCCCGGCGAGGGGCAAGGCCACCCTCAGAAGGAGACAGTCAAGACACCCTGGCAGGGCCTGCCGGGGGCTCGCGTAGGCATCACCACCTCACCAATCACTCAAGCATGACCCACGTCGTTGATCAATGCGATGTCAAGCCGCAAGATGATTAAGTGGCAACCATTAGCCAACACGCAGCCTCTCCCTACGAGAAGAACCCGCAGATGACACCCGTCCCACGATGTGTCAAGAGGACAGGCGCCGAGCTGGCAAGATAGACCGGCAAGCCTTGCTGGACAGCCT
This sequence comes from Secale cereale, assembly GCA_902687465.1. Taxonomy (NCBI): domain Eukaryota; kingdom Viridiplantae; phylum Streptophyta; class Magnoliopsida; order Poales; family Poaceae; genus Secale; species Secale cereale. The sequence goes on from LR738710.1 coordinate 409,330,000, forward strand.
ATGATGTGACACTAGGTGGTGCATTTAATGCACCCTGTCAGCCCACAGAGTTAGGTATGATAGCATTGTTTGCTATCATATTAGTGCATAATGACTACTTTGCCATTGTGGTAGCCCCTTGATCTATAAAAGGAGGCCCATGGCAATCGTAGAAAGGGGTTGGAAAGTCGATGAACCCACACCGCCGTACGCGCCTAGTCGCTGCTGCCTAAGGCAACCCCTGCCGGGCAAGTGTACTACGCAACACCACCTCCATTCCACCATCAAACCACCAAACAAGAGTAGGGTTTTACGCCTCACGGCGGCCCGAACCTAGGTAAATTTCGTGTGTGCTCTCTGCCGCGCTTAAGTGCGCTGGTATGCTCTTTGTGCAACGTGACGTGCCCCCGTCGAACCAGCAAGGGGCCTCCTGGTCCCATAGGTGGCCGTGGATATCCTGTTATAGACTCCTGCCTGCATCTACTACTATTACTCCACACATCGACCGCTATCCGGCATGCATCTAGTGTTAAGTACATGGAGAAATAGAGTAATGCATTAAGAATGATGACGTGATGTAGACGAGATCTATTCATGTAGGAAAAGCCCCCATGTTGTTATCCCTAATAGCAACGATACTTGCGTGTCTTGCTGCCCCTTCTGTCACTGGGAAAGAACACCTCAAGATCGAACCCATCACAAAGCACCTCTTCCCATGGCAAGAAAAATCGATCTAGTTGGCCTAACTAAACCAAAGATTCGAAGAAGAAATACAAGGCTATAAGTAATCATGCATATAAGAGATCAAACAAGACTCAAATAACTTTCATGGATATAGATCTGATCATAAACTCAAAGTTCATCGGATCCCAACAAACACACCACAAAAGAGTTACATAAAATAGATCTCTAAGAGACCATTATATGGAGAATAAGAAAGAGTCATCAGAGAGGCACCAACGAGGATGATGAACCCCTCCGTGATGGTGTCTAGATTGGATCTCGTGGTTCTGGAACTTGCGGTGGCTCGAATTGTTTTTCGTCAACTCCCGTAGGGTTTCTGGAATATTTGGCGATTCATAGGGCGAAGAGGCGGTGCGGGGGGCCACCGAGGGGAGCATAACCCCCCAGGGCGCGCCTGGGCTCCCGGTCGCACCCTAGTGGATTGTGCCCACCTCGGGCATCCCCTCTGGTACTTATTTGGCCCATCATGTGTCTTCTCGTCTAGAAAAATTCTCGAAGTTTCGCTGCGTTTGGACTCCATTTGGTATTGATTTTCTGCGAAGTAAAAAACAAACGAAAAACAACAACTGGCACTGGGAACTATGTCAATAGGGTAGTCCCAAAAAGCGATATAAAGTTTCTAAAAAATGGTTGTAAAACATCCAAGAATGATAATATAACATCATGTAACAATTAAAAATTATAAATACGTTGGAGATGTATCAAGCCTTTATTTTGAGTCCTAGATATATATCGCAGAGTAGGAGTTCTTTTTACTCCTTATCCCCTTCATCGCTTTGGTGAGGATTTGTGATGAAGGTGTTTTGATTCTACTACTGTCCTCACTCAAGATTTTTTTAGGATCACACGGGTATTGTTTGGATCGTTGCGATACCGATGTGACGTGAATTTTCTTGGTGCCTCAGGACATTTAGGGGTTGTGGCAGTGTCTCGGGGAGTTGAGCTCCAATGTGTTTTTTGTCACAATTGTTATCGTTTCATTCTAGAATACTAGAGGACGCCAATTGTATATCATGTTAGGAATTGTGTGAAATTTTGCTCCGTGTAGCCGTGGGACCAAATTGCATAACCAAGAAGTTTCGGGAGTTCTCAGGTGGGAATTCAAGTAGTTACCTAGGTCTATCCTTCCAATGAATGCATGAGGGGTTATATATTTGTTTCCAGCTTATTCTGCAAGCCAAATCCTTTGTTTTGTTTTGAGTTGTGGTATTCGAGTTGCTTCAATGTCAAGTGTTGATTCCATACCTTTCCTAAGCAGTGTTCTCACATTTATACGGGAGTGCTAATCTTCTTGATCATCGAGATTATCATGTAAATTATTCTCAATCGGCATGCTTCTCTTCAAGTTAATCCAATCTCTTCATCATTTGCAAGATCAGTTCTTAGTCTTTTCTCAATAGTGTTCACTCCATTCGTCCCAAGTTGTCTTTATTTTCCCACCTTTTTTCTTCATGGAGCCAGAATTCTTAATCAGGTATAATTTTATTCGTGCGAAGCCTCTTCATACTTTTCTTTCAAGTTTTGATCCGGTGATTTCTCGTGAAGATTCTTAGGAGTTTCAAGTTCACCATTCTTCATTCTCATATTCTTTTCCGGCGGATTCAATTCAAGGTTCCAGTTTTGATCATATGCCTTTCTTTTCTTAAACGCCTCATCATGTTGGAAGTTCTTATCGAAGTCTCTCTTATTTAGTCATCCCTCTCTATTCATATCTGGAGTGTAGAAGATATCTCGGAAGATTCATGTGTTCAATCTTAATCCGTTCAAGTTATTTCGAGGTATTTACCTTATTCAAGCCATTTAAAGCAACCGATGCAATCACTCTTTCAAGTGATCATTTCCAACGATGTTTCTTTTGAGTGGGCCCTAACCCACATGTCCTTTCCCATGATCTTACCCGACTCTTCTAACTTTTCTGGAGTTATTCTCAAATTATTTTCAAAGTTTGGCATAAGAATGAATTTCATCAGTCAGATGCCTTCTCTAAGATTGTTTCAAATTATTTTCATCGTTGCTTCAACCTTTATTGTCTTCATTCTTCGGAAGTATCTCTAAATTCTTCAACATGTTTCTCGTCATCATTCTAAGCTTCGATGACCGAAGAAGAATTTTTCCTCCAAATCTTGTCTGTTCTCTCGAAGATTCATGGTTTAAGCTTCATGCCATCTCTCAAATTGTTTTCCATCATGAGGATTTAAGTTGATGAAGGGTAAATTATGATATAATTCTTATTCTTGTTTCATGGAGGTGATTTAATTCCTTCTTCTAGAGTTTGTTCATGATGATGAAGTAATTCTCGGTTTCAAGTTGTTCATCTTTCTTCTCTGGAGTTCCAAGTTATCTCAATTATCTTGTCACGAAGCTCCATTTAAATCATTGCAAGCCTTTATCTTGTCCGTTTCAACCGTCAATTCTTTTTTGTTATCCTTTTCAATTCAGAGCTCTTCATGGAGGCTCTATATGGTGGTTCATCAAAGATTCCATTCATTCTCGAAGTGTTTGTCAAGATTCTTGTTGGAGCAGCTCAAGTATTCTTCTTCTTGTTTTTCAAAGCGCAATTCATTCTCCATTTTTTTTGGAAGTGGATTTTTGCATCCCTTCGTCCTTCTCACCTAATCAATCTTTTGGCAGTGGCACAATTTCACCTCAAGTTTTGAGATGTTTTCATAAGACCACAAGAAGCTTATTCTTTTTGTTGTTGATTTTCCAACAACTCCGTTCAATCCTTCTTTGTAAGGATGCTTTTCAAATTCAATTGTGGTAGAAGGTGTTGTTCTCTTCTCTGTTCTTTTCATTCCATTCTTTCATTTGTTCTGAAGGATTGTGCTGTTGCTCTCGTCAAGTATCATCCCATCTTGTCAAGTTCATGTTCTATTCCTTTCGTGTTAAATCGGAGTGCTGACATGATGTAGTCATTCTTATTCATTGGTTATCTCATTATACCGGCGTGGTTTCATAGTCTTTTGGTCCGTTAAGCTCTTTCTTCATGTCTTTCAACCTACAAGGTTCTTGTAGGTTTCTTTGTTCTTCTTTGCTAATGGAGTGTTTGCAATATCGTTCATCTCCATTGTATTTTTTCTTTCAAGTTGTTCAAACTCTAAGTTTCGTGGTTCCACTCGTCAAAGAAGCAACTTAGTATTACCTCTTCTTTCTGTTTTTCATCCCTAGTCTCGAGCCATATTTAGGATAGTATAACTGAACCCTTTTTGAGCTCTCTCATGCCTCCATACAGCTGGGCCGTCCGATTATGGGTTTGGGTCATTTCTAACCGTTCGATTAAGTTTAGCGTGATGTCCGAAGGGGCAGCTACCCCCATAGAAAAATCCGTCGATCCTGGTTGATTCGGGTTACGGGTCCGTAACAGGCCCGCTATGCTTCCACCCTCACAATAGTTCGCTTTGTCAACTCCTTCCCCTTCCCCTAATTCTCGCAGCTCCTGTTGGAAGCCCTAACCATGACGCCGCCGGCGGCAAGACGACATCTGGCTGATGTCATCCCTGCACCACACCCGTCCTTGCATCCCACCCCTCCCGATCTCCCTTTTCCTCTCTTGAAACATATTGAGGAAGCCCTAGCGCCCATGGTGGCGCCAGATCCCGTGTAACTCTTGCCGAGGATCACTTCGTTCATCTTCGGTAGCGCGCATGCTGTGCCGAGGATGACGCCCTTGCCAAGTTGTCGTGATGGAATCTGCCCAGGGTTCTAGGTCTGCTGCGTCAGGGATGGCATGATATTCATGCGCCGTTAGGGTAGGCAAGATGGCCTAGTGGTACAGGGAAACCTTGACCCTCTTGCCTCCTTCTCCATCTTGTTTATTTTTTCTGGACTAATTTCTCCATCTTCCTCGTTGCCTCGCCGCTGGTTATTTTGGATCCACGTTGCAAGAAACTTTTCATGGCCGCTGACAGTGATGGCTTGGAGAGGAAGAAAACGATTGTAATGGCATGCTCAATCTTGTCTCGAGATACTGACGGCCGGGACCAAGGTGATTGCCGTGAGGTTCCAGTGTCATGGATTCGATTTTGAGGTTCATACTTCAATCTCCCCCTTTATATTGTGGTACTTCTTCAAACAATTCAACAGATTGTTAAATTTGTTTTTGCGGGTAACAAATTGTTGATTATGATTGGCTTCTGTTCACATGAATAAGGTTTGGAAAATAATAATTCACTCGATGACCTTTATTTTCTTTGTGTGAGGAGTACAACATGCAAAGGCCATCAATCTTCATACCCGAGCTTTTCAGTTGAGCTTCATGTGAATCTTACCTGTATTTATGTTATTCGAATGCGTTAGCTCAAGTATCAACATAATTGTCCGGTACTTAATATTTAGATCATTCAGTTTAGTAATATATGAAGTGTTGGAATTTAGAGATGGAATGATGGAGGATTTGATTACTTTGGCAATTGTGATCCAGATTTTGGTTCACTTGCCATCTTTTTTATACAGATTGAAAGTATTCTATAGTTTTAATATGATTCACACTTTGGTTAGGCATTTTAATTTTATAGAGTCAGTACTTGGAGCAGTGGTCTTCTTTGGCAAATGTGATTCTCAATAGTAGTTCACTTAAAATCATTTTTTTTTCACAGTGCAGTTATTATATATACTCCCTCCGTTCCTAAATGTAAGTCTTTTTAGACATTTCAAATGAACTGGTTAGGCATTTTAATTTTATAGAGTCAGTACTTGGACCAGTGGTCTTCTTTGGCAAATGTGATTATCAATAGTAGTCCACTTAAAATCTTTTTTGTTCACGGCGCAGTTATTATATATACTCCCTCCGTTCCTAAATGTAAGTCTTTTTAGACATTTCAAATGAACTACAACATACAGATCTACGTAGGCATGTTTTAGAGTGTAAATTCACTCATTTTGCTCCGTCTGTAGTCACTTGTTGGAATCTCTAGAAAGACTTATATTTGGGAACGGAGGAAGGAGTAGTTATAATAATTCACTCCGATGTCCTCATCCTTAACCAAAGTTCATCCATAGCTACTTGATACTTTAGTGCCCTTCCTGCCATGATTAATCATCGTTATTATTTATTGGATTTATGAAATCCACCATCCAAAGCACAATTTTTTCTTCCTGCTGAGATTCACAATCGTGATTATCTATTGAATTTACCATGCAAAGCACAATTATATTTCCCTTTGGCATGTTGGTCTACTCTTCATCTACCATCTCATAATTTGCCAGTCTTAAAAATACATTTTCTTTAAAAAAATCCTTTCCTATGTTTCCTTAATTTTACACTATTTCTTTGCATGTCAATTGTGATGATATGAACAACAATGATATTGCTATTTTATCTAGAATCATGCCTCTTCTGTGACTTTATATAAAATCAAAATATCTTCCAATAATACCCATATTCTTAAATTCCAAGGAAGACATACATTATTTATTATAAGAAGGCTTCGAAAACAAATAAGTTAGAGAGACTTAACTATCTATTAAAAGAACTTGAAAACATGTACTTTTTACAATAAAGAAAGGTATTAAAGTTTTTTATGACATACGCTGCAAAATGCACCATTCTGAATGATCAAAAGTTGAGTGAAGGACTCTTTCATGTAGTTGGTATTGAAAGTTGTATTTGACCCGTCACTCCCATATGGGCTGGTAGTATTAATGTCCTTTGTAGTAGTTACTTGTTATGTTGTAATTGTGCTACTTTATTTTTATTTCGGCACTTTTTGAAAATGTTCAAATTTGTAAAACAAATTCACTGTCATTTATAAAGAGCCATTGTAACTCGAGTTTAAGTTTTGTCTCAATATAAACAACCCCTTTTTCATTTCAATTTTTTCTCAATATGAGTGGGTGCCATTTGAAGGCTGAAAATGGTCAAATGCTCCCTCTATTTTCTCACCTCATTTTTTTCACTATAATGTGCGCACTATTTATTTTGCTTTCGATGCAAATTTATCTTTCATATTTTGTTGTCTATATATTGTTGCATAATTCTATCAGTCTACTGTAACAATGGACCGGTGCCGCAACGCGCGCCAATCATCTTGTAAGTGGGGGAGTGTTGTGATGACCCGAGACTGACGCTCCAGATGCCTTCCATTTATTTTCATTGTTGCCGTGTGTTTTATTTTTGCTTGTTGCATTTCATCATGTCATCATGCGCATTGCATCAGCATGTTTTCATAAAACTCGTAGCCATTCGTAGTTGCCGCTTCTCTCTTTGTCTTCATTGACCTTTTGTTAGCCCCCTTGTCTTTGTCGGCCTCTCAGACCCCCACGCGTGCGCGTCCGAAAACTTCCCCGAGCCCGAACCGGGCTGTCGTTACTGGTTGGTCCGGATCATCTCTGAACATCTCCAAAACATCTTCGGTTCCTTGTTAGATCGCCCGCAGCCGTCCGATCTCAATCAGAGAGTCCTAAGACCTCATATTATCTCCATATGTTATAAATAGTAGACAACCCTAGATCCTAGGGGGCTTGTCCCATCAGTCCCGTCGCCGCCACCAGCTAACCACCCACTAGCCAGATCCACCTCGTTTTCCCCGTCCACACAAATGGCACCCTCCACCTCTCCTCCCGATTCATCTCCATCGATCCAGCTACCAACTAGTGAAACCGCCGCCCACCTAGTCTTCTCCTCGATTTCCCCTCCTGTTAAATCCAACTAGATCGAATCCAGTAACCTTCACCCGCTCTAAGCCATCGGATCAAGGATCCAACGACCCAAATCGCCCCAAGCCCCACAATCGCACCGCACCATCCCTGTAGCCTCCTCCTTGCTCGATCCCGAGTAGGAGAGCAACCCGTCGGCCACCTCTCCGGCCCGCCAGGCCACCGGAGTCCCACCTCGCGTCGCCCACGCCCGCCTCCCTCCTCCATCGACGGGTAGCAGGCCATGTGCTCTAGCGTCGAGCACCGCAGCTACCACCTCCTCGTGCCCAAGGCCATGCCTCCTCCGTTTGATCATGATGGATTGTGCAGCTTGTCCTTGCGGTGTCGTTCGCTGCCGCTAGCGACCTCGACCACCAGGCCGTCGCCCTCGCCTACGCCCCTTCACACAGACACACATCGCTCCCTCTATCTCTATTCATCAATAGGAGACCCCATGGATGCCCGGACCACCAAGCCCTCAAAGCTCCAGCGCTGCATCTCGTTGCGTCGTCATCCATGGACGCCACATGCTCACCCGGCCAGATCTGGAGGTCCGCCGCCCCTCGCCGATCCCGTCGCCCATTCGCCCTGCTCCTCTGCAATCTGCATCATGTAGCCTATGTTGATCGTCTCGCCTTGACCCGCACCGGCCCAGTGGTCAACCGCAGCGCTCGGCCTCGTGGCCGCATCCTCGCCATGGCCTCTAGCCCCGCTCCAGATTTGGCCAAATCGCTATGGTGAGCGCAACCAGTATCTATCGCCCCTGTTGAGCCTGTAATCCTTTTGTCCGCTAGTTTAGTTTGTTTTTCAGTTAGCAGAATAACCGACTCTGTCTCGTGTGCATGTACACGCAGCAGCTAATTTTGTTTTCAGTTAGTAGCTAGCTAGATTAGTGCGACCATCGTGAGCTCATGGGATGGCATGCAGCGTAGGATTCGGCCCGCACTCACCTCGCACAGGACGAGCGACGTGGGATGGCACATCCGGTAGGCTCGGCGGTGTGGAGGGTTTTTCGTTCCTTAGTTGATGTACTAATAAGTGAAAGATCAATGAGAAAAGCTGCAAAACTGTGCACAACACAAAACTCTTGTGTCTTTGTCTACCCCTCCTTCTCCTCGTCATAGTGAGCTAGACCTCGCCGATGTTCTCGGTTCCAACAAGTGGCATCAAAGCCGCGATGTTCCTTGGCGACTATGGCCAGTTCGACTTCTCCGGGAGGCACTCTGGTGACTGTTGACGCCACGGCGGTGGCCCGAGCGACAGCTGGCAAGAGTGGCGATGACGGCACGCGCTCGCTGACCCCCGACCGCGGTCGAAGCCGCAACCGCAGGCATGACATGGAGGTCGTCGTGCACGAGCGCACTGTCCAAGAGTGCCTCGTCCCGAGCGGCAACAACGGTGTGGCCAATGCTCACACCGACGAACTACTTCGAGTGGTCCATGCTGATGTAGATCAACATGGAGGCCAACTTGATGTGGGACGCGGTGGAGGGAAACCCGTTGAGCGTCCCCAACGACAAGGCAGCGCTGGCAGCTATCCTGCGATCCATACCGCCGGAGATGGTGGGTGCGATCGTGGTGAAGAAGAACGCGAAAGAGGCATGGGATACGATCAAGACCATGCGCATGGGAGTCACGTGAGGCCATGGCGCAATGACTGTGCTCCGAGTTCGAGGCGATCGCGTTCCGCTAGGCGAGACGCTCGATGCGTTTGGCATGCGGATCACCTCACTCGTCAACAACCTCCGCTCGCTCGATGACACCATGGATGAGGTGAGAGTGGTTCAGAAATTCCCGTGCGTCGTCCCGCCTCGCTACATGCAGATCGCCCTTACCATTGAGACGATGCTCGACCTCAACACGATGTCAGTTGAGGAGCTCGTCGGCCGTCTGCGCTCCGTGGAGGAGCGCTACCTCACCAACAATCAAGGTGGAGGTGGTGGGGCACAACTGCTAATGATGGAGGTGCAGTGGTATGCACGCAAGAACCAGCGTGCCCAAGGCTAGGGCGGCGGCCAGAACGGTGGCCAGGGTGGCTTCGACGGACCAGGCGGGTCCGGCGGACAAGGTGGCGGCTCGAATCATCGCCGCGGCAAGCCACATCGTGGAGGCGGCCAGGGCGGCGGCGGCCCCGCCAACGCGCCGACTGGGGAACGCGACATGTCTCAGGTGAAGTGCTATAATTGCAATTAGCCTGGGCATTTTTTGAAGCACCACACCGAGTTGCATCGTGAACGCAAGGATCAGGCAAACCTTGCGGTGGCAGGAAACCAAGATGACGAGGCAACACTCCTGCTCTCCATGGTCACCGCGCTCACTGTCACCACGGAGCGCCCGGTCGAGCGTGTTCTCCTCAGTAAGGAACGCTCCTAGGCACGCACTGCCCAGGAGTGCGGCAACTGCGACACCTCCTTGTATCTGGACACTGGGGCAAGCAACCACATGTCCGGTCGCCGTGAGATTTTCTCCGAGCTCGACGTGGGAGCACGGGGGACCATGAAGCTCGGCGATGGGTCGAGTGTGCAGATCGAGGGGAGAGGGACAATCCTCTTCAAGTGCCACAGCGGTGAACACCTGACGCTCTCTGAGGTATACTACATACCCCATTTGTGCAGCAACATCTTGAGCATTGGTCACATGGACGAGCTCGGCTGCGAGATGATGATCCACGACGGGGTCCTCCGTCTCCGAAATCCGGACGGGCGGCTGCTCGCCTGCGTGGCGTGCAACGCCGGGCGCCTCTACGTCCTCCACCCGATGCTGACCAAGCCGGTATGCCTACTGGAGAGCGGTGACGACACGACATGGCGGTGGCATTCGTGCGACGGCCACCTGAACTTAAGGGTGCTGCACGATCTGGCGTGCCTGAGATGGTGAACGGCGTGCCCCTCGTCGACCGCATCGACTAGTACTGCGACGGATGCGCCCTGGGCAAGCAGCACCGGTTCCCATTCCCGCAGGCCTCGACGTACCGCGCGGAGCACGTGCTCAAGCTCGTCCACACGGACCTCTGTGGCCCGATCAAGCCATCGACGATCGGAGGTAATCGGTTTTTCCTGCTGGTCGTTGATGATCACTCACGTTACATGTGGCTGGAGGTGATCAAGTCCAAAGATGAGGCCTTTCAATGCTTCAAGAAGATAAAGGCCCTAGCAGAGGCAGAGTCTGGACGCCGGCTCATGGCGCTCCGGTCTGATCGGGGCGGCGAGTTCCACTCCACCGAATTTCACCTGTACTGTGAGGATGGAGGGGTCCAGCACTACACCACAACACCATACACGCCCCAGCACAATGGCATGGTCGAGAGGGGAAACCAAGCCGTGGTGGAGATGGCGCGGTGCCTGCTCAAGAGCATGGCCGTGCCTGCCTTGTTTTGGGGCGATGCGGTCAAGACCGCGGTGTACCTGCTCAATCGATCCCCCACGTGCAGCATCGACGTGCAGACGTCGTACGAAGCATGGCACAAGAAGAAGTCGGCGTCCACCACCGGTGCACTTTTCGGTGCGTCGCTCACGTCAAGCGGATTGGCCCGACATCGACAAACTGGCCGACCGCTCGACGCCGATGATCTTCATCGGGTATGTTGAAGGAGCCCAGGCGTACAGGGTGTTGAATCCGGCCACGAACAAGGTGCACGTGATGCGCGATGTCATTTTTGAAGAACAGATGAAGTGGGACTGGACGCCGACCCTAGGTGCTGCGGCGTCCCCCGCAGACGAACACTTTGTGGTCATCAACAATGATGAACAGAGCGTTGACGTGCATTCCTCTTCGTTGAGCTTAGACGGGTCGTCTTCAGCATCCTCTTTGTCGAGCCCCTCCACAACGATGGGCTCCCCGATTATGCCTGCAACACCAGTGCGCTCTCCAGCCCCTGATGACGATGGCTGGGCTGCGCCGCCCAGTGATGAGTGGGAGCGGCACAACCTCGACCATGCACCAACGCGCTACTGCAAGATGACACATGTCCTGGCTGAGGTGGAAGCGGCAAGGCAAGACCAAGTTGGTCACTGCGTCATCGCTGCTGAAGAGCCCGCTAGCATGGATGAAGCGATATATGAGGCATGTTGGATGCGCGCCATGGACGCCGAGCTGATGGCGATCCGCGAGAACAAAATGTGGGAGCTCGCCGCGCTCCCGCCCGGGCACCGAGCCATAGAGCTCAAATGGGTCTTCAAGGTCAAGAGGGACTATGCCGACAAGATTGTGAAGCACAAGGTGCGTCTGGTGGCAAAGGGCTACTCGCAGCGGCAAGGTGTGGACTACGACGAGGTGTTCACACTGTTGGCTTACATGGAAACAGTGCGGCTACTGCTGGCTTTGGCGGCACGGCAAGGGTGGCAAGTCCACCACATGGATGTCAAGTCGGCGTGGCGATCTGATCGAGCAGGTCTACGTGCACCAGCTGCCAGGTTTTGTCATCGCGGGCGAAGAAGGGAAGGTGTTGCGACTCCGGAAGGCTCTGTACGGCCTGGAACAGGCACCCCGAGCGTGGTACGCCAAGCTCGACACGTCGCTTGTGTCGCTCGGGTTCGAGCGCAGCCCCTCGAGCATGCGGTGTACAGCAGGAGCATCGACGCGGGGACACTGCTGGTCGGTGTGTACGTGGACGATCTGATCATCACCGACGACAGCATCGATGACATCAAGGCGTTCAAGGAGCAGATGTGTAGTGTGTTTGACATGAATGACCTTGGCCTCCTGAGCTATTACCTTGGGATCGAGGTGCGTTAGAAGGATGGAGAGATCACTCTCTGTCAGAGCGCCTACGCCATGAAGATCCTCGATGCGGCCAGGATGAGGGGGTGCAATGCTAGCGATACCCCGATGCATAATCGACTCCAGCTGTCTAAGTGAGGCGCCGGTGACACCGTGGATGCCACACGATACAGAAGCGTCGTCGGCAGCCCGCGATACCTCTGCAACACTCGACCTGACATCACCTACGCCGTCGGCATCATCAGTAGGTACCTGGAGGTGCCTGCTGAATCGCATTGGAGTGCGGTGAAGAAAATTCTCTGCTATGTTAGTGGGACTATGGAGTACGATTGCTGATACAAGTGGGGAGTAAATTCAGCGCCAGAGGTGATTGGCTACAATGACAGTGATCACGCCGACAATGTTGATGATCATCGGAGCATGACTGGTGTGGTATTCTTCCTCGACTCCAGCGCGATCACATGGATATCTCAGAAGCAAAAGGTCGTCGACAACTCATCTTGCGAGGTTGAATACATGGCGGCGGCATCCGCAGCATGCCAGGGTGTGTGGCTGTGTAGGCTCCTTGGTGAGCTCACAGGCGATGCGCCAATGATGGCGAAGCTGCACGTCAACAACAAGTCAGCGATCGAGCTCAGCAAGAACCCGGTGCATCACGAAAGAAGTAAGCACATTAACATACGATATCATTTCATTCATGAATGCATTGAACACGGGAATGTGGATGTTGACCATGTTGGCACTGACGGACAACTTGTCGATGTTCTCACCAAGGCGCTGGGCAGAATCAAGTTCATTGAGCTGCGACAGAAGCTCGGCGTCATGAAGGTGATCTCTGGGCACAAGGATTAGGGGGTGAATTGTTGAGCCTACAATCTTTTGCCCGCCAGGTTAGTTTGTTTTTCAGTTAGCAAAATAACCGGCCCCATCTCGTGTGCATGTACACGCATCAGCTGATTTTGTTTTCAGTTAGTAGCTAGCTAGATTAGTGCGGCTGTTGTGAGCTCATGGGATGGCATGCAATGTAGGAGTCGGCCCGCATTCACCTCGCACACGACGAGTGACATGGGATGGCACGTCCGGTAGGCTCGGCGGCGTGGAGGGTTTTTTGTTCCTTAGTTGATGTACTAATAAGTGAAAGATCAATGTGAAAAGCTGCAGAACTGTGCGCAACACAAAACTCTCGTGTCTTCATCTAGCTCTCCTTCTCCTCGTCATAGTGAGCTAGACCTCGCCGGTGTTCTCAGTTCTAACAGCCCCTGTGCGCCTTATGTTATTTTCTCCCTTGCACTACTGAACCAGATCTTAGATTCGGCCCATTTCCATTTTTTTCCTCTCTATGAATTTGTCTAATTATCTAGAGTAAAACAGATTTGCAGAAAACCCTCCATGTTCATGCATTTAATAACCAGCAAGCCGTGCATCGGAATTAAACAACTTATATATGCAAATGACCAGAATTTTGCATAGATTAATGATTTTCTACATTTATCCATGTTAAAAATGTTGAAACTTGTTGTTTGCATTAATTTGCTTAAACGACATGTTAAAATGGTTTAATTCATATCTAAATAACTATAGCTCCGAATTAAATAAACTTTATATGTAAATGGTGTAGAAAAATATTTTGGTTAATATGGTGCACTTAGTTTTGCCGTTTAACAACTCTAAAATATGATTTTAGGCAGAAAAGTAGCAAATATGAAATATACACATGGGGATTTTCCGAAATTATTGTGTCTTGTTTCTGGCCTCATTTAAAATGCCTAAATGTGTAGTTTACATATGCTTCACCTCTTGACATGTTTTAAACACATTTAGTATTGTTGTCTACATGAACGAGAGGAAAATAATAATTCAATGTGATGATTCGTTAATATGCAACCCGTTGCGTATTGAGCACCACTTAATTTGTAGTATTGTTTGTTGCACTTTGCCATGCCATGCGTATTTAAACCGTACATGCATCATACTTGATTGTCATCATGCAATTTTTATTTATTCTTGTGTGTTTACCATGTCGTTTGCTTCTTTCCGGTTGTTCTTTTTCTTGATAGTTCCGGAAACGTTGCGAATGTGAGGATTCGTTCGACTATGTCCCTTCGTCTTTGTCAGGAACTCGATCTTCTTCCTAGCTGGATTTCAGGCAAGATGACCATTACCTTGGATATCACTACTATCTTTACTTTGCTAGTTGTCTCGATGCTATCGCTATGTCACGCTACCTACCACTTGTTTGTCAAGCCTCCTAATATGCCATGAAACAACCTCTAACCTTACACCATCCTAGTAAACTGTTGTTTGGCTATGTTACCGCTTTCCTCATCCCCTCTTATAGTGTTGCTAGTTGCAGGTTGTTCCATGTTGGGACATGGATATCATGGGATATCACAATATCTCTTATTTAATTAATTCATATACTTGGTAAAGGGTGGAAGGCTCGGCCTTTTGCTTGGTGTTTCATTCCACTCTTTCCGCCCTAGTTTCCGTCATACCAGTGTTATGTTCCTTGATGAGTGCCCCTAACACATGTCGGCTATTATGGGAACCCCCTGTCCAATCGCTTAGGATAGAACTCTTCCAGCAAGGCCCAACATTGGTTTTACCATTTGCATAATAATAACTAAAACTTGCATAGGGACTTTCCGGACCTCGTGAATTTATTATCAACCAACTGGGCCAGTGCTTCTCATGAGTGTTGCTCCACCCACCTAGTAGTAGGAGGCAGATACGACAGGGACGATGCCGAGGATGTGGAGCCGAAGGAGGAGTTCTTGTCCAGCATTGGCGAGTCGGGCACATACCGCACGTCATGCTGGTGCCTCACGGCGGCTGCCGTGAGCTTCTGCTGGCTGGCCCGCTGGTCCTCGACCGGGCCGGAGTTGGGCACCCTGCTGCGCGAGTGCTGCGAGGCGCTGTCGTCCTCGAGGCCGAGGAGGCAGTTGACGGAGGCGGAGTCGATGGAGATCCCGCGCGGGATGCCATCGAAGGAGCCGGAGATGGCGCTGTTGAGCGCGTGGACGAACCAATTCTCGGACTTGGAGGAGTCGTTGAGGAGGGAGCCGAGGGAGGAGGAGAACTCGGGCTTCGCAAAGAGGAAGAGGCGGATCCAGGAGGTGCGGGAGGAGCCGCTGCCGTAGGAGGAGGTGGCAGCGATGTGGTCGTACTCGTCGACGAGGTTGTCGAGGTCCTCATCTGTGGAGACGGAGATGAGCAAGTCTAGGTCCTCATTGGGGAGCTGGTACTTGAGCGTGAAGGCCTGCCCGTCGAGGAGGGAGCAGGAGAGCCCGCCGTGGACGTCGGTGAGGGAGTCATTGCAGTCGACGACCATTATCCGGGTCTCACCGCTATGGGACTAACACGGCCGATGGTCGATAGGGGCAGGTGCGGATGAGAGGTGGAGCCAACGGAAGGGAAGAGGTGCCTGGGTGGCGGTGGAAGGGAGGAAGTACCTGGGAGGTGGCGTGTAAAACCCCCGACACACCCGCCGGTGGTCGTTACTTCTGGCGGGATCTAGACTGGCCCCACAAATCAATACTAGTCTTTTCTGCGCACCTTGTCCTCACTCGTGCTCACCGGGGAGCAACTTCCCGGTCGGTCACCCATCCTGAAATTACTCCAAGCTGAGCACACTTAACTTTGGAGTTTTGTCCGAATGGGATTCCGGAAAAGAAGGAATTCCCTATTGATATGAGTAGTCTGTCATCCCTAATAAGCCAGGCTATCACATACATCCCCACTCAGAGGAATCGACATCCTCGTCGGGCCACTGGAACGTTCCCTCTTGGCACATACGTTTGTGCATCCAGGCCGGTACATGTGCCAGGTCGTGTGCCACGACAGGTCACGAACGTCATGAACAACAGGACCGCACACTTGTCTGCAAACATCCGTGTAACTACGAGGATCGGCTCTAATACCAACTTATAACGCCACAGACACACCCGCCGGTGGTCGTTACTCCTGGCGGGATCTAGACTGGCCCCACCGATCAATACTAGTCTTTTCTATGAACTTTTTCCTCACTCGTGCGCACCCGGGAGCAACTTCCCGGTCGGTCATCCCTCCTAAAATTACTTCAAGCTGAGCACGCTTAACGTTGGATTTCTGTCCGAATGGGCTTTGATATGTCTCCAACGTAGGTATAATTTTTGATTGTTTCATGCTATTATATTACCTGTTTTGGATGTTTTATATGCATTATTATGCTATTTTATATTATTTGCGGGACTAACCTATTAACCCAGAGCCCAGTGCCAGTTTCTGTTTTTTTCCTCGTTTTTTAGTTTTGCAGAAAAGGAATATCAAACAGAGTCCAAACGGAATGAAACCTTCACGATGATTTTTCTTGGACCAGAAGACACCCTAGAAGCTTGAGAACCAAGTCAAAAGAGCCACAAGGCGGCCACAAGGGGGAGGGAGTGCTCCAGGGGGGTGGGCATGCCCCCCACCCTTGTGGGCCCCTCGTGACTCCACCGACCTATTTCTTCTGCCTATATATTCACATATATTCCAGAAACCCTAGAGGAGAAGAAGAAAACTACTTTTCCACCGTCGTAACCTTCTGTATCCGCGAGATCCCATCTGGAGGCCTTTTTCGGTACTCTGCCGAAGGTAGATTCGACCATGGAGGGCATCTACATCAATCGTATTTCCCTTTCGATGAAACGTGAGTAGCTTACCGCAGACCTACAGGTCCATAGCTAGTATTTAGATGGTTTCTTCTCTCTCTTTGATTCTCAATACCATGTTCTCCTCGATGTTCTTAGAGATCTGTCCGATGTAATCTTCATTTGCGATGTGTTTGTCGTGATCCGATGAATTGTGGATTTATGATCAGCTTATCTATGAATATTATTTGAATCTTCTCTGAATTCTTATATGCATGATTTGATATCTTAGTAATTCTCTTCCAACTATCGGTTTGGTTTGGCCAACTAGATTGGCTTTTCTTTATGAACTTAATACTCTAGATGCTGGCAATAGTCGTTCGATGTGTGGAGTAATAGTAGTAGATGCAGGCATGAGTCGGTCTACTTGATACAGACGTGATGCCTATATTAATGATCATTACCTTAGATATCGTCATAATTATGCGCTCCTATCAATTGCTTGGCAGTAATTTGTTCACCCACCGTAATATTTTCTCTCTTGAGAGAAGCCTCTAGTGAAACCTATGGCCCCCGGTTCTATTTTCCATCATATAATTTTCTGATCTACAATACTAGTTTCCTATTTACTCTTTTTGCAATCTTTTACTTTCCGATCTATAAACCAAAAATACAAAAAATATTTACTTCACTATTTATCTATCTCTATCAGATCTCACTTTTGCAAGTAGCCATGAAGGGATTGACAACCCCTTTATTCGTTGGGTGCAAGTTGTTGATTGTTTGTGCAGGTATTCGGTGACTTGCGTGTTGTTTCCTACTAGATTAATACCTTGGTTCTCAAACTGAAGGAAATACTTACTCTACTTTGCTGCATCACTCTTTCCTCTTCATGGTAAAAACCAACGCAAGATCAAGAGGTAGCAGGAAGAATTTCTGGAGCCGTTGTCGGGGAGATTTTCGCCAAGTCAATAGTCAAGATTTCTCTCTTGTCAACTTGCCAATTTTTGGTGCCATTGATATCTACGTCAAATCAAGACATACCAAGTACCCTTCATAAAACTCTCATCTCTTGCATTTACTTTATTTGCCATTCGCCTCTTGTTTTCCTCTCCCCCAATTCTAAAACGATTTTCAAAAGGATTTGCTCTTTCTTTGCCCTTTTTTCGTTCATCTTCTTCGCTTGCTTTTTGTATGCTCGTGTGTTGGATTGCTTGCTTTGTCATGATGACTCAAGAGAATACCTAATTGTGTGACTTTTCCAACACCAATAATAATGATTTTATCAGTACTCCGATTGCTCCCGCTACTAATGCGAAATCTTGTGGAATTAATGCCGCTTTACTGAATCTCGTTATGAAAGATAATTTTTTTGCCTTCCTAGTGAAGATGCCACATCCCATCTAAAAAATGTCGCTGATTTGTGTGACATGCAAAAGAAAAGAGATGTGGATAATTATCTTGTTAAATTTAAGCTATTTTCGTTCTCACTACGAGATCGTGCTAAAACTTGGTTTTCATCTTTGCCTAAAAATAGTATTGATTCATGGAAAAAGTGTAAATATGCTTTTTTCCAAGTATTTTCCTCCCACTAAGATCATCTCCCTTAGGAACGATATTATGAATATTAAGCAACTTGATCATGAACATGTTGCACAATCTTGGGAGAGGATGAAACTTATGATAAGAAATTGCCCTACTCATGGTTTGAATTTATGGATGATTATACAATTTTTTTTATGCTGGATGGAATTTTGCTTCTAGAAATCTCTTAGATTCGGCCCACGGGAGTTACTTTTATGGAAATCACTTTAGGGGAAGCTACTAAACTCCTAGATAATATAGTGGTTAATTATTCCCAATGGCATACCGGAATATCTTCTCTAGTAATTTTAATCCTAGGCCGTTCTCTAGTAATTCCTCTAATAATTATGGTAATTCCTACAACAATTCTTATGGAAATTATAATAAGATGTCCTCTGATTTTGAGAATAGTGTTGAAGAATTTATGTGTTTGCAAAAGAATTTTAATACTTTGATTGAAGAAAAATTGCTTAAGATTGATGATTTGGCTAGGAAGGTGGATATAATTTCTCGATATTGGTTCTTTGAAACTTAGATCAATTCCACCCAAGCATGATATCAATGAGCCTCTCAAAGCTATGAGAATTTCCATTGATGAGTGCAAAGAAAGAACCGCTAAGATGCATGCTAAAAAATATTGGTTTGTTAGAACGTGTTCTTCTAGTTTACGTGAAAATAATAATGAAGATCTTAAATTGATTGATGTGACTCCTATTGAATCTTTGTTTCCCAATATAAATCTTGATAAAGATGGGACTAGAGATGAGTCAACTTTAGTTAAAAGGCGTCTCAATGATTCAGAGTTTTAGACTTGATGCAAAAATTGATAAAAGTGGGATTGGAGAGGTCAAAACTTTAAGTAGCAATGAACCCACTATTTGGATTTCAAGAAATTTAATTATGATAATTTTTCTTTAATAGATTGTATTTCCTTCTTGCAATCCATGTTGAATTCTCCTCATGCTTATAATCAAAATAAAGCTTTTACTAAACATATTGTTGATTCTATGATGCAATCTTTTGCAGAAAAGCTTGAATTGGAAGTTTCTATTCCTAGAAAACTTTATGATGAGTGGGAATCTACTATTAAGTTCAAGATTAAAGATTATGAGTGCCATGCTTTGTGTGATTTGGGTGCTAGCGTTAAGACGATTCTAAAAACTTTATGTGATGTGTTAGGTTTCTGTGAATTTGATGACAGTTCCTTAAATTTGCATCTTGCGGATTCCAGTATTAAGAAACCTATGGGAAGGATTAATGATGTTCTTATTATAGCAAATAGGAATTATGTGCCCGTAGATTTCATTGTTCTTGATATAGATTGCAATCCTACATGTCCTATTATTCTTGGTAGACCTTTCCTTAGAACGATTGGTGCAATTATTGATATGAAAGAGAGAGGTAATAACACCAATGGTGTCTAATCTTGCCATCGATGTTCACTTTGGTGCGTGAACTTGGAAAATACACCGAACTGGTTCTATAACTTGCCAGTATGGTTCAAATACGGTTCAAATCATGTATGGATATGTATGTACTACTGACTGGACATGCCAGCGTGGCGTGGGCCCACTTGCAGTGCAGGGACAGGCTAACACAGATAGTGTGTGTCTAAATGATCATCGAGTCCCATCTGTCATTACACAATTGAAATAAACAAAAAAATTGCAATTGTGAGGTTCGAACGAGTGACCCGTGCATCGCAAAGGAGATGGACTAACCAACTCCTCCAATCAAGTTAGTTGTCCACTACGCGCTGCAAACTTTATCCATAAGACTGAACCGTGGAGTTAAATGGGCTGCAGTTAGTGCACCCATTTTCCACATGTTAATTGTTTTTTATTTATTTTAGAAATTACAGAATATTTAGGTAGTATATGAAGTGCCCATGCTTTTAGGAAATATATTTGCAGTTGTAAAACGTGTTCACGTGTTTCATTAAAGTATATGTGTTTGTCAAAAAATATATTTTCGAATAAAAATAATTTTAAAAATATGTGTTCAAAAAGAAATAATAGCCTAGTGTTTGCCTAGGATTTTATACATTCTTATATTTAAATTAAACAAATAAAATATACATATATTTGTCTAGTTAAACAAACATTTTAATTACATGACTTTTTAATAATACGTAAAGATGTTCTAAATTAAATTAACATATTTTCAAATAAAAAATTATGCATATTCTTTGTAAGACAAGAAGGTTCTAGCTTTATTTTTATTAGTATTACAATAATTTTGTAGCGACCACGATCCGAATGGACCGAAGTCCCTATGTTTCAGTGTCATCCCTGGATCGGTAATGCTGACACACACAGTACTTGAAGGATTTGTAACAGAGTGGCAATCACACACTTATTACATCGACTGTCTCAAAAGAGAACTTATTACAAAAGTCTATGGCTTAAGGCCATCTAACAAAATAACAGCGGAAGGCTTGGAAGGTAAGTGAGTCCATCAACTCCAACGGCATAGCTCAGTGCATGACAAACGACCTAGTACGTCTTACTCCTCGTCTGAAAAGTCTGCAACGTAACATGTTGCAGCCCGAAACGGGTCAGCACATGGAATATGCTGACAAGATAACACAGTAGAGCAAGTAACAGAATAAAGGCTACACTATATGCAAATTTGGCTGGTGGAGGCTCTAAGGTTAAAGTTTTTGCGTAAAGCCATTTTTTCCCTACAACAAAGGAATAAATTTTATTTTAACTATCATGGTAGTTGAAACATCATTGAGAAGGTACCACCAACTCAATCCCAATTAAAGTAGTCACCATTAACTCAACAAATTAATTATAGAGTGATGAGATCAACCAATAATTCAAGTACCAGATACTCAAGATTTTTCCATAACCGGGGACACGGCTAATCATGATTAGTTTGTACACTCTATAGAGGTTTGCACACTTTTCCCCACAAGACTCGATCCCCTCCGTTGGATTTCTAGCATTGCATGGTGTTTGAGAAACGGATGACCGAGGCACAGTCTTTCAGAAGCATTCACTCTTTACACCAGGTGGACCGGTACACCTACTTTCCCCTACATCTGCTAGTCCACCACGAAAGAGCTCACACAACTTATACTATGCCAGAGCCCATTATGGCATTGTGTCTGCACGGAAGTTTCTAGCATGAATAGTTTTATGATCCCTTTGAGCCTGGGTGGCATTCCATAGGAAAAATCACACGGTACCCCCAGGATTTCCTAGGACAACACCGGATTCTCCAGGTGCCCTGCAACCAATCCACCCAGATGTGTATTCAAGTAGCCACCTTAAGTTGAACCATTAATTAACAACTCACATCTGTCATGGATTTTACTCAAACCCAAACCACGTCTACGAGCATAGCATGACAACCTAAGCATAACGTAGAAATAACTCCCAAGGGTTTGAAAACAATGCAGGTAATAGGTTCTACCTCAATCTACTTCCCAGACCCACAAGTTAAGAGATTCTACTCATGCAATGTGTGAGGGTTTGATCTAATGCATAAAAACTAGGTAATAAAGGGGTATGATCAAAGTGTTACTTGCCTTGCTGATGATTTGCAAAACCTAGACACTCATAGTAGCACGCTTCGCAGTCCGGGAATTCTATCGCAAGCAAACAATAGCATACAAAAGCAATCAAGGAAATATGCACAAATAGAACTCCAAATACGAAGATTTAACCAGAAAGTTCAACTTAAGAACTCCAGTTTGCAAAAAGAATCAAATCAAATGGAGCAACGAAAGTCAAACTGCGAAAGAAACAAAATCTGTTTACTAGATTGATCTAAATTCAAATTTTACAGTAACAAAACCTTGTTCAAGTTGGCTAAACGGAAAGAGGGCTTCGAGATGAAGACTTGGGGTTTTGAATCGCCTGATTTAGACTCTCGAGCGAAAAGAAAAACTAAAAACAAGATCAGGGCAGAAATCACGATCGAAAATAATCGCGGAAAAAAGCCTCGAAAAAGAAAACTAACGAAAAGGCTAACAAACGAACGTTCGCTGTCTGTAACTAGCGGGCGAACAACGTTCGTTAAAATGAATGTACAGACGAACGTCCGCTATTTAACTAAACCAAAGAAACCGAACCGATCTATTTAGAAAAATAGATCTAGGGTTTAAAAAAAACGAACGGTTTTCTAAAGGAAAAACCGACTACCTCTGGAACATAACGGTGGCGGCGGCGGTCTCCGGCGGCGGAGGCGCGCTGCGGCGGCGGCGGCGCGGCAAGCGGCAGCGGCTCACGGCGGCGCTGCGGCTAGGGGGGCGCGGGGCTGGGGCGGCTCGGGCCTCAGGCCTCGCCTTATAAAGGCCCCGGCCTCGGGAGTCCGGGTCGGGTACGGCCCGAAGGTCGTTTTTTTTAAAAGAGTTCTAACACACTAAAACAGACAAAAAAAAATACTAAACCGACTCCAAAAATTCCAAAATAAATTTTCACCGTGCTCTAATAATATTTAGGACAAAGTGAACATTTTTCCCGGACCTAAATGCAATTTTGAAAAACACGCATTTTTCCTATGCAATAAAATCGCAAATAAATCCGAATAAAATTCCAAAAGTGATTTTAATATTTTTCCTCCAATATTTCTTTTATTTTGGAGAAGTCATATTATCTCCGCTTATATATTTTATTAATAAATATTTTTATGGAGAGAAAATAATTAAAACCAACGTGATCCCCGTACCGGTATTCAAGAAAACTCAAATACGAAAACAGTATAATTCCCAACTCTCTCCGTAGGTCCTTGAGTTGCTTAGAATTTTCGAGGATCGCCACGCACAAAAATGCAATAAAATATACAATGCAATATGATCT
This sequence comes from Secale cereale, assembly GCA_902687465.1. Lineage (NCBI taxonomy): Eukaryota > Viridiplantae > Streptophyta > Magnoliopsida > Poales > Poaceae > Secale > Secale cereale. Next base: position 409,353,080 of record LR738710.1, read on the forward strand.
ATGTATAACATTCCAAATTGAAATTTTGGGATGTTACAAACCTACCCCCCTTAGAATGAATCTCGCCCTCGAGATTCGGCTTTTCTAGAGAACAGGTGTGGGTGGTCCTTGCGTAGATCATCTTCTCGTTCCCAGGTCGCTTCTTCCTCGGTGTGGTGACTCCACTGAACTTTGCAAAACTTGATAACCTTACTGCGGGTGACTCTGCTCGAAAATTCGAGAATCTTAACAGGCTTCTCCTCGTAAGTCAGATCACTATCCAACTGAATTGCCTCCACGGGTATTGTGTCTCTAAGCGGGATATCGGACATCTCCGCATGTCACTTCTTAAGCTGCAAAACGTGAAACACATCATGCACTCTTGCCAATCCTTCGGGCAACTCCAACTTATAGGCAACCTCTCCCATGTGTTCCAAAACACGGTAAGGTCTCACAAATCTCGGGGCTAGCTTTCCCTTAACTCCGAAACGTCTAACTCCTCGCAGAGGCGATACTCTCAGGTATGCTCTGTCTCCGATTTCATAGGCTATCTCCTTGCGCTTCGAGTCTGCATAACTCTTCTGCCTGAACTAACCTACCTTCAATCTATCTCGAATTAGCTTGACCTTCTCTTCAGACTCTTTGATCAAGTCTGGTCCAAACAACTGTTGGTCTCCAACTTCATCCCACATTAACGGTGTTTGGCATCTCCTCCCGTATAATGCTTCGAACGGTGCCATCTTCAAACTGGCCTAGTAACTGTTGTTGTATGAGAACTCAGCGTAGGGCAAATTGTCATCCCAACTAGATCCATAATCTAGCGCACAAGCTCTCAACATGTCCTCCAGAATCTGGTTGACTCTCTCGGTCTGTCCGTCGGTCTGTGGATGAAAAGATGTGCTGAATTCCAGCCTCGTTCCCAAAGTTTGGTGTAGCTGATGCCAAAACTTTGAGGTGAACTGTGTTCCTCTATCTGATACAATGGTCCTCGGAACTCCGTGCAGACATACGATCATGGTCATGTATATCTTGGCCAACTTCGCACTGGTGTATGTGGTTTTCACGGGGATAAAGTGGGCTATCTTGGTCAAACGATCCACTACTACCCAGATTGAGTCTTATCCTGCTTTGGTCCTAGGCAATCCGGTGATAAAATCCATGCCAAGCTTTGCCCACTTCCATTCGGGTATCGGCATAGGCTGTAGCAATCCTGCTGGCTTCTGATGCTCTGCCTTTACTCTCTGGCATACATCACATACGGCTACATACTCGGCAATATCCTTCTTCATTCCCGTCCACCAGAAACGTTCCTTCAAATCCAAATACATCTTGGTGTTTCCGGGGTGTATCAAGTATGGCGAATCATGTGCTTCCTGCAGTATCAACTTCCTGATCTCCGGGTTGTTGGGCACATAGATTCGATCCTCAAACCACAAGGTGTCGTGTTCATCTTCACGAAATCCTTTAGCTTTTCCTTCACTCATCCTCTTCTTTATCTCGGCAATCTCTTTGTCATCCTTCTGGGCTTCGTGTATCTTCCCCAGCAATGTTGACTGAACCTCCAATGATGCGACAAAACCTCTAGGAACTATCTCCAAATGAAGCTCCCTGAAATCTTCTGCCAACTCCTGGGGCAATCCCCCTTTTACTAAGGTATTTGCATAACTCTTCTGGCTCAAAGCGTCTGCAACAACATTGGCCTTTCCTGGGTGATAGTGCAGCTTCATATAATAATCCTTTATAAGCTCCAACCATCTCCTCTGTCTGAGGTTCAGCTCCTTCTGAGTGAAAATGTACTTCAAACTCTTGTGATCCGTGTACACATCACAATGATTTCCGAAAATCCTGAAATAAATTTTTACCGTCATCTAATAAAATTTAGGACAAAGTGAACATTTTTCCCGGACCTAAACGTAATTTTGAAAAACGCTTATTTTTCCTATGCAAATAAAATCACAAATAAATCCCAATAAATACCAAAAGTGATTTTAACATTTTTCCTCCAATATTTCTGTTATTTTGGAGAAGTCATATTATCTCCGCTCATATATTTTATTTAGAAATATTTTTAGGAGAGAAAAATAATTAAAACCAACGCTATCCTCGTACCGGTATTCGAGTATACTCAAATACAAAAACGCTAGAATCCCAACTCTCTCCGTAGGTCCTTGAGTTGCTTAGAATTTTCGAGGATCGCCACGCACAAAATGGAAAGAAATATGCAATGCAGTATGATCTATGTATAACATTCCAAATTGAAAATTTGGGATGTTACAAACCTACCCCCCTTAGAATGAATCTCGCCCTCGAGATTCGGCTTGGCTAGAGAACAGGTGTGGGTGGTCCTTGCGTAGATCATCCTCTCGTTCCCAGGTGGCTTCTTCCTCGGTGTGGTGACTCCACTAAACTTTAAAAAACTTGATAACCTTACTGCGGGTGACTCTGCTCGAAAACTCGAGGATCTTGATAGGTTTCTCCTCGTAGGTTAGATCACTATCCAACTGTATTGCTTCGAGGGGTACTGTGTCTCATAAAGGAATATCGGCCATCCACGCGTGACACTTCTTAAGCTGAGAAACGTGAAACACGTCATGCACTCCTGACAATCCTTCGGGTAACTCCAACTTGTTGGCAACCTCTCCCATGCGTTCCAAAACACGGTATGGTCCCACAAATCTCGGGGCTAACTTTCCCTTAACTCTGAAACGTTTAACTCCTCACAGAGGTGACACTCTCAGGTACGCTCTGTCTCCGATTTCATAAGCTACTTCCTTGCGCTTCGAGTCTGCATAACTCTTCTGCCTGGACTGAGCTACCTTCAGTCTATCCCGAATCAGCTTAACCTTCTCTTCTGACTCTTTGATCAAATCAGGTCCAAATAACTGATGGTCTTCGACTTCATCCCACATCAACGGCGTTTGGCATCTCCTCCCGTACAATGCTTCGAACGATGCCATCTTCAAACTGGCCTGATAGCTGTTGTTGTACGAGAACTCCGCGTAGGGAAAATTGTCATCCCAACTAGATCCATAATCTAGCGCACAAGCTCTCAACATGTCCTCCAGAATCTGATTGACTCTCTCGGTCTTTCCATCGGTCTGCTGGTGAAAAGTTGTACTGAATTCCAGCCTCATTCCCAAAGTTTGATGTAACTGATGCCAAAACTTTGAGGTGAACTGCGTTCCTCTATCTGATACAATGGTTCTCGGAACTCCGTGCAGACATACGATCCTGGTCATGTATATCTTGGCTAACTTCGCACTGGTATACATGGCTTTCACAGGGATAATATGGGCTACTTTGGTCAAGCAATCCACTACTACCCAGATTGAGTCATATCCTGATTTGGTCCTGGGAAATCCCGTGATAAAGTCCATGCCAAGCTTGTCCCACTTCCATTCGGGTATGGGCATAGGCTGCAGTAATCATGCTGGCTTCTGATGCTCCGCCTTCACTCTCTGGCATACATCACATACGGCTAAATACTCGGCAATATCCTTCTTCACTCCCGTCCACCAGAAACGTTCCTTCAAATCCAAATACATCTTGGTGTTTCCGGGATGTACCGAGTATGGAGAATCATGTGCTTCCTGCAGTATCAACTTCCTGATCTCGGGGTTATTGGGCACATAGATTCGATCCTCAAACCACAAGGTGTCGTGTTCGTCCTCACGAAATACCTTGGCTTTTCCTTCACTCATCTTCTCCTTTATCTCAGCAATCTCTTTGTCATCCTTCTGGGCTTCTCGTATATTTCCCAACAATGTTGACTGAACCTCTAGTGTTGCAACAAAACCTCTAGGAACTATCTCCAAACGAAGCTCCCTGAGATCTTCTGCTAACTCCTTTGGCAGTCCTCCCTTCACCAGGGTATTTGCATAACTCTTCCGGCTCAAAGCGTCTACAACGACATTGGCCTTCCCGAGGTGATAGTGCAGCTTCATATCATAATCCTTTATAAGCTCCAACCGTCTCATCTGTCTGAGGTTCAGCTCCTTCTGAGTGAAAATGTACTTCAAACTCTTGTGATCCGTGTACACATCACAACGATTTCCAATAAGGAAATGTCTCCAAGTTTCGAGCGCATGCACAACTGCTGCTAGCTCCAAATCGCGCGTCGCATAATTCAACTCGTGCGGTCGAAGTTGACGAGATGCATAAGAAACAACTCTTCCATCATGCATGAGTACTCCTCCAAGTCCTAAGAATGAAGCGTTGCAATACACTTGGAAATCCTGGCGTATATCCGGCAAGATCAGCACTGGGGCCGTCGTCAACCGTTTCTTCAACTCCTCAAAACTTTCTTCGCACTCTTGAGTCCAATCAAACTTTGTGTCCTTCTTCAACAATGTCGTCATGGGCTTTGCAATCTTGGAGAAATTCTCTATGAATCTCCGGTAATATCCCGCGAGTCCAAGGAAACTGCAGATCTCTCCAACTGAAGTGGGTGCCAACCACTCAGTGACTGCTTGCACTTTGACGAGGTCCACTGCTATACCTTCTCCTGATATAACATGCCCTAAGAATCCAACTTCCTTCAACCAAAACTCGCATTTGCTAAACTTGGCGTACAACTGATGCTCTGTGAGCTTCTTCAAAACCAAACGCAAATGCTCCGCGTGTTCCTCTTCGTTCTTCGAGTACACCAAGATATCATCAATGAATACCATGACGAACTTATCCGAGAACTCCATGAACACCTTATTCATCATACTCACGAAATAGGCAGGGGTGTTAGTCAATCCAAATGACATAACCGTATACTCGTATAGCCCATACCTTGTGGTGAAGGCTGTCTTGGGTATATCCTTCTCTCGGATCTTCAACTGGTGGTATCCTGATCATAGATCGATCTTGGAGAATACTTTCGCTCCTTGAAGTTGGTCGAATAAATGATTGATCATCGGCAGTGGGTACTTATTCTTAATCGTCACTTCATTCAGTGCACGATAATCAACTACCATCCTTAAAGATCCATCCTTCTTCTCAACCAAAAGCACTGGGGCTCCCCAAGGTGATGAACTCCGGCGAATAAATCCTTTCTCCAGTAACTCCTTAATCTGCTTCTTGATCTCCTCCAGATCATTTGCTGGCATCCGATACGGTCTCTTTGATATTGGTCCGGTGCCAGGCAATAGCTGAATCAAAAACTCAATATCCCTATACGGTGGCATGCCTGGTAGCTCCTCTAGAAACACATCTAGGTAATCCTTTACTACAAGCACTTCCTCCTGAACAATTCTCGTGAGAGAATGTACTTGTGTCCTTCTAGGCGAATGCCTAGATACATACTTGATCCTTTTTCCTTCCGTGGTGGTAAAAAAAATAGACTTACTGGCACAATCGATGTTCCCTCCATACATCGATAGCCAATCCATACCTAATATCACATCCAGTCGTTGTGACTCCAAAACTATCAGGTCTGAGGGGAAAACATGGCATCCAATGACCAATGGCGTCTGAAAACATCCTTGATGTGCCATATACTTTGCTCCTCGGGAACTTACTAACATGGGAGTCTTAAGGACTTGGGTGGCCAACTTATGTCTATTTACGAATCCCTTTGAAATGTATGAATGTGATGCACCAGTATCGAAAAGAACTACTGCGGTAAATGACTTAACCAAAACTTACCGATAACTGCATCTGGTTGCTCTTCAACCTCCTCCATAGTCACGTGGTTCACTTGTCCTTTGTTGAACAGGTTGGGCTTCTTCCGACGCTTCCATTGCCGTTCCCATTCTTAGCTTCACGGCACTCTACGGCGTAGTGTCCATTCTTCCCGCACTAGAACAGGTAATGTGACTCAAATCCCTCTTGGCGGGTGTGGATGGAGTAGAGCGGTTCTGATTATTATTTGCTCCATTACCATTCCCATTCTTGGAGCCATTGTGGTTGTGAGAACTTCCTCCATTATGGGTGTGGCTTCCATGGTTATGGGTGTATCCTCCCGAATTCGGGGTGAATCGGGGCTTCTGCTGGGTTCCAGAACTATTCCTTCCTTGTCCATACTTCCTCTTGCGGCTCTCAATCTGCTGCTGCTTCCCTTCAATCATAAGAGCCTTATCTACCAACTCCTGGTAGTTGTTGAAGGTTGCCACCATCAACTGTACGCTCATCTCATCATTTAGCCCTCCATAAACCTCTCCTGCTTAGCGGCATCTGTGGCCACATCATCCGGGGAATAACGAGATAGGGTACTAAACTCATCTACGTACTGAGCCACAATACGATTTCCTTGGCGCAAGTTGCAAAACTCTCGCTTCTTCATGCTCATAGCTCCAGTTGAGACATGGGCAGTGCGAAAAGCTTGCTGAAACTGATCCCAAGTGACATTGGCTATAGGGAAGGTGGCTGTGTAATTCTCCCACCATGCTGCTGCTGGTCCAGCCAACTGATGTGCGGCAAATCGCACCTTCTCAGCATCTGTGCAATTGGTGGTGGTCAAATCCCTTCCAATCTTGCGCAGCCAGTCATCAGCAACTATTGGTTCAATGCTGCTAGCAAACACCGGTGGTTGCAACCTTATGAAACGTGTCAGGTTGTCCACGGGCGGTGGTGGTGGAAGGTTGTTGTTGTTGTTGTTGTTCTGGTTGTTGTGGACAAGAAGTTGCATCAAAGTGTTCTGCTGCTAGATCAACTGAGTGAGCTCAGGGGGTAACTGAAATCCAGGCTCACGCCTCGGAGCCATCTGATGGGTGTAGAGGGAAGAGATTAGAATAGAAATAAGGTCTAAGGGGAAATTCACTACCCATATGCACATGAGACAAACACAATCATATCACACCAATCAATTTCAAGCAAGGGATTACAAAGATCTAACTAACGTTACAAAAGTGCTCTTAATTCTACTATATGGTGGGAAAAACTACTAATCATAGGGTGGTCATTCTAGAAATTTTGATCGGCGGAAGATTCCATGATGTCTGCTCCAGCCTCATCTTCATAGTCTTCGTCACTATCATCGGGGTCTGAGTCCGTGTCGTCGATGATGATGTAGTCCTCAGAACAAATCTCCTTGGGTTCTTATTCTTCCTCTTCTCCTCCTGGGGCTGGATCTCCCATGAATGCTCCTAGCTTCCTTGTCAAGTCATCATTCTTCTCCACGAGTATCATCATCTCTTCCTCGTATCCATCACGTGTAGACTTGAGTTCCTCTTCTAGATCCAAGTTCCTGGTTAGCGCCTTCTTCATATCTATCATCCTTGGACACATCTGGTGCTCCTGTCGACGAATGTGCTGGTTTAACTCCTGAATGAATGCTGCAATGGATCTATCCTTCCGGGTACTAATCATGTCCCATTGCTCGTCTCGGCATCCACAAATATGGTAGATATTGTCCTTCAGCTCCTGCTTGTAGACTTCTCCAATCCATCCCATGGTAATGTGGGCTACCATACTCTTGCCTAGGCTCCAGGTTGGTGCATCAAAAGAAAACTCTATTGGCTCAGTGGATTGTGCGAAGGTTCTCCCGGGAATTTGAACTTGAATACTCCATCGCACCTCTTCTGGTAAAGTGGCGGTGTAGGTCCCGGTGAATCTTGGTATTCCTATGTTCAGGTACCTAGTGACTTCCTTCAAGTGTCGTCCAAAAGGTGTGTCTTCATCTGGTTGAGTGAACTTGTCCCTTGGGTCCACCATCTTAAAAGAGTAGAAAATGGAGAGGAGTCAGAAATGAGTAGAGAAGAGTGACCTAGGGTTTATCTTAGTGGTCGTGTCCTACAGTCAGCGTGTGCTCTGATACCATCTTGTAGCGACCACCATCCGAATGGACCGAAGTCCCTGTGTTTCAGTGTCATCCCTGGATCGGTAATTCTAACACAGACACAGTACTTGAAGGATTTATAACAGAGTGGCAATCACACACTTATTACACCGGATGTCTCAAAAGACAACTTATTACAAAAGTCTATGGCTTAAGGCCATCTAACAAAATAACAGTGGAAGGCTTGGAAGATAAGTGAGTCCATCAACTCCAATGGCATAGCTGAGTGCATGACAAACGACCTAGCACGTCTTACTCCTCGTTTGAAAAGTTTGCAACGTAACATGTTGGAGCCCGGAACAGGTCAGTACATGGAATATGCTGACAAGATAACACAGTAGAGCAAGTAACAGAATAAAGGCTACACTATATGCATATTTGGCTGGTGGAGGCTCTAAGGTTAAAGTTTTTGCGTAAAGCCAATTTTTCCCTACAACAAAGGAATAAATTTTATTTTAACTATCATGGTAGTTGAAACATCAATGATAAGGTACCTCCAACTCAATCCCAATTAAAGTAGTCATCATTAACCCAACAAATTAATATAGAGTGATGAGATCAACCAATAATTCAAGTACCAGATACTCTAGATTTGTCCATAACCGGGGACACGGCTAATCATGATTAGTTTGTACACTTTGTAGAGGTTTGCGCACTTTTCCCCACAAGACTCGATCGCCTCCGTTGGATTTCTCGCACTGCATGGTGTTTGAGAAACGGATGACCGAGACACAGTCTTTCAGAAGCATTCACTCTTTACCCTAGGTGGACCGGTACACCTACTTTCCCCTACATCTGCTAGTCTACCACGAAAGAGCTCACACAACTTACTCATACTATGCCAGAGCCCATAATGGCATTGTGGCTGCACACGGAAGTTTCTAGCATGAATAGTTTTATGATCCCTTTCAGCCTGGGTGGCATTCCATAGGAAAAATCACACGGTACCTCCGGGATTTCCTAGGACAACACTGGATTCTCCAGGTGCCCTGCAACCAATCCACCCAGATGTGTATTCAAGTAGCCACCTTAATTTGAACCATTAATTAACAACTCACATCTGTCATGGATTTCACTCAAACTCAAACCACGTCTACGAGCATAGCATGGCAACCTAAGCATAACCTAGAAGTAACTCCCAAGGGTTTAAAAAAATGCAGGTAATAGGTTCTACCTCAATCTACTTCCCAGACCCACAAGTTAGAAGATCCTACTCATGCAATGTGTAAGGGTTTGATCTAATGCATAAAAACTGGGTAATAAAGGGGTATGATCAAAGTGTTACTTGCCTTGCTGATGATTCGCAAAACCTAGAGACTCGTAGTAGCACACTTCGCAGTCCGGGAATTCTATTGCAAGCAAACAATAGCATACATAAGCAATCAAGCAAAGATGCACAAACATAACTCCAAATAAGAAGATCTAACCAGAAAGTTCAACTTAAGAACTCCGGTTGCAAAAAGAATCAAATCAAATGGAGCAACGAAACTCAAACTGCGAAAAAACAAGATCCATTTACTAGATTGATCTAAAGTCAAATTTTACTGTAACGAAACCTTGTTCAAGATGGTTAAACGGAAAGAGAGTTTTGAGACGAAGATCTGGGCTTTTGAATCGCCTGATTCCGACTGTCGAGCGAAAAGAAAAACTAAAAACAAGATCAGGGCAGAAATCACGATCGAAAATAATCACGGAAAAAAGCTCCAAAAAAGAAAACCAACGAACTGGCTAACAAACGAACGTTCGCTGTCTGTAACTAACGGCCGAACAAAGTTCATTAAAACAAACGTACGGACGAACGTCCGCTATTTAACTAAACCAAAAAACCGAACCGATCTATTTAGAAAAACAGATCTAGGGTTTAAAAAAAATCCGAACGGTTTTCTAAAAGAAAAACCGGCGGCTACCTCGGGAACGTAACGGCGGCGGCTGCGTACTCCAGCGTCGCGCTGCGGCGGCGGCGGCGGCTCACGGCGGCTAGGGTTAGGGCGCGGGGCTGGGGCGGCTCGGGCCTCGGGCCTCGCCTTATAAAGGCCCCGGCCTGGGGAGTCCGGGTCGGGTACGACCCGTTGGTCGTTTTTTTTAAAGAGTCCTGACGCAGTAAAACAGACGGAAAAAAAATTACTGAACGGACTCCAAAAATTCCGAAATAAATTTTCACCGTCCTCTAATAATATTTAGGACAAAGTGGACATTTTTCCCGGACCTAAATGCAATTTTGAAAAACGCGCATTTTTCCTATGCAATAAAATCACAAATAAATCCGAATAAAATTCCAAAAGTGATTTGAATATTTTTCCTCCAATATTTCTTTTATTTTGGAGAAGTCATATTATCTCCGCTCATATATTTTATTAATAAATATTTTTATGGAGAGAAAATAATTAAAACCAACATGATCCCCGTACCGGTATTCGAGAAAACTCAAATACTAAAACGGTAGAATTCCCAACTCTCTCCGTATGTCCTTGAGTTGTTTAGAATTTTCGAGGATCACCACACACAAAAATGCAATAAAATATGCAATGCAATATGATCTATGTATAACATTCCAAATTGAAAATTTGGGATGTTACAAATTTACATGAGTTCTCGAATTAATAAAAACAAAAAACAAACTCATACGTCGAAGGGTCACGTAAAAAAGGAAAATTAACTAATATTTGAAAAAAGGACCACGTTGTATTTTTTAAAAGATGAGGATTTAAAAAAAAATATTAACAATTCGAAAATGTATAATTTTTAAAAAATGCAAAATTATTTTATTATATATGTGAATGTTTACGAATATTATGAAACCATTTTATTAATTATTATTTGAATTTCATGAATACTTAAAATGTCAAACTTTTATTGAGGGGTCATCAACTATTTATCTAATATTGTGACTATAGTTTGAATATTTTTCTAAAAAATACCTTTTTATGAAAGAAAAACGAAAATAAAGCAATGTGTGGAAAATTGGCCGCACGAATTCCGGTCCATTAAACTTTGATGTCGAGGGTCATATACATAAAGGGTAGGGAAGCATCATAGTCAACTAAATTTCCTTTGTGAAGTGGTTAGCCCAGGTCCGATGCATGTCACAGGTTGCCTGTTCAAATAATACTAACTGCACTTTATTTTTTATGACCCAATGGTCATTTAGACAGACTCTTTCCATGTTAGTCTATCTCGGCCATGCAAGTGGGCCTCGTGCCATACTTGCATGTCCAGTCAGCAATACATACATATATCGATATGATTTGAACCGTATTTGAACCATGTTGTCAAGTTATAGAACTAGTTTGGTGTATTTTTCAACTTAAGGCACCAAAGCAAACATCCATGGCAAGTTTAGGCACCGCTGGTGTTATTACCTCTATCAAAGAAGGAAACATTAGATTTCAATTTCCATTAAGGAAAGGCATGGAACACTTTCCAAGAAAGAAAATTAAATTACCTTATGAATCTATTAAGAGAGCTACTTATGGATTGCATACCAAAGATGACAATACCTAGATCTATTCGTGTTTTATGCCTAGCTAAGGGCGTTAAACAATAGCGCTTGTTGCGAGGCAACCCAATTTTTTTTTTTGCTTTTTGCTTTTTGGTTCTGTTTTTCAATTTTCACACATTATTACTTATGTAGTAATTGTGTTTTGGTGTTTTAATTAGTGTTTGAGCCAAGTAAGACCTTTGGGATGGCTTACGGTGATTGCTGATTTGATTTTGCTGAAAAATAGAAACTTTTGCGCCCAGTGCAGAAAATTCTATAATTCGCTGGAACGTGAAAACCTTCTGAATTTTTTACACAAAATTTAAATAGAAATTTCCCACGTCTTCCTATTTTTTTAGAATTTTTAGAGTTACATAAGTATGCGAAGTTTTCAGATTGCTACACATTGTTCTGTTTTTGACAGATTCTGTTTTCTATGTGTTGTTTGCTTATTTTGATGATTCTATGGCTAGTATCGGGGGTCCGAACCATGGAAAAGTTGGAATACAGTAGATATTACACAAATATAAAATAATAATGAGATCACAACAGTTACTTGAGTGGTTATTTTCTTTGTTTTACTAACGGAGCTCACAAGTTTTCTGTTGAGTTTTGTGTTGTGAAGTTTTCAAGTTTTGGGTAAGGATTTGATGGACTATTGAATAAGGAGTGGCAAGAGCCTAAGCTCAGAGATGCCCAAGGCAACCCAAGGTAATATTCAATGACAACCAAGAGCCTAAGCTTGGGGATGCCTCGGGAAGGCATCCCCTCTTTCGTCTTCGTCTATCGGTAACTTTACTTGAGGCTATATTTCTATTCACCACATGATATGTGTTTTGCTTGGAGTGTCGTGTATGATATGAGTCTTTGATTTTTAGTTTGCCATAATCATCCTTGCTGTACACACCTTTTGAGAGGGACACGCTTGAATCGTGATTAATTAGAATACTCTACGTTCTTCACTTATATCTTTGAGCTAGGCAATTTTGCTCTAGTGCTTCACTTATATCTTTTTAGAGCGCGGCGGTGGTTTTATTTTATAGAAATTGTTGAACTCTCTTGCTTCACTTATTTTATTTTGAGAGTCTTTATAAAAACATGGTAATTTACTTGGGTTATGAATTTAGTCCTAATATGATAGGCATCCAAAGGAGATATGATAAAATCTTTCGTATATAGAGCATTGAATACTATGAAAAGTTTGACTCCTTATAATTGTTTTGAGATGTTAAGATGATAATATTAGAGTCATGCTAGTGCTTGTTTGTGAAGTTAAACAAATAATTATGTTAAGGTTTGTGATTCCCGTAGCTTGGTCTCCTAACTATGTAACCAAATTAAAGCGCATTTATCTTTGCGTGAAGGTTCGGGGGGATGGTTAACTCCTACCAACCTCCCCTCGGGAGCATGCGTCGTAGTACTTTGCTTCGAGGGCTAATAAGATTTTTCGCAATAAGTATGTGAGTTCCTCATGACTAATGTTGAGTCCATGGATTATACGCACTCTCACCCTTCCATCTTGCTAGCCACTCCAGTGCCGCGCAACTTTCGCCGGTGCATCAAACCACCTTATACCCTTCATCAAAACATCCACCATACCTACCTATTATGGCATTTCCATAGCCATTCTGAGATATATTTCCATGTAACTCCACCGTTCCATTTATTATGACACGCACCATCATTGTCATATTGCTTTGCATGATCATGTAGTTGACATAGTATTTGTGGCAAAGCTGCTACCTCTTGAGCTTACGTTGGTTTTTCGCTTGAACAGGAAAGGGTGATGCAGCAAAGTAGAGCAAGTATGTCCCTCAGTTTGAGAACCAAGGTATCAATCCAGTAGGAGATTACGCACAAATCGCCAAATACATGCACAAACAATCAAACAAACTTGCACCCAACGCAATAAAGGGGTTGTCAATCCCTTCACGGTTATTTATGAAAGTGAGATCTGATAGAGATAAATAAACTATAAGGTAAATACTTTTGGGATTTTGGTATATAAATTGAAAAGTAAAAGATTGCAAAATAGTAGATTAGAAACTTATAAGATGTAAAATAGACCGGGGGGCCATTGGTTTCACTAGAGGCTTCTCTCATGATAACAAATATTACGATGGGTGAACAAATTACTGCCTAGCAATTGATAGAAAAGCGCAAAGTTATGACGATATCTAAGGCAATGATCATGAATATAGGCATCACGTCCGTGTCAATTAGACCGACTCCTGCCTCCATCTACTACTATTACTACACACATCGACCGAAATGATTCTGCATCTAGAGTATTAAGTTCATAAGAATAGAGTAACACATTAAGTAAGATGGCATGATGTAGCGGACTTAACTCAAGCAATATGGTGAAAACCCCATCTTGTTATCCTCGATGGAAACAATACAATATGTGTCATGTCCCTTTCTGTCACTGTGATTGAGCACCACAAGATTGAACCCAAAGCAAAGCACTTCTCCCATTGCAAGAAAAACCAATCAGTTGGCCAAACCAAACCGATAGTTCGATCAGAATTACTAAGTTATCAAATCATGCATATAAGAATTCAGAAAAGACTCAAATAATATTCATAGATAATATGATCATAAATCCACAATTTATCGGATCTTGGCAAACACACCGCAAAAGAAGATTACATCGGATCAATCTCCAAGAACATCGAGGAGAACATGGTATTGAGGATCAAAGGGAGAGAAGAAGCCATCTAGCTACAAACTACTGACCCGTAGGTCTGTGGTGAACTACTCACACTTCACCGGAAGGGCAATAAGGTTGATGTAGATGCCCTTCGTGGTCGAATACCCCTTCGGCAGAGTACCAGAAAAGGCCTCCAGATGGGATCTCGTGGAAACAGAAGGTTATGGCGGCGGAAAAGTGGTTTCTATGGATCATCTGATGTTTCTGGAATATTTGAGAATATATATGCGGAAGAAATAGTCTAGGGGGGTCACGGGGGGCCCACAAGGTAGGGGGTGCGCCCTCCACCCTTGTGGCCACCTCGTAGATCCCCTGGCATGTACTACAAGTCCTCTAGATGTCTTCTGGTCCAAGAAAAATCCTCGTAAATTTTTGTTCCATTTGGACTCCGTTTGATATTCCTTTTCTGCGAAACTCAAAACAAGGAAAGGACAAAAATTGGCACTGGGCTCTGGGTTAATAGATTAGTCCCAAAATAATATAAAATAGCATATTAATGCGTATAAAACATCCAAAACAGATAATATAATAGCATGGAACAATAAAAAATTATAGATACGTTGGAGACGTATCAAGCATCCCCAAACTTAATTCATGCTCGTCCTCGAGTAGGTAAATGATAAATATAGAATTTTTGGTGTGGAATGCTACCTAACATATTTATCAATGCAATTCTTCTTTAATGTGGCATGAACGTTCAGATTCGTATGTTTAAAGCAAAATTTTATGTTGACATGAGAACAATAATATTTCAAGCATACTAGATAGTAAATCATTAAGCTTCATAAATAACATGGCTAAAGAAAGTTATCCCTACAAAATCATATAGTATTATTATGCTCCCTCTTCTCAACACAAGGTAATCATGACCACCTTGGTGTTAGCCAAGCAATTGGTTCATACTTTTTAACGCGCTTAAGATTTTTCAACTTTTCACGCAATATATGAGCGTGAGCCATGGATATAACATTACAGGTGGAATAGAAGGTGATAATAAACAAAAGTGGGGAGAAATGATGTAGGATGGAACCCTAATCGGCAGATCTTTCACAAAAGGAGGTTATCCCACGATGAACACGGAGAACACAAGGAGGATACGGAGGAAAACACGAGGGGAAACACTCAAATCAACACAAATATGATCACACAGGTGCTAGATCCATGATACACATCAAGATACACGATCCATAGTCAACCACGGGCGTACAAAGGTAGTCTTCTCCCGGAGGAGGTCTTGGGTATCCCTTGGGATCTTCTCCGGTGTGGAGGCCTTGAATCCGAGGTGGATCTTCTCCGAAAAGGCCGCGGTCTTGTAGAGAGGAACCACAAAGGTCTATGACGAGCTATCCAAAAGCTAACCCTAAAAGATGTGGGGAAGGGAGTATATATAGAGTACGGAGCGAAGGGATACACGGGCCATGGCCCAAAGGGATGCGCGCTGGCAATCAGGGGCCGGAAGTCTGGGCGACTGGCCGGATGTCCGGGCTTCGCGGGTCGCCGGATGTCCGGGCCGAGGGGCCGGATGTCCGGGCTGGAGGGGTCGACTCTCAGGTGGCTTCTGTAGAGTGGCGCCGGATTTCCGGGCCCGAGGCCGGATGTCCGGGCCCTGTAGCCTCGGCCGCTGGTGGCCTTCTGTAGTTGTTCGTCCAGGGGCCGGATGTCCGGGCCAGGGGGCCGGATGTCCGGGGCCTGGAGCCTTCTTCAGCCTTTCTCGATGCGAAGCCTCGTCCGTGAGCTTGGGGACTTGTCCATCTTCACGCACATCTCCAATGTGGTCTTCTTCACACCTGAGTACACAAAACACATCCATCTAAGGTAGCAACCATGTCTCGCAAGATTCGTATGGAAGTAGGGCTAGGAGTGACGTCACCTCGGTCTCGAGAGCTCTAGCACGAGCACGTGTCATTGGTCCTTGAGGCACTTGGTGAGGCGATGGAGGGTCCATGGGGATGACATCGGGATTCTCCGCATCATCTCCCCTCCGTTGGGAAAGATCCGACCTCGGATCGAAATCTTCATCACCATGGAAAGGAGATAGATCCTTGATGTTGAAAGTATCGCTCACGGAGTACTTGTCTCGTGGGATGTCGATCTTGTAGGCGTTGTTGTTGTAGCGTGCTAGCACCTTGAAGGGTCCGTCGGCGCGAGGTAGTAGTTTGGACTTGCGCTCGTGTGGGAAATGGTCCTTGCGAAGATGAAGCCAAACAAGATCTCTCGGTTGGAACACCGTTGGTGCCTTGTTGACGTTGATCTTTGTGGTGAGACGATGGACTTGTTGCTCGATCATTGCCCTTGTATCTTCGTGCACCTTCTTGAGATAGCTCGCTCGTGCACTTGCGTCCATGTTCGTGTGCTCTTGGAGAGGTAGAGGTAGGATGTCCAATGGGGACAACGGGTTGAAGCCGTACACGACCTCGAAGGGGGACTTGTCGGTAGTCAAATGTCTTGCGCGGTTGTAGGCGTACTCGGCGATGGGCAAGCATTGCTCCCATTCCTTGATGTTCTTCTTGATCAACACGCGAAGAAGCGTCGAAAGTGTGCGGTTCGTCACCTCCGTTTGGCCGTAGGTTTGTGGATGGTATGCCGAAGAGAAGAGGAGCTTGATTCCGAGTTTGGCGCATGGAGTCTTCCAAAAGTAGCTCAAGAACTTGACGCCCCGGTCCGATACGATCGTCTTGGGCAGTCCATGTAGACGAATGATCTCCCTACAAAAGAGATTTGCAACATGTGAAGCATCGTCGATCTTGTTACAAGGAATGAAATGAGCCATTTTAGAGAATCTATTCAAGACAACAAACACGGAATCTTTGCCATTTTGAGTCCTAGGCAATCCAAGTACAAAGTCCATGCTTATGTCTTCCCATGGATGGTATGGAATAGGAAGTGGCATGTAAAGACCATGAGATTGAGCTTTGGACTTAGCTTTGCGGCATGTAGAACATCGGTTGGTGAGGCGTGAGACGTCACGGAGCATCTTGGGCCAAAAGTAGTTCTTTGAGAGCGTAGCAAATGTCTTGTCGCGTCCAAAGTGTCCCATGAGTCCTCCTCCATGAGATTCCTGCAAAAGGAGTAAACGAAGCGAAGACTCAGGAATGCAAAGTTTGTTAGCTCTCATAAGATATCCATCCTTGATGTAGTAATGTTCCCAAGAAGTGTGAGTCAAACACTTAGCACAAGGATTTGCAAAGAAAGGATCATGCTCATATAAATCTTTTATGTGCTCAAATCCAATAACATTCAACTCAAGTTGTGTAACAAGCATGCATTTGCGGGAAAGCGCATCCGCCACAACATTTTCTTTGCCTTTGATGTATTTGATGACATAGGGAAAAGACTCAATGAACTCACTCCACTTGGCATGACGCTTGTTCAACTTAGTTTGACCCTTGAGATACTTGAGAGTCTCATGGTCCGTATGAAGAATGAATTCATGAGGTCTAAGATAATGTTCCCAAACACGTAAAACTCTCACCAAGGCATAAGGCTCTTTATCATAGATGGGGTAGTTAAGTTGCACTTCGGATAGCTTCTCGCTAAAGTATGCGATTGGGCGTTTTTCTTGCATGAGCACGCCACTATGCCGGTACCACTAGCGTCACAATGAATCTCAAACGGTTTATCAAAGTTTGGTAGGGCTAGAAGTGGTGCGTGGGTAAGCAAGCTTTTTAGCTCATTGAACGCGGTGTCTTGCGAAGGACCCCAAATGAAGGGTGCGTTCTTCTTGCTTAAGGCGTGTAGAGGCATAGGAATAGTGCTAAAGTCCTTCACAAAACATCGGTAGAAACTGGCTAGACCAAGGAAACTACGCACTTGCATGAGATTCGTTGGTTGAGGCCAAGTTTTAATTGCTTCAATTTTAGTTTCATCAACGTGAACACCTTGTGAAGAAACGACAAATCCTAGGAAGACGACCTTGTCAACGCCAAAAGTGCATTTGTCCATATTAGCATATAAGCGCTCTTTCCGAAGGGTTTGTAAAACCATACGGATGTGTGTCACATGGTCCTCAAGCGACTTGCTAAAAACGAGGATGTCATCAAAGTAGACCACTACAAAGACACCTATGTAGGGTCGTAGACAAAAATGCATAAGATGCATAAATGAACCGGGTGCTTCCGATAAACCCATTGGCTTGACAAGCCACTCATATAACCCAAACTCGGTTTTGAAAGCCGTTTTCCACTGATCACCCTCTTGAATGCGATGGTGGAACCACATAATTCATAAAGCATGTCGTCTAAGCGTGGGATAGGATAGCGGTATCTAACGGTGATAGCATTTATGGGGCGGCAATCGGAGCACATGCGAAAACTTCCATCTTTCTTAGGCACGAGAATAACCGAAACGGCACAAGGGCTTAAGCTTTCACGTACATGACCTTTGTCGATGAGTTGTTGCACTTGCCGTTGTATCTCCTTGGTTTCCTCGGGATTGACGCGGTAAGGAGCCTTGTTTGGAAGTGGTGCGCCGGGTATGAGGTCGATGCGGTGTTCGATTCCGCGAAGTGGAGGTAGACCCGGAGGTAGCTCATTGGGGAAGACGTCCGAGAATTCCTGCAACAATTGAGACAACACTAAGGGTAGAGGTGGTGAAGTGTTAGTAGGTTTGGCTTCCCCTTTGCATAAAAGCACAAGGTGAAAGACACTCGATGGGTTCTCACACACTTCTCTCATCTCACTTTTGATGGCAAATAGCACTAGTTGCTTCTTGTCGCTCATCGTGGAGTCGCTCATATTTGGCTTGTGGCTCTCACTCTCCTTTTGGTGGCTCACTCTCTCACCATTATCTCCACGATGGATTGTAGTTAAGTGCTTGTCGGCGGCTACTTGACTTGGAGACATTGGTCGTAGCACGAATTCCTTTCCCTTCATCTTGAAACTATAGTGATTGGTCCGTCCATTGTGTGTTACTCCACGATCGTATTGCCATGGTCGTCCAAGAATAAGGTGGCACACGGACATGGGGATCACATCACATTCAAGAGTGTCCTCGTAGGCGCCTATCTTGAAAGAGACTTGCATGGTGTGCTTGACTCGAAGAGTTCTGGCGTCGTTGAGCCATTGGACCTTGTAAGCGTGAGGATGCTTTGGCTTGACCAAATGTAGCTTGTCGCATATCTCTTCGCTTGCCAAGTTGTGACAACTTCCCCCATCGATGATAACCTTGACGGAGCGTCCATTGATGCCGGCCTTGGTATGGAAAATATGACATCGTTGGTCGTCATCTTGTTGATGTTGGAGTGTCAAGACCATGGAGACAACAAGGTTGGGACTTGAGTCATTGTCCCAAAACACTTGATGGTCTTCTTCTTCGTTCACTTGGCGATGCATAGCTACATGCTCAAGGGCTTCCATCTCATCGTCGCTCATTGAGTCATAAAATCTGTCATCGTTGATGATCATGGTGCGAACGGTCTTGCACTCAAATGACTTGTGGCCTCGCCCTTGGCACTTGAAACATTTGATGGAACTCGTCTTGGAGTTATCCTCAGGTGGAGTGGTAGATGAAGAAGCTCTTGGATTGAAGTTGTTGGTAAAAGGGGGCCGACTTGGTGTAGTCGCATTCTTGTAGCTTGACTTGTCGCCGAAGTTTGTAGATGGCTTGTTAGAGGTAGGAGGAGTAGCCGTAGTCGTTGAAGCTTGGTTGTAGGAGCCGAAGTTCTTAGAGGTGAACTTGGAGTACTTGTAGTCCTCTTGAACTTGTCGCTCCGCTTTGGTTGCTTGGTGTACTAGCTCGAGGAGATTGGTGTATGGTTGAAAGTCCGCAATCTTCTTGATAGGATAGTTAAGTCCATTCAAGAATCTCGCCATCGTTTGCTCTTCATCTTCCGTGATGTTGGCTCTTATCATGGCAATCTCCATCTCCTTGTAGTACTCTTCAACGGACTTGGTACCTTGCTTGAGGAGTTGTAGCTTCTTGAACAAGTCACGGTTGTAGTGTGTTGCACAAAGCATGCTCTCATGACTTCCTTCATTTGATCCCAAGTGGTGATAGGGGGTTCGCCTTTTGCTTCTCTTCTCTATATGATTTGCTCCCACCATATGATAACATAGTCTTGGAACTCAAGGGAGGCCATTGCGATCTTCTTCTCTTTATCGAAGTTGTGAAGGCGAAAGATCTTGTCAACCTTCAATGCCCATGAGAGGTAGTCTTCGGGATCAATGCTTCCGGAAAACTTTGGCATGGTGAACTTGAGCTTGCCATAGCGATGCTCATCGTTGTTGCCTTGCCTATTGGGAGGGCGGTCTTGATTGGGACGATTAGCAATCGCATGTTGCTCTTGTCGAAGTAGATGTCCATTGTCGTGGTGTACTTGCCGATCTTGTTGTACTTGTTGAGGTTGTTGCTCTTGTCGCGCTTGAGGAGGAACTTCGTCGTGCATTCTTGGTTGGTGGCGCCTCTCTTGCATCTTATCGCGAAGGAAATCCTCTTCTTGATGAGTGTGTCGAGTGCGAGCTGCCACATTGCGATGTGCTTCCCGTAATGCTCGTTGCGCCTCAAGAGCTTGAGCTTCTCGACGTTGTTGGGCTTGACGATTAGCCTCGGCATCTTGTTCTTCTTGGTATTGACGTGCTCGCTCTTGTTGTAGTTGGTGTAGTCATTGCCGCTCTTGTGCTTGCTCAAGTGTAGCTTGGTTTTGACGATGTCGACTTTCTTGCTCTTCAAATAGCTCTTGTGAACTCTTGTCATGAAGTGGATTCCGGTTGTCATGTCGAGCTTGACGTGCGGCTTGACGAAGAGTGTTTGATGTAGGTGTACTTGAGCCATGCATGGAGTCGGTATGTCGACTTGAGCGGCTTCGTCTTTGAGATGATGTGGAAGAAGAACGTTGATTGACTATCAAAGTCCGTAGTTTGTCAAATTTGGTAGACATGTTGGTGTTGATGGTGTAGAATTGATCTCTTGTTCTTGATTCAAATTGGCGCGCGTCCTCAGCAACTTGACCAATGTACTCGTGCATAGGTTCACTTTCTTGATGAAGAGCTCGTTGGACACCGAAAAGATGTAGTTTGGTGACGTAGTTGTTCGCTTCTTGTGGATCGTCGAAAGGCGGGTTCGAAGATGTACTTGGCCTATCCATCATCACAAGCAAGTATGTGAGTGGGAGAAAGGAGAAGACAATACCAAATGTACCTTAACCGAAGTTGAAAATGGATCAATGATCACTCAATAATGTAACCCGCAAATAGCACTATTGGTACCACTTCGTGTCGATTCTCACACCTACACAAGTAAAGCTTTGAGAGGAGCTTGGTTAGGGTGGTGGCACAAATTCAATGCAATCGTCAAAGTGACTCAATGATGTTGAAAATGGTTCATACTTTGCTCATGCAACAAGTAGATCACTAGCAAAGTAGCACACGGAACACACACATGGATAGATAAATGTGGTTGTGCAACCAAGGGCGAGCAAAAATGTGGAAACCACGGAAAATGCTCGTGTTGCACAACACTAGAGAGACGCTAACCGATTGCTTAATAGGCGGATACGCACTTGTGCATGACCTATAAGAGGCAAAACGTAATGACTATCTATCACAAGTATGCTATGAGTGTATGATGTGCCGATGCTTTAGCACAAGATTGTATTGCTATGATATATGATCTCTTTTGATGCATGGCGTATGATGCTATTTTCCTTTTGCTTATAAGCTTTGGTTGGCTCTTTTGCTTAAAAGCTTGTGAGCTCTTTCTTTGGGCACTTATGCATGCTTCTCGGATCAAGGTAGCTATTGTGTATGCGGATCACTCTTGTGGCACACGGAGATATGATGCTATGGTATGCAATATCTATGACTATCACTAATGTGCACAAGTGTCGTGGCCCTGCAATACTCAGATGGCTAGTCTCAATGGGAAAGCTATGCAAAGAAGGTCCATAGGGTGACAATGCAATCGCAAGGTAGAATGAACAAGGTGTCGCCGATGTTACCGTCCTTGCCGAAGTTGAGCGGTGGTGTTGTCGAAGTCTTGCCGTTCCAAGGTAGCCTAATCATCCAAGGAAACGGTGAAACCACAACTCAAGTATGCAAGACAAATGGGAGACAAACTTTTCAAACTCGGAGTGGTTAAGCGATGGTGGTTGCGGAAATGGTGGTGGTATGCGGAAGGTTTGGTGGGATACCGAACGAAAATGGCGGTGGAGAGTGCAAGGTGGGGTGGATCGGGGGTTTTGTGGCTGCGGGAGGTCGGATGTCCGGGCTAGGGGCCGGATGTCCGGGGCACGGGCCGGATGTCCGGGGTGCCCGAGGCCGTGATGAACTCCTTGCACATGGTGACTTTGGGGCCAAAATTCGTTGGATTTTGCGGAGAAAAATTGGGGAAAAGGTGAGGAAAAGCTAGATCCACTCGTGGCACAGCAAATCCGTGGAACACATTCAACAAAACCTTGCCAAATAAACAGATCACAAAAATTTTTGGGGCTCTTTTTGTGGGGAATTTTCGAAATTAGGAAGAACACAACAAAAACAAGGCTAGAAAGCAAGGTGTGGGGCTCCAATTTCGTGATCAACCTATGCTCATGATAGCATAATATGATGTAGGGTGGAACCCTAATCGACAGATCTTTCACGAAAGGAGGTTATCCCACGATGAACACAAAGAACACAAGGAGGATACAGAGGAAACCACGAGGGGAAACACTCAAATCAACACAAATATGATCACACAGGTGCTAGATCCACGATACACGATCCATAGTCAACCACGGGGGTACAAAGGTAGTATTCTCCTGGAGGAGGTCTTGGGTATCCCTTGGGATCTTCTCCGGTGTGGAGGCCTTGAATCCGAGGTGGATCTTCTCCGAAGAGGCCGCGATCTCGTAGGAGAGGAACCGCAAAGGTCTATGATGAGCTATCCAAAAGCTAACCCTAAAATATGTGGGGAAGGGAGTTTATATAGAGTACGAAGCGAAGCGATACACGGGCCACAGCCCAAAGGGATGCGCGCAGGCAATCAGGGGCCGGATGTCCGGGGCTTCGCGGGTCACCGGATGTCCGGGGCGAGGGGCCGGATGTCCGGGCTGGAGGGGTCGAGTCTCGGGTGGCTTCTATAGAGTGGCGCCGGATTTCCGGGCCCGAGGCCGGATGTCCGGGCCTTGCCTGGCCGGATTTTCGGGGCCTGACCGGATGTCCGGGCCCTTTAGCCTCGGCCGCTGGTGGCCTTCTGTAGTTGTTCGTCCAGGGGCCGGATGTCCGGTCCAGGGGGCCAGATGTCCGGGGCCTGGAGCCTTCTTCAGCCCTTCTCGATGCGAAGCCTCGTCCGTGAGCTTGGGGACTTGTCCATCTTCACGCACATCTCCAATGTGGTCTTCTTCACACCTGAGTACACAAAACACATCCATCTGAGGTAGTAACCATGTCTCGCAAGATTCGTATGGAAGTAGGGCTAGGAGTGACGTCACCTCGGTCTCGAGAGCTCTAGCACGAGCACGTGTCATTGGTCTTTGAGGCACTTGGTGAGGCGATGGAGGGTCCATGGGGATGACCTCGGGATGCTCCGCATCAAGAAAGTCTCACATCAAATCAAAAAAATCAATGGACTATGGAGATGTCTATCAATTGATATCAATGTCAGCGAGTAGGGATTGCCATGTAACGGATGCACTAGTGCTATAAGTGTATGAAAGATAAAAAGAAAAGTAGTGCGTGTGCATGAACTTGCTTGCTCATGAAGACCTAGGGCATTTGAGGAAGCCCATCGTTGGAATATACAACCCAAGTTCTATAACGAAAATTCCCACTAGTATATAAAAGTGATAACATAGGATACTCTCTATCATGAAGAACATGGTGCTACTCTGAAGCACAAGTGTGGAAAAAGGATAGTAAGATTGCCCCTTCTCTCTTTTCTCTCATTTTTTTGGTGGGCTTCTTTGGCCTCTTTTTTTATTTGGGATTCTTTGGCCACTTTTATTATTTTTAAAGTCCGGAGACTCATCCCAACTTGTGAGGGAATCATAGCTTCCATCATCCTTTCCTCACTTGGGCAATGCTGTAATAATGATGATCATCACACTTTTATTTACTTAAAACTCGATACTAGAACAAACATATGACTCTATATGAATGCCTCCGGCGGTGTACCATGATGTGGAATGACCAAGAGTGACATGTATAAAAAAAATGAGCGGTGGCTCTGCCACAAATACTATGTCAACTACATGATCATGCAAAGCAATATGACAATGATGATGCGTGTCATAATAAATGGAACAGTGGAGTTACATGGAAATATATCTCGAAATGGCTATGGGAATGCCATAATAGGTAGTTATGGTGGCTGTTTTGAGGAAGGGTATAAGGAGGGTTTTATGCATCGGCGAAAGTTGCGCGGCACTAGAGTGGATAGCAAGGTGGAAGGGTGAGAGTGCGTATAATCCATGGACTCAACATTAGTCATAAAGAACACACATATTTATTGGAAAATATTTGTTAGCCCTCGAGGCAAAGTACTACTAAGCATGCCCCTAGGGGGGAGGTTGGTAGGAGTTAACCATCACGCGCCCCCGACCTTCACACAAAGGTAAACAATTAAGACACAAGCATTTCATTTCAGTTACACATCATCCTTTCCTCACTTGGGCAATGCTCTAATAATGATGATCATCACACTTTTATTTACTTAAAACTCGATACTAGAACAAACATATGACTCTATATGACTGCCTCCGGCGGTGTACCATGATGTGCAATGACCAAGAGTGACATGTATAAAAAAAATGAGCGGTGGCTCTGCCACAAATACTATGTCAACTACATGATCATGCAAAGCAATATGACAATGATGATGCGTGTCATAATAAATAGAACAGTGGAGTTACATGGAAATATATCTCGAAATGGCTATGGGAATGCCATAATAGGTAGTTATGGTGGATGTTTTGAGGAAGGGTATAAGGAGGGTTTTATGCATCGGCGAAAGTTGCGCTGCACTAGAGTGGATAGCAAGGTGGAAGGGTGAGAGTGCGTATAATCCATGGACTCAACATTAGTCATAAAGAACACACATATTTATTGGAAAATATTTGTTAGCCCTCGAGGCAAAGTACTACTAAGCATGCCCCTAGGGGGGAGGTTGGTAGGAGTTAACCATCACGCGCCCCCGACCTTCACACAAAGGTAAACAATTAATACACAAGCATTTCGTTTCAGTTACACATATGGAGACCATGCGTGCATGCTACGGCAATCACGAACCTTAACACAATTATTTTATCTACCCTACAATTTACTACTTGATGTAGGGTGGAACCCTAAGAGGGATCTTTTCACACTTGGAGGAGGACAAGAGAATGAACACCAAGAAAACAAAGAGGAATTCACTCCAACAAAACCCAATTACACATCCACTAGAATAGCAAACACATAGATCCACAAGAATACATGAACAATCCAAGGAAACAAGCACTAGGTAATGGTTCTTCCCACTCCTAGAGGAGGTGAGGTATTGATGATGGTCTTCTCCTTATGGAGGTCTTGAAATCCACAAGGATTCTTCGCTAAAGGGGTCTTGATCCACAAGAGGGAAGGAGCAAAGCGCATAATATCTGACATACACTTTGCTGAGTCCAAACATAACCCTAGGTACGAAATATATAGGCTTGGGGTCGAACTGGAAGAAGAGGGGATCCAAAACAGCATCTCAACCAGCCATCATGTAGGGCCCGTGCGCACGGGGATCCCGTGGGCACGGTACAGGCCCGTGCGCACGGGGTCGCTCCGGCGCCACTTCCTGTGTAGCCTATAGGCATGGGGTCTTGGGGGCCCGTGCGCATGGGGCTGCCTGGGACTTTCTGTCCAGCTCCTGTTGGCTTTGTTCTTCCTCCTCGGTGACTTGGGGCACTTCTCCTTGGCCTTGATGATGTTCCACAGCTGCTTGTGGAGGATCCTCTTTGTACCTAATGAGGCATAGCGTGTTTTAATGATGTAGCAACCAAGTTCCATTTGTATTCATATGCATGTCAACTAGGAAGGAGTTCACCTCGGTTTGTATTGCATGTGCTCTAGCTCTTGTCATGGGTCCAAGTGGGGCTTAATGTGTTGATGTAGAGTCCATGGGGATGATTGCCAGATGCTCCGCATCACTACTAGCATGATTTAATATTACCATCCTCATATCTCAAAACAGTTAAACTTATCATATGGAAGTTTTTATTATACCTCCCTGGGATGTCTATCATATTAGAACTAAATTCATAACCCAAGCTAATTACCATGTTGTTTTGTGGCACCCCGGCTCAGAGAAACCGGAACGCCCCGTATTCCAGCCCATAGATTGAGGAGAAGTCTTCTGGAATACGAAACTGCTTAGCATAGAACAAATAAGCTATTATTACAAGAATAAAGAATACAATTGTCTGATGTTACAAAGAAGCACATCAGCACGGCGACACTACACCGGCGATACTACACTTGCTCTATGCTAGCAGCGGGACAACTCGTAGCAGCGGAATAACGACGACGGTGGTGAACTCCAATCCGTAGGGACTCTGGCTGGGACACGATCTAGCTCGCACGGATGGCAACCTCGACAAACAATCAAGCAATCATGGCATCACCTGCAATCTGGCATGACACACCAGGTCAGTACATTGAATGTACTTGCAAGCTCACAACAACCAAAAGCATCAAGGCAAAACAATAACATAGCATTAATAGGTTAATTTAATTAACAACTATAATGATGAAGCAATTACTAAGCCTGGTATGAAACTGATATGATACTAGTAAATCACTATCTCAAATTTACATAATTATATCTCTTGGTTAACCAACCAATAAGTATACCACCCCGGTCACCTCGTGATCAAAATCAAATGGGACCTTCCCGGCGATCACAACCATGACCAATACTTGGTCTACATCAAAATCAGCATCAACATCCTGTCCATCTGCACTACTCAATATATATATATATATATATATATATATATATATATATATATAATTCACCTATAATTCATTTTTGTTATTCTGTCATTTGAGTGTTGATCGAACGGTGTGACCTAGTACGAACCCATGCCCATGACCGAGGACGCGACTATCAATAGATTTAACAAATACACTCTGCAGAGGTGGTGCACTATACCCACACCACAGAACCCATGGCCTCGTTCTCCCATTCGAGTGGACCAACGGTGTTCCGACAAAACCAATCTACTGTCATGACACTCTCCCGGCCACTCCGACTCATTCCCAACTGGGCTTAGTCCTGGGTGGCCTCGTGTCTACCAAAGACACCAACGACCATCGTCGTGGCCAAAAACAAATAACAGCCCCAAACGGGGACAAAGCACTTATTATCCAACTACGGGCACACAAGGTTAGGTCCGTCTACCTGATCAGGGTAGCGCGTGCCCATAACCTTCCCTAGTTGGAGGCGCCGGCGAGTGGCATGCCAATAGCATCGCATTAGGGCCTTCCCATAAAGGCAAATATGGTTGCACTGGGGAAAGCCCGGTTCGGTGGCACCTGACCAACTTAATGACGGAGTTATCTCAAAAATTTTAGCGGTGATACAGATACTCAGATATCAACTATCAAACTAATAATCCAAGTCATAGTAATATCCAACAAATAATCCAAATATTAATAGCATCATAACAAAATACTCCAAGGATGGCATAACATCTCTATCATGAAAAATCCGAGAACACTATTATGCAAATATCAAGAACTACCTATCCAACTATGATCCACATACAAGCATCATTTCCATCATCATTCCCCAAGACATAATATCAACTAGCATCACGATGAAAATAATACTAGCCACTAATAATTCAAAGGCAACATGACATCCAAAGCAAATACTCCAACAATAGCAGATACTAGCATGAAAGTAGCCACTAAGAATCCAAAGGCAACATGATGTCCAAACAATACTCCAAAATAATACCAGATACTATCATGAAAATAGCCACTATGAATCCAAAGGCAACATATCGTCCACATAATGCTAAAAATATAAGTCCTAGAACTCCAAGCAATATCATGGCAACAACAAGACCAAAATACAACTCCGAGAAATAAAGTGCCATGAACAAGATCATACGTAGATAATTGATACGTCTCAAACGTATCTACTTTTCCAAACACTTTTGATATTGTTTTGACCTCATTCTTGCATGATTTGGACTAAACTAACCCAGACTGACGCAGTTTTCAGCAGAGCTGCCTGTATGGTTTATTTGTGTGCAGGAAAACGGATTTTTAAGCATCTCAGAAAAATCCACGAAAAATCCACGCACCCGAAGAAACAACATACCAGAAGTGGGGCCAGAGGGAGGCCAGGGGGTGCCCAGACGCCCTGTGGGCGCGCCCCACCCTGGGCCGCGCCGGGGGGGCGCCTGGGTGGGGCCCACGCCCCCTGGTGCCCTACTTTAGCCTGTATTTTTTCCTCCGAGACAGAAACCCCAGATCGGGAGTCCTTTCGCTGTTTCTTGTCGCGGAGCCGCCGCGACCCTCTGTTCTTCTTCGGGAGGGCTAATCTGGAGGCTGATTTGGCCTCCAGAGAGGGGAGATCGTCGCCATCGTCATCACCATCACCAGTCCATCATCCCTCCATGACTTTCCCCTTCATGTGTGAGTAATTCCCTTGCTGTAGGCGAAGGGGATGGTAGGGATTGGATGAGTTAGATCATGTAATAGTTCGTCAGATTGTTGGGGGCATGTTGCCTATCATCTAGTATGGTGTTTATCATCTTTGCTACAACTTGTTATTCTTAATGCTTGACACTAGGGACCGAGTGCCATGATTTCAGATCTGAACCTTATGTGTTTGCATGAATATATTTGTGTTCTTGATCCTATCTATGAGTTGTATGCACCTGTTACGGTTCGGAACCGGCGATCCCAAAGGTGACAGCTTGGGACACCAAAGGGGATGGTCCGTAGTTTGAGGATTACATGTATCCATTGAGTTCATTGCTTTGTTCCGGTGCTCTTTGACAGGAGCACCTTAATATCCATTAGTTCCTTTTGGCCCCGTTCGTAGCGGGATGGTAGGACAAAAGATGTTGTGCAAGATCTTATTGCAAGCACGTACAACTACCTACGGGATACATGCCTAATGTTTGATATTTGCCTAGATGATCATTACTTTTCCGTGTGCCGTGCCCCAAGTTAGAAACTATCTCATCCATGCAATGCCCAACCATCCATCTCCCTAGCCTACAGTATTTTAAACCTTGCTTGTCACTAGTTGCCACTTTTGCCATTTACTACTGCTATTTACTTTTGCTATTTACTTTTACTATTACTATCATCACTATCATATCACTGTTACCGCTTATCTTTTGTTGCAAGTTAGTATATTTCAGGTGCAGTTGAATTGACAACTCAACTGTTAAAGCTTATAAATACTCTTTGGCTCCCCGTGTGTCGAATCAATAAATTGGGTTATTCTTACCCGCGAAGACTATCTCGATCCCTTACGGTTGAGGGTTATCAAGTACCGTTTTCTGGCGCCGTTGCCGGGGAGCATAGCAATATTTACAAGTCTACTTGAGATATCCTACCTGCTGCACTTTATTCACTATGGGTAAGAAAGGTGACCCCAAGGTTCCGATCTTACGATCCACTACAAGAAGAGGTACTGCTCTGAGCACTAGTGCTACACTTGATTCACCTTCTGTTATGAGTAAGTTTACCTCACGACCACCACATGATGCTCCTACTGAATCTGTTACTATGTCTGATGCACTTGATGATGCTTCTACTACTCTTGATGATGATATTAGTTCCCTTGGTTATGCTCTTGAGAAACAAATTACTGCTGCTGTTGAAAAATATGGAATTGAACTTCCTGTTACTCACTACCCTATTGGTGAAACTTATGATTTTCCTGAATTGAGTAAACTCCAGCAGAGGCTCCTTGATGATGATTACTATATACTTGATGAAGATTTATGCAAGGAACTGACAGAGTTTGCCGGCTCTGACCCTGAAACTATTAAGAAAATATTTGAAAAACACTCTTTGAAAAACAAAACCGTTCCTAATCCTGAGTTTGCTACATCTCCTATATGCATTGATGATCCTGATTTTGATTTCTCTGTTGATCTTTCACTTATACCTATGGTTGAAGCTGACCCCTTTTATGGCAGAGAAAATGATGATGCTATTGCACACCTAACTAAACTTGGTGAGCTAGGTAGCCTGTTTACCACAGATGAGAAGATACGCTACTTTTATGTGACCAAGCTTCTTCCTTTCTCCTTGAAGGAAGGTGCTAAAGCATGGTATGATTCACTCCCATGCGGTTCTATTAAGAGTCCTCAGGACTTAGCTCACTCTTTTGTTGATAAGTACTTTCCTGCTCATATGCAACATGCTGCTTTACAAAGAATTTATAACTTTAAACAGTTGCAGGATGAGTCCCTCCCTAAAGCTTGGGGGAGGTACTGCAGTTTGATCCAGGCTAGACCAGGACATGGAGTTCCTAAGAATGAATTAATTGATATATTCTATGCTGGTTTAACTGATGAATCTAGGTCCTATTTGGACAGTTGTGCTGGTTGTGTTTTCAGGAAAAGAACACCAGACGATGCGGAAGATCTAATGGGCAGAATTGCCAAGAACCATGAAGATTGGTCCGTCCCTGAACCACCTCCACCAACAAAGAAGAGGGGCATGTTTGTTCTAAGCCCCGAGGATATGCGAGAAGCAAAGAAGTCTATCAAAGAGAAAGGTATTAAAGCTGAAGACGTGAAGAATCTACCCCCTATTGAGAAGCTGTGTGAGCCTACCACTCACCCTCCTATGGTAGAGGTACACTCTCTTTTAGATTTCAACGAAAGTGACATCCCTCATGGTAAGCCTCCTGATCAATGTTTAGATGAGTTTGATATTTTTATTATGAAACAGAATCATTTTAATGAGAGGATAGAAAGTCAGTTGCATGATAATTCCCTTGCTATCAAAAAGTTGCTTGGTGTTTTAGATAGAACAGTTAATGATGTTCAATGTCTTGTGAAGCATTTTCATATGGTTCAAACTCAGCTTGATCAAATTTCTAATGTGCAAAGAGATTTGCTTGCTAACAATGCCATACAAGATAAATTGCAGGCTTTTGGGATTAAAACCCGAGGAGGAACTAGTACTAAAGATCCTCTTTATCCAGAGGGACACCCGAAGAGAATCGAGCAAGATTCTCAAATGCAGGAAGAAGAAATTGTTGTCTCTCCAAATAAGAAAAAGAAACATAAAGAGACTGACAATTCTAATGATCCTATTGCAGATGAAGAGCCAACTATTGATCCCAACAGTGTATCTATCTTCGATGCTGAGACTGAAGACGGTGCTGAACCTGAAGGTAATAATAATGAGAAGAATGATCCACCTGAAGTTCGAGAAGAAGAAGCACCTGACAAACGTAAGAGGTACACTAGAGAAGACTTCATCGCAAGAAAACATGGGAAGGAGAAAGAACCATGGGTACAGAAACCCATGCCCTTTCTAGGTAAGTCCATCAAATCTAAAGAAGAAGAGCATTATAATAAGTTTTGTGAATGGATTAAACCTCTTTTTCTTCAAATCCCTTTGACTGATGCTATTAAGTTACTTCCGTATTCAAAATATATGAAAGATATTGTCACTAACAAAAGAAAAGTTCCTAATGATGCAATATCTACTATGCTTTCTAACTATTCTTTCAGTGGAAAGATTCCTGAGAAGCTCGGTGATCCAGGTATACCCACCATCCCTTGCTCCATAAAGAATAATTATGTCAAAACTGCTTTATGTGATCTTGGAGCGGGGGTGAGTGTTATGCCTCTCTCTCTTTATGAGAGGCTTTGTTTAGAGAAAATAATTCCTACAGTTATCTCCCTTTAGATGGCTGACAAGTCAACTGCTGTTCCGATAGGTATTTGTGAGGATGTTCCAGTTGAAGTTGCTAATTGTTTAATTCTTACTGATTTTGTTGTGCTTGACATGCCCGAGGATGGGAGCATGTCCATTATTCTTGGTAGACCTTTCCTTAACACCGCAGGTGCTATTATTGATTGCAACAAAGGGAAGGTTACCTTTCATGTGAATGATAAAGAACACACGGTATATTTTCCGAAGAAGACCGACAGGAGGCATGCCCTCAACTCTATAGAGAATATCGAGACCGCGAAAATTGGAGAATGGGATTGTCCACTACATGTGCCTCACAAATACAAAACTATCATGGTAGGGACAATGTCCATCAAGGTAAAAGTTCAGTGATTACTTCGTAGGAGGTGAGACTTTTTGTTCTATATACCGCTTGTTTGTTGGTAAGACTTGATCAACCTTACTAGTGAACGTGTTATATACGGATAAAAAGTTGAGCTTTCTATGTATTTATTTGTTTTTATTGTTGTCATACTTGCTGTACCAAGTATCTATGTTTTTGAAACTTCACAATACTACTAACTACTTCAAGTTTTCAGAGAGTTTCGCAGCTTTTTGAACTTCGAATATTTTTTCAACAGTGAAGTTTTCAGAAAAATTTCAGAAAAATTATATTAAAAATTTCCACAACGGGAGAGACCCGAAAAGTCCTGGGGCCAGCCAAGGGGGGCTACCAGTGGCCCAGGCAGCCAGCTGGCGCGGCCCAGCCCCTGGCCGCGCCCATAGGGCGCCTGGGGCCCACAAGGCCCCCCTCCAGGTACCTCTTCCTCTCTCTCTCTCTCTCTCTCTCTCTCTCTCTCTCTCTCTCTTTTTCCAGAAACCCGAGTTCTGGTCGTGTTCTTCTTGTTCTTGCTGTTCTTGGGGGCGATTCTTCGATCTCCCTCTACAGCCCATCATTTGAGCTAAAATTTTGAGCAAATACTCCCTGGTATGTGACTCCTCCACTCCTCCAATTAGATTTCTGATTGGTGGCCTCATTTGTGAGTATTTAGTAGTTCTTGGTGCTGTAGAGATGAGCTTGCATGCATGTGTAGAAAGTTATTTTCCAAGTTTTGATGCAAGTTTATTCCTTGGGCAAGTGAGTTGAGTAGTTTTCCTTAGCTCACTTTGTTTTAATCCTCGTTTTTGTGAATTGTAAAAAAATTCAGAAATGAGTTTATTAGGAAGGGCAAAAGGATGGCTTGAGAAGAGGAGACCTGCACACTCCGATCGAGTCACTAGAGCCGCAGCTTCACCATCGACTGCCAGGGTGAGCTATAATGAAGATCATGTGCCCCTGGAGTTATTGGAATATACAAGTCCAGCACGTGCGATGACATATCCATGTGACGTATTCATGGAAGCTGCGGGAATCAAGGATGAGTTTTATAATCTTTGTGCTAATGCAGGTTTGACACGACTCGTCACGAGCCGTGTTACTCAGTATCAGAAACTCACCTCCGGTTTCATTCACAGTTTTAGATATAATCCTGATTCAGGTGCTATTGAGTTTAAAATTTATAATGATCTTATCACCATGACTCCGGGAAATTTTTGTGAAGTAATAGGTGTGCCGAGCATTGGGAGGACGGCAAGGATGGGCACGCAGCCCTCCGAGCTGAAAACCGTCATCAACTCTCTCTGCAGCATGGGTACGAGGGATATTCATCGGTCGAAGATCTCCAGCATCTTGTTTCCTCACCTCAGGTATTTTGCATATTATATTGCTAGAGGGGTATTGGCTCGTGACAAAACGAGCAACATTTCTGCTCCGGATATTGCTATCCTGGCAGCAGCCCTCTCAGGGAGGTCTGATTATAATATTGGTACCTTAATTGCTCGACGCCTTGCTATGAACGGTAACAAGGGGGACTTATATGGTGGCATTTTTGCCACACTTATCTTAGAGCATCTTGGAGGCACCCCACACCCTGATGATACTCCTTTTATTTGTTTGAGCTTTGATCTTGCTGCTATGAAAAGACATAAGTTTGTTACCATGGGGTCTGAGCTTGATAACCTTGTTTATATCTTGCGCTTCGGAACTACCACGGAACGCGAGATCCGTCTACCTGCACCTCTTTTGTTTGATTATTCTCGCAGGAACGGATGGTCCTTTGATGTTGTCCAGTTCGATGAGTTCATGGTCCAGCATCAGTTCCATAGCCCCATGGAGGGGGTTGTGCCCGACGAGGAGAGGCACGGTGAGATACCACATTTTCAGGAGGAGACCGCCATCGAGTTTGGTGAAGGGTCTTCCTCTGTTTGGCGCTCGGAACCTTCCTCGTGGGAGACTCCGAGAAGTTCGGTGTACGCGCCATCATCCTTCTACGACCCTTGGTCTCACCACCATACCCCTGGAGCAGGAGGCTCCTGGGGGCAGTAGCTGCTACCAACTTAGGCCAAAAGCCTAAGTTTGGGGGAGTACGTGCCCTTCTCACTTTTCCATTGTATTATCCGTTTTATTCACTTTGATCTTTTCAAAGTTTTTACTCGTTCTTCTTTATTCCTCTATTTGCAAAAACAACAAAAAGATTTTCTCTTTCTTTTGCTTTTTATTCAACTTTTGAAAAACCCAAAAAGATTTCCTTTCTCTCTTTAGTTTGCTTTGTTTTCAGAGATCAGCTTGAGTCCGTGATGGCATTTGATTATATTTCCTACGTTCGATCGTGCAAGTGACAAGCAGTAATGATGAAGATCGACTGAAAGGAAGCAACAAGGAAGACCGGTATGAACTCTTATTGTTTCTACTTTTGTACATATGCATGTACTTATGATCTAGAGACCAGCTTGTAGCGACATAGTGCTATGTTTACAATGCTCTTCCAGTGGTTCATGCTTTCCTTGCGGCTAGTCTGGAATAATTAGAGTATATAATGTGTTATTGAAATGATCTACATGCATTGCATTGTTCCTAGTCTGGCATACTATGGTGGTATTTCCCTTTAGAGAATTTTTGGATTGACTTGGCACATGCTTACACATGCTTAAGACTAAAAAGTCTACTTTGCCTTGACGATCTTTGAGTTTTAGAATAGTTATATCACTTTCATGCCCGATTCAATGTTGCTTTGTCGCTCTGCATGATTATGACCGTTATTGCTCTCTAGTTGGTCGCTTCCCAGTCTTTTGCTAAACCTCCACCCGTACTAAGCGGAATGACTGCTTGTGCATCCAAAACCTTTAAACCTGTTATGCCATATGAGTCCACTATACCTTCCTATACATGGTATTTACCTGCCATCCCTAACGAAGTCTTTCATGTACCATCTCGAAATTAATCAAAAGCATTTCCTCTTTTGTGCCTATGTTTTAGCTCATGAGGAAGTAGTAGTTAATTCATGATCTCTTTAAGTTGGACAAGTTTCACCCCTGGATTGCATGCATAATGTGCAAACCCCTAATATGAAAAGGAACTGGCATTGAGTGCGCCCGGCTCAAAAAGATAATATAACAAACAAACCCTCTTTCACCCTTTGTTCATGAGAAATCAGAAAACTTTGGCAGTGATAAACAAAGGAGATTAAGAGGATGTGATCGTCCTCATGCGGGAGCCGTTCCTCGAGACTTGTCTAGCTTAAAAAGTGATTGAGTTATCTGCTAGCATTCGTTGACGAAATATGCACCTCTCAAAAACATATTTACTTCTGTTTTTAAAACCAAGAGCTCTGGTACATGTTTAGTTTTTGTTTCCGATCACGGGTTTTCAACTTTGCCAATAAAAGCCACGGTTCGAGAGTCTCATCTTCTTTCTTCAAAGCACTGACTAGGAGAGCATAATTGTCATTCTGAGTGTAATGTGCATTGTCCCAAAGTATTACATTGTCTTCTGCATACTTGTGATATGATTTATTCTGAAATTCTTAGTTCTAGTCTCCTTTAAAACTCTGGAGGAGTCTCTGCATTTATGTTTTGCTTCACTCATGGAGGCTAGCGAGATACCACCTTAGTATGCTCAAGCTATGTGCAATGTGATCTTGTCTTGATTTTCAATAATATATTGTTTACTCTTGATTATTTGTGACTGGTCACTTGAAAGAAGGATTGCTCCTTGCATTGTTCTCATAAGTACTGTTTCAATATTGGCTAGACTCTTTTCGTAGTACATGCTTATATACATCTAATGAAGCAAAAGAGTTTGTCAAAGTTTTCTTTGTCGCGTTTAGTTTGTTGAACTGAATTGCTTGAGGACAAGCAATATGCTAAGCTTGGGGGAGTTGATACGTCTCAAACGTATCTACTTTTCCAAACACTTTTGATATTGTTTTGACCTCATTCTTGCATGATTTGGACTAAACTAACCCGGACTGACGCTGTTTTCAGCAGAGCTGCCTGTATGGTTTATTTGTGTGCAGGAAAATGGATTTTTAAGCATCTCTGAAAAATCCACGAAAAATCACTAAAAATCCACGAACCCGAAGAAACAACATACCAGAAGTGGGGCCAGAGGGGGGCCAGGGGGTGCCCAGGCGCCCTGTGGGCGCGCCCCCCCTGGGCCGCGCCGGGGGGGCGCCTGGGTGGGGCCCACGCCCCCTGGTGCCCTACTTTAGCCCGTATTTTTTCCTCCGAGGCAGAAACCCCAGATCGGGAGTCCTTTCGCTGTTTCTCGTCGCGGAGCCGCCGCCACCCTCTGTTCTTCTTCGGGAGGGCTAATCTGGAGGCTGATTTGGCCTCCGGAGAGGGGAGATCGTCGCCATCGTCATCATCATCACCACTCCATCATCCCTCCATGACTTTCCCTTTCATATGTGAGTAATTCCCTTGCTGTAGGCGAAGGGGATGGTAGGGATTGGATGAGTTAGATCATGTAATAGTTCATCAGATTGTTGGGGGCATGTTGCATATCATCTAGTATGGTGTTTATCATCTTTGCTACAACTTGTTATTCTTAATGCTTGACACTAGGGCCCGAGTGCCATGATTTCAGATCTGAACCTTATGTGTTTGCATGAATATATTTGTGTTCTTGATCCTATCTATGAGTTGTATGCACCTGTTACGGTTCGGAACCGACGATCCCAAAGGTGACAGCTTGGGACACCAAAGGGGATGGTCCGTAGTTTGAGGATTACATGTATCCATTGAGTTCATTGCTTTGTTCCGGTGCTCTTTGACAGGAGCACCTTAATATCCATTAGTTCCTTTTGGCCCCGTTCGTAGCGGGATGGTAGGACAAAAGATGTTGTGCAAGTTCTTATTGCAAGCACGTACAACTACCTACGGGATACATGCCTAATGTTTGATATTTGCCTAGATGATCATTACTTTTCCGTGTGCCGTGCCCCAAGTTAGAAACTATCTCATCCATGCAACGCCCAACCATCCATCTCCCTAGCCTACAGTATTTTAAACCTTGCTTGTCACTAGTTGCCACTTTTGCCATTTACTACTGCTATTTACTTTTGCTATTTACTTTTACTATTACTATCATCACTATCATATCACTGTTACCGCTTATCTTTTCTTGCAAGTTAGTATATTTCAGGTGCGGTTGAATTGACAACTCAACTGTTAAAGCTTATAAATACTCTTTGGCTCCCCGTGTGTCGAATCAATAAATTGGGTTATTCTTACCCGCGAAGACTATCTCGATCCCTTACGGTTGAGGGTTATCAATAATGCAATATTTTAAATAATTTCAAATAAGGAACCATGTCACTACATTGCAATCATGCAAATGGAGGGTGTGGCTTGCCTGGGGTGGAAGAAATCTTCGGGACAAAGTGCGAGAAACTCGCGGAAAGGATCGCCGGAAAACGTTCTCTTTCGGAGGGGACTGTTTAACGGCAAGGGCAAAATAGTCATTTTCAGAATGTTGAAACATAATAAAAATGATGCCAACAGAACGGGATCGACGAGACGAAGAGATGGGCTTTGGATTCACCTCAAACAGAGTTAGGATCAAAAAGATATGAATGTTTTTCTGCCAGGGACCTATCTGTAACAGAAAAGTTTACAGACTGGGCCAAAACGGAAAAACTGAAAACACATTCCACGAACTACGCTTTCGGCATAGTGAAGGCGTATTTTTGGCCGAAGCCGCAACGCTTTACGCTTTCACTGAAACTAAAGCACACTCGGGGAAATGCGCTTCCACTTAATGACTAGGCAGAGGCGGGACCGGGGGCGCTTGTCACTAACGTGCGGGTCTCGCGGCGGGGACCATCACTTATCAAGCGAGGCTGGGAGGGTCAACACCTTTGAGGCCGACGGGTGGGGTCAGGGCGATGCGGGGCCTGCCTGGCAGGTGCTTCTTCTTCCTTCTCGCTCGCCCGCGTGACAGAGGGAGGCCGCTGGCGTCGGGCGGCGATTGCCGGCGCCACAGAGGGCCTTAGGCGAGGCTCCGCCTACCGACGAGCTCGGGGCGACGAGGCGCTCCTGCCTAGGCCATTCACGCCCGCCGAGGTGCACCAGAGAGAGAGCAGTTTTGGCAGGGGCAAACGGGGCTCTACGGGCTCCAGCGAACTCGTGGCCAGAGGCCACCAGAGATGGAGCAAAGCGGCGGAGAGGCTTTAGGGGGGGGGGAGTTCTCCGGTGACGGCTAGG
>LR738710.1:409391532-409409376 GCA_902687465.1 Secale cereale
GGTGCCGCAAATTTAGGCAAGGCCGAGGCGGCGGCCATGGTGGCAGAGGGAGGGAACGGAGCTCCTCGAGCTCGGGAGAGAGGCGGGGCGGGGTACTGAGAGGTTGTGGAGGCGAATGGTGCGCTTGGAGAGGCTCGGGGATGCTTATATAGCCAAGGGGAGGGGAAGTCACGCTGGCGTCGCCGTGGACATGCGTCCATGCTCGAGAGCTCGGAGGCAGGCGAAGAGAGGCGCACTGCGGGTGAGCTCACGGGAAGGTAGGCGACGCAGGGGAGCAGAGGAAGAGGCCGAGGGAGGCTCGGGGCGAAACAGAGCACTGTGCTCCTATTGTGTTTGGCGGCGAGCATTGGTGACCGTCGGTGGAGGAAGAGGATGGAGGGGGAGAGGGGTCTAGGGGGTCTGCGACGGAGAGGTGAGGCCAATGGACAGGCTCACGCGCGCGAAGACGACGAGAGGAGGCGGTGCCGAAGCACAAACGACATCTGGGCGCGCCACTTCACACAGAGCGCGTGCACAAGCATGTCACTGGCGTAGTCACAATGTGCAATGGAACGTAGTGGTGAAAATGGGCTGTAGATTGATGTCTAGTGGTAAGTCCTTGCGTGGTAAGTCTCCCCTACTGTGGTAGAATGGTGAAAAGATCTATGGTTGAGTGGTAAAGATCCTCTGAAGTTTACTTCAGTAAACTTTGAGGAGAAAAGCTGATCAACAGAGAGTGATTTGGATCCAAAGAGTTTGTCTCGTAGGTTTTGGTAAAGAAGGACTTCCATCCTGGTAAGTTGGAGAATATTTGGACCAAGATAAATCATAGTTGCTTTACAACTGCCAAATCTGGTCCAGAAATGGGATTTGCATGATGTACTCAAATGGTGTGGCCACTTGAGCTCAAATTTGGCAAGACTTAGGGATTTGGTCATAGTAAGACGCTGTAAGAGTTTCATACCAATTGGATTTACCAAAATGGTACTTCCTTCACAAGCATCCTTTCTGTCCAGAAACTTAGGAAAAATCCTGAGGTAAAATGGCTACACAAAATGTGCCCAAAATTGGTGGAGGTAGGTTATATGGTTGAGAGAAGGTCCTGGAATATTTTCAGCTATAGTGGAGCAAGATAAAACACACTTGCTTCACAAACTGAAAATTTGGACAGAAAAAAATATTTGAAGGTGTGCTCACATGGTTGATTTGATGGAGCTGAATTTTGGAGGAGTGGGATAAAATGATCTCAAGAAGAGGCATGCAAAATTTCAACTCATTTGGATGCTCCTAGCTAGTACTTCCTTCATAGTGGCTTCTGTTTGATAGAAACTTTGAAAAATCAATGAGGAAGATTGGTAGGCAAATAAAGTTGAATTTTGGCATGTGGCAATGATTTGGACATAAAATAATGCCCGACAAGTTTGGGGTCAATTGGGAAAATATGAATAGCACTTGCTTCACAAAGTGCCATTTAGGGCAGAATAGGAAAATGAATATTTGAGAATTATTTTTGAACATGGCAATGAAAAGTTTTGCCATATTCTATGAAGGTATGACCCAAAAAATTTATTTGGGAATTTTTGGAGTGACAGGAATATAGGTTGCTTCACAACCTAGGGCAGACAGGGTTATTCCTTTAATAGAAAAATGAATATTCCCTAGAAAAAGGAACTAGGGTTTGGTCAAGCAGTGGAGTGACATGATCTTGGCAAGGTTTGGAGAATGATGAGCCACTTGGGAGGTCAAAAGAGGATGATTTCCCAGGTGACAAGGCCACAGAATCACTCCAAAATGAAAAACAGAGCAAAAACCAATAAATCAAAAAGAAAAAGAAAAGGGCCAAAAACCAGGCTGTCACAAACCTCCCCCCTTAAAGAAATCTCGTCCTCGAGATTCGATGGCTCAGGGAACAAGTATGACTGGAGGATATCGTTTCCAACTCGGATATCCATTTCCTTTATTTATTTGCCCCCCCAAGAATTTTAGATGATCTAATTAACTTTGCTCGAGGTGGTTTGCTTCACCTTTCCCCAAATCCTGACGGCTTTTTGCTCATATACCAATTTATTTTGCTGACGCTGATTTTTCCATATCTGCGGTGATATCTAATGCATCTGAGCATAAATTTTCTTTTGGTCATGAAAACCTTTTTACTTCTGCCATGTGGTGGCTTCACATAAATGCAGGCCTTCTGGTTCCAATAAATGCTGAGAATTCTTTATGGTCATCTTCTGACGGGATCTGACTTCCCATAGATGGTACTGATTTATTTTGATTTATTCCTTTGCTCGGGCATGAGCCAAAGATTCGACTGCCCTTCCTCGTGAACAATATAACAGGGCATGGAGTTTTAGCTATGTCATACCTCAAATATTTATATCGTGCGACTGGCCCGACAGGGAGCTGACGGACAAATGCTTTTCCTGACAGACTGACTGTGTACTTGAGTCCGTCGATGGCTATACTGGGTCTAAGCTGATTTGCTTGGCTTTTGATTTTCTCATTTTGTCAGTATACTCCTTTGGATTTTCCACACTAACCATTCCAAGCGGGTCAGCGGAATATGAAATCCTTGTAAAACAGAGTAGGCTGCTGAGAGTATGCCTTTGGTGGACCCATATGGATTTATGGCTTTTGATTGATTTGGGTATCCAGACCGTGAGGGTCGCGCAAAAATCATCGTACCTTTCCTGTGAGCATCATCTTTTGACGGTCATGATTTGCTTTGGCAGGATACCTTACTAAAATAACTTGCCCATGCCTGTCCTTGATTTCTTTTAACCATGGATGTGATTAGTGTAATATTTTTGACATTATTCCTTGTGTATGCTTGCTGACCTGGGTTCGCATACATATGACATATACCGGGGTT
This sequence comes from Secale cereale, assembly GCA_902687465.1. Lineage (NCBI taxonomy): Eukaryota > Viridiplantae > Streptophyta > Magnoliopsida > Poales > Poaceae > Secale > Secale cereale. The sequence goes on from LR738710.1 coordinate 409,394,384, forward strand.
TGTAGCTGTACGAAGCTCATTGCTGAGGCCAATCATACCAGAAGGTGACAAGGTTTTAGGACATCTCCTTGTCAGTTGCGGGAATAATGACCATTTTCAAGACGGTGGATTTCGTGATGTCATCTCCAGATCTTGTCGATCCTTGTAATTCATGAGATGTACCGCTGCTTATTTCTTTTTTCTTTGCCTAACTTGTGAGGTGGTGGGATCTGTACCTTTCTTAGGTATATCTGATGGATTCTTGCCGCATCTCGTACGAGTGAGTGATGCATGCTCACCTTATATAAGAGGCATATGCGACCGACCACTTGATTGTTGAGGCAGACATACGTTTTGACTGAATTTTTCTTTTGACCAAAATATTGCTGATCTCATTCTTGAGCAGTACTGCCACACATTAGAAACTCATCTTATAACCTCTGAGGACGGTGCAATAGTGTGCTACTGTCGTGGACTGAGTGGCTTATGAGAGAAGCCATGTGAGTAGCTGATACGTCCAAAATGCATAACTATTTTGTATCATAATTTATCCTTATTCATTGATATATTTCACGTTAGGATGATGTTCTTATGTTGTTTTGGTCTATTTTACACAGTTTGCAACTTTCCGATGCCGAAACAACAGATGCAGGATTCAGCGGTAAAAAGTGGACGCTGAGTTGCTGAAGAAGAATACCTCCAAATTACCTGAAAATTGACGGGAGATATTTTCCAGACGAATCACGAAGACATGCGAAAGGGCAACCGGAGGGGGGCCACGGGGTGCCCAGGCGCCCTGGGGGCGCGCCCCCCTGGCCACGCCGGGGGGGGGGCGCCTGGAGCCCCTGGCCCACCTCTGGTCGCCCCCTTTTGCATATATACTCTCTGTTATCCAAAAACCCTAGAGACGGGAGTTTTTACGGAGTTCTGCCGCCGCTCCGTGGCGGAAACCTACAGAGAAGAAAAAAGCCATCTCCGGTGGGCAGATTCCGCCGGGGAGATCACCTCCCGGAAGGGGAGATCGTCGCCATCGTCATCACCATCGTCACGGGCATCATCGAGATCATCATCAACATCATCCCCAACACCAACACCATCTCCATCTTCATCCAAACCCCATCTCACAATTGCAACTTGTGTTGTAACGCGTACTACCTATCCTCTCTACTCCATCGGTGTTGATTACTACTTTGTGGTGAATGCTATTGAGTTTTGTTGGAGAAATATTATTATGTCCAGATTGTTTATCACCTATTTATACCCACTGATCATGATCTCTTTTATGTCTCGTGAGTAGTTACTTTAGTTCTTGAGGACATGGGGAAAGTCTTGTTGTTAGTAGTCATATGCTGCTGAAGTAATATGTGTTGTTTGATACTTAAGTTGCGTTGTCATTCTACTAGTGGTGTTGTGTGAGTCGAACACTCAACACTTCGCCTTATTAAGGACCTAGGAGAATACATTGTGTACAAAGAATGCTTACGGTGGGTTGCCGGAGTGACAGAAACCTGAACCCCAGTTCGCACGCTTTTGCATAAGGGAATAATGGATCCTCGATCGTATTGCTATGGTTAGGCTTTTGCCTTAAATTCTATCTTGTATTTGCGGATGCTTGCAAGGTGTTTAATCATAAGAGTGCACTCATCTTAGTCTAGAGAGTGTACTAGCATAGATCCACCCACTCAACACTTATCAACACATAACATAGTATCGATACGGAATATGGCGAAAGCACATGACTACTTCTCCCGTGTGTCCTCAAGAACGCTTTAGTCTTTATAAGTTTAGTTGCTAGGCCTCTCCTTTGCTAAGAAATGATTGGGCCACTCGTCACTCTCAGTGCCTTTTACATTGCTTGCTTTTACTTTCCTGTTGCTTATATCGAGAAAACCCCTAAAAAGTTATCTTTCAGTGCTTGCAGTAATTTCTTGCTCAGAATCGCTTATCAATACCTTCTGCTCCTCGTTGGGTTCGACACTCTTACTTACCGAAAACGCTGCAATAGATCCCTTACGGTTGTGGGTCATCAAGTACCGTTTTCTGGCCCCGTTGCCGGGGAGCGTAGCGCTATTGGTAAAGTGAAACTGGTAAGGAAGTTTTTATAATTCTGTTTTTATTTTTGCTATTGCTGCTCTTTGTCCTTATGGACAACCCTGTTCTTGGATCGTTGCTTACGAGAAGACGCCCCACACCTGTGGTGGTTGATCCTCCCCCTACTGAAATTGTGCCCTATAAAATACCAGCTGGTATTATCGATTATGTTTTGGCTAATCGTTATGCAGGAGACAGACATTCCGGTGAACACTTGCTATATCTATCACAACTATGTTCATTATTTAAGCTTGCAGGTGTATCGAGGGAGTTTGTCATGAGGAAATTGTTTGCCGTATCACTTATAGATAAAGCTTCGGATTGGTATAGGCTTCTCGATAACTCACACTTACTTGACTGGGAGGAGCTTATGTCTCTCTTTTATACTAAGTTTTATCCTCTTCATGAAATTCATCGAGACAGGAACTATATCTATAACTTTAGGTCTCATGACGGAGAAAGCATTGCTCAAGCTTGGGGGAGATTGAAGTCCCTAATGCTCAAATGCCCTATTCATAAGCTTCCCAAGGAAATTATACTTACAAATTTTTATGCCAGGCTTTCTCGTCAGGATAAGGAGATGCTGGATGCCTCCTCTAGTGGGGTATTTCAGAAGAAGAGTATTGAAGAAAGGTGGGATCTCATTGAAAGGATCCAGAGGAATACCGAAGATTGGGAAATTGATAAAGGTATTGAACCCGCTATAAATTATGGACATGATTATATTGAGAGCTATGTGAAAACTGATTACTTCAATACCTTTTGCTCTAAGATTGGTCTTGATTCCCATCTAGTGATTGATCTCTGTAAGAATTTTGCCTCTCACGTTGATTCTTTTAAAAAGAATAGAGACCAGCATCATGAACCTTTTAAAGAGCCACCTGTTGATATTCATGTAGCTGACCCTATTTTGCCTGCAGTTATATATGAACAACCTCCTTTTCCCGCAAGGATGAGGGAGCACACTCTTGTGACAGGCATAATAAATAAAAGTGAGAGAAGAGTTGATGAGCCTGAGGACCAGATCAGGGTCAATCCTCAAGTTGCATTAATTAAAGACCTTGTTACTAATGATGTTTTGGATTCCAATATAAATTTTTGTGCTGTTTCCACTAACCTTGTCATAGCCAAGAATAAAGGCCCAATTTCAGGTACTCTAGTGGTATCTGTTAAAATAGGAGATCACAATTATTATGGGCTATGCGATTTGGGATCGAGTGCAAGTGCTATCCCCTATTCACTTTATGAAGAGATCATCGGTGAGATTTCCCCTTGTGAACTTGAAGAACTTGATGTTACCATTCATCTTGCAAACAGAACAACTATCTCTCCTATTGGAATTGTGAGGGACGTTGAAGTCCTATGTGGAAAGGTAAAATACCCTACCGACTTTCTAGTACTTGGTTCAGAGAGGGACAATTTCTGCCCTATTATTTTTGGTAGACCTTTTCTTAGAACTTGTGGAGCTATAATAGATTGCAAGAAAGGTAAAGTTTCTATTGAATTCAATGGTCAGCCATATGAATTTAATTTTTCTAGGTTCTCTAAGCAGCGTCGTGGTACCAATTTACCTAGTGATGATAAACTTATTGAAAGTATTGCTTCTATTGCTATTCCCCCTAATGATCCTTTGCAGCAATATATGGAGGACCACGAGAATGATTTGCATATGCAGGAAAGAAATGAACTAGATGAAATATTCTGGAGGCAACCTGCTATCCTGAAGCACAACCTTCCGGTTGAACCTTTGGGAATTTTGTCGAAACCGAAAGAAGACCCGGTGTTCGATCTTAAACCTCTTCCCGATACGCTCAAGTATGCTTATTTAGATGAAAAGAAAGTATATCATGTTATTATCAATTCTAACCTTTCAGGATATGAAGAAGAGCGACTATTGGAAGTACTCCGTAAACACTGAGACGCGATTGGATATACCCTTGATGACCTTAAGGGGATTAGTCCATCTATCTGTCAACATACTATCAACCTTTAGCCTGATGCTAAACCGGTTGTTGATCATCAACGACGATTGAACCCGAAGATGATGGATGTTGTGAGAACTGAGATTCTCAAGCTTCTAGCCGGAGGTATTATCTACCCTATAGCTGATAGTAAGTGGGTAAGCCTAGTACATTGTGTTCCTAAGAAAGGAGGTACAACTGTGGTTCCTAATGATAAAAATGAACTAATACCTTAGAGAATTATTATTGGATATAGAATGTGTATTGATTACAGGAAGTTGAACAAGGCAACCAGGAAGGATCACTACCCCTTGCCGTTCATCGACCAAATGCTTGAAAGGTTATCCAAAAATACCCACTTATGTTATCTCGATGGTTATTCTGGCTTCTCTCAAATTCATGTTAACACCGCTGATCAAGAGAAGACCACTTTTACTTGTCCCTTTGGTACTTATGCTTACAGGCGTATGCCTTTTGGTTTATGTAATGCCCCTGCTACTTTTCAAAGGTGTATGTCTGCTATCTTTCATGGTTTCTGTGGGGATATTATGGAAGTGTTCATGGACAATTTCTCCATCTATGGAACCTCCTTTGACCATTGTCTTCACAATCTTAATAAAGTTTTGCAGAGATGTGAGGAGACGAATTTGGTACTCAACTGGGAGAAGTGCCACTTCATGGTTAACGAAGGAATTGTTCTTGGTCACAAGATTTCCGAAAGGGGAATTGAAGTGGACAAAGCCAAGATCGAAGCTATTGAGAGGATGCCCTATCCAAGGGACATCAAAGGTATTCGCAGTTTTCTCGGTCATGCAGGTTTTTATAGAAGATTTATTAAAGACTTTTCTAAAACCTCAAGACCCCTCACTAATCTTCTCCAGAAGGAAGTTCCTTTTGTATTTGATGAAAATTGTAAGGAAGCTTTTGAAGTCCTTAAGAAAGCTTTAATAACTGCTCCTATAGTACAACCACCTGACTGGAATTTACCTTTTGAGATTATGTGTGATGCTAGTGATTTTGCTGTTGGAGCCGTTTTAGGACAAAGAGTTGATAAGAAATTGAATGTTATACATTATGCTAGCAAAACCCTTGATAGTGCTCAAAGGAATTATGCTACTACTGAGAAGGAATTCTTAGCTGTAGTTTTTGCTTGTGATAAGTTTAGGCAGTATATTGTTGATTCCAAAGTTATTGTTCATACTGATCATGCTGCCATTAAGTATCTTATGACAAACAAGGATGCCAAGCCAAGGCTTATCAGATGGGTACTCCTCCTTCAAGAATTTGATTTGCAGATTGTTGATAGGAAAGGAGAAGACAATCCGGTGGCGGACAATCTTTCAAGGATGGAAGATATACCGCACGATCCCATCCCAGTCAACGATAGTTTTCCAGACGAGCAACTTGCCGTTGTAAAAGTACAATCTCTTTCCGATCCTTGGTATGCAGATTATGCTAATTTTATTGTTGCAAAGTATTTGCCTCCAGGTTTAACATTTCAGCAGAGGAAGAAGTTCTTTCATGATTTGAGGCACTACTTTTGGGATGACCCACATCTTTTCAAAGAAGGTCCCGACGGGATCATGAGAAGATGCATACCGGAACATGAGCAGAAGGACATTCTAAGACGGTGTCATGATAGTCCCTATGGAGGACATCATGCCGGTGAAAGGACTGCACATAAGGTTCTTCAATCAGGTTTTTATTGGCCTACTCTCTTTAAGGATGCTAGAAATTATGTTTTAGCCTGTGATAAATGTCAGAGAGTTGGTAACATTAGTAGAAGGAATGAGATGCCTATGAATTACTCACTAGTGATTGAACCTTTTGATTGTTGGGGTTTTGATTTTATGGGTCCTTTTCCTTCTTCGCACAAGTACACTCACATTTTAGTAGCTGTTGATTATGTGACCAAGTGGGTTGAAGCAATCCCCACTGAAAGTGCTGATCACAAGACATCTTTGAAAATGCTTAAAGATGTAATTTTTCCTAGGTTTGGTGTACCAAGGTATCTCATGACTGATGGGGGATCACACTTCACGCACGGAGCTTTTAGAAAAGCTTTAGCCAAATACGATGTCAACCATAGAATTGCTTCACCATATCATCCTCAAACTAGTGGGCAAGTTGAGCTCACCAATAGAGAGATTAAGTTGATCTTACAGAAGACAGTAAACAGAAATAGGAAGGACTGGTCGAATAAGTTAGGAGATGCTTTGTGGGCATATAGAACTGCTTACAAAAACCCCATGGGCATGTCCCCCTATAAGATGGTGTATGGCAAGGCTTGCCATTTGCCATTAGAGTTAGAGCACAAAGCTTTCTGGGCTGTTAGAGAGCTTAATGCTGACCCAAAATTAGCTGGTGAGAAGCGTCTCATGAACTTGACTTCTCTAGATGAATGGAGAAGTGAAGCTTACGAGAGCGCTAAAATGTTCAAGGAAAAGGTAAAGAAGTGGCATGATAGGAAGATTCTGAAACGTGAATTTAATGTTGGTGATAAAGTTTTGTTGTTTAGATCCCGTTTCAGGTTTTCTCCAGGCAAACTACTTTCCAGGTGGGAAGGGCCATTTCATATTGAAGAAGTCTATCGGTCTGGTGCAATTAAGATTAACAATTTTGAAGGCACCAAACCTCAAGTTGTAAATGGGCAAAGACTGAAACATTACATAGCAGGAGACCCTGTCGATGTTGATGTGAATATAATATACACAACAACTCACGAAGAACATGTTGCAGCCCAGTTTCAGGCACCCGCAGAAGCAGAATAAAGAAAAGGTATGTAGTACGGTAAGGAAACATCACGAACTGCCATAAAAGTTCCGTATTACGAGTTTTTGCAAAATTAGTAAAATTCTGAGCCTAAGCGGAGCCGGAGACGAGCTCCAGGGGGTCCAGGCGCCCCCCTGGCGCGCCCTACCTCCTGGCCGCGCCGCCAAGGCGCCTGGACACCCGGGAGTCCGCCTCCGACCACGCTTTAGCCTGTTACCTTCCTTTCTGTCCACAAATTTTTGCTATATATTTGCCCGGATTGTTCCGGCAACGTGTCTTGTGATTTCGTGTGTTTTTGTTTCGATCTGTTTCTGCCAGGGAATCTTTCAGCTGAATTTAGGTGCCATGGCTTCTCCAAGTTCCCCCAAGGACAAGTTCGTTCTCAACGTCATCAACCCTTACCTCGCTCAGGTGAAGAAGCACCCTCAGGTTGTTCGGATGGAGGACGGTGTCCTTCGTCAAGAAGATCTGAAGGGACCTATCAAGGAGGGGAGCATCCAGGCCAGGCTGGAAGAAGTGGAGCAAGAAGTCTTCGAGTACAAGAAGATGATCGAGCGTGGTGTTGAAGCTAAATTTGACATCATCAACGAGCTGAAGAACTACTTCCTGAAGGAGATGAAGGAGATGTGGGAAACCATCACCGCGTCTGAAGAAAGAATTATAGAGCTCCAAGGGCAAATTAATGATCTACATCACCAGAACTGTGAGTATGAACTAAGGTTTATGCGCATGAGTATGGGTGCTTCATGCAGGATTCAGGAGACAAACTTCTCATATGAGACTGGAGAACCCCTTCCATGGAAGCGTTTCGCCGAGGACTACGTGATCAACGCCAACAAGGATGAGGAGTGAAATCACCTGGGGGTAATGGCATTCCCTTGGCTTGTTCCAAGCTTGGGGGAGTGCCCGGTATCTTTATCTTTACCTTTTGTCTTTTAGAGTCAAGTAGAGTCGTATCATGTCTAGGGAGGTTATTATATGATATAGGTGTGTGCATTGAGGTCTATCACTCCTTCGGTGGAGATTGTATCCGTGAGTGTGGAGTCGTCCATGATGGAATATTAATGAGAAGTTTATTGGTTCCTTTTGCTGCACTCGGTATTCTCTTCACACAATCGACCTTATATGATGACTCTTATGGGGAGTATTGACCTTATATCAGGTATGGCTGTGAAAACTTTGTTTAATCTTGGCAAACATAGCTTTGGTCATAACAACAAGCATGATTTTCCTAAAGTATCGACATAGCCAAAACCTTTATGTTATTATGCTTGAAGTGTTATGCTGACAAGGAAGACAACTTGATGTGTTATGCTTATTTCAATGTTTATGCTTTATATTGTTTTGCATCTTAGTCATCATCAATTGTCTGTTCTCTCAAACCTTTGCTTGCCTAACTCTGTACTAAGCGGAATTCTGCTTGTGCATCCATACCCTTAAACCAATACCTTCCATATGAGTCCACCATACCTTCCTACTCGTGGGATTCCACTACCACCTCCTAAAGTACAGAATTTATGTGTTATCCTTAAAATGTTCAAAATCTTTTATTTTGTGCCTCTGTTTTAGCTCATGAGGAAGTAGTAGCTAATTCATGATCTTTTTGAGTTGGACAAGCTTCACCCCGTGATTGCATGTCTAATGTGCAAACCCATAATACGAGAAGGAACTGGCAAAGAGTGCGCCCGGCTCAAAAATAATATAACAAACAAACCCTCCTTCATGCTTTGTTCATGAGAAATCAGAAAACTTTGGCAGTGATAAACAAAGGAGAATAAGAGGATGTGATCGTCCTCGTGCGGGAGCCGTTCCTCGAAACTTGTCCAGCTCAAGAAGTAATTGAGTTATCTATTAGCATTCGTTGACAAATCATGCACCTCTCAAAACTTGTTTTCATTCTGTTTGATTTAAGGATAGCACATGAGTTTTCCCTACTACCCTAGAGCAGGGCCTATCTTTTAATTTTAAGTTGAGTCAGTTATTCCTACTCCCTTCTATTCTTAGAGAGAGCAGACATTTGACATTGATAAGGATTCATTCATATGAAGTTGCATTAAGATTTGTCATATCATATCCTTGTTGACATTATCATTTGATAAGCAAGTTGTTTGTCAAGCCCAGCTAAGGCAAATATCTTCCTTTGTGTTAACACTTTCACTTCTTGCCTGATAACATGTTCTTTCAAAAGCTTCAATTAATCTCATCAAAACATAAAGAAAGAGCAAAAGTAAAAGCTATTAGTTGTTCTTTGACAAAAGGACCTGTTTGCCATGATTCAATGAGTTTCCTTAGCCCTACTTCCAAACATAAGTGTTACTACTCTTTTATAAGGGCCTTATGAGTTGAAGATTGCTGTTGAGGATATTTGAGTTGGCGAAGAAACTGTGATGCTTCTTGTCCGTATTCTATATATCGACACTTCACTCTCTAAACTTGTGGACAGGTTTACCGAGCTCAGTATTCGCTTGGGGACAAGCGAGGTCTAAGCTTGGGGGTGTTGATACGTCCAAAATGCATCACTATTTTGTATCATAATTTATCCTTATTCATTGAAATATTTCACGTTACGATGATGTTCTTATGTTGTTTTGGTCTATTTTACACAGTTTGCAACTTTCCGATGCCGAAACAGCAGACGCGGGATTCAGCGGTAAAAAGTGGGAGCTGAGTTGCTAAAGAAGAATACCTCCAAATTACCTGAAAATTGACGGGAGATATTTTTCAGACGAATCACGAAGACATGCGAAAGGGCAACCGGAGGGGGGCCACAGGGTGCCCAGGCGCCCTGGGGGCGCGCCGCCCTGGCCGCGCCGGGGGGCGCCTGGAGCCCCTGGCCCACCTCTGGTCGCCCCCTTTTGCATATATACTCCCCGTTATCCAAAAACCCTAGAGACAGGAGTTTTTACGGAGTTCCGCCGCCGCTCCGTGGCGGAAACCTACAGAGAAGAAAAAGCCATCTCCGGTGGGCAGATTCCGCTCGGGAGATCACCTCCCGGAAGGGGAGATCGTCTCCATCGTCATCACCATCGTCACGGGCATCATCGAGATCATCATCAACATCATCCCCAACACCAGCACCATCTCCATCTTCATCCAAACCCATCTCACAATTGCAACTTGTGTTGTAACGCGTACTACCTATCCTCTCTACTCCATCGGTGTTGATTACTACTTTGTGGTGAATGCTATTGAGTTTTGTTGGAGAAATATTATTATGTCCATATTGTTTATGACCTATTTATACCCACTGATCATGATCTCTTTTATGTCTCGTGAGTAGTTACTTTAGTTCTTGAGGACATGGGGAAAGTCTTGTTGTTAGTAGTCATATGTTGTTGAAGTAATATGTGTTATTTGATACTTAAGTTGCGTTGTCATTCTACTAGTGGTGTTGTGTGAGTCGAACACTTAACACTTCGCCTTATTAAGGACCTAGGAGAATACATTGTGTACAAAGAATGCTTACGGTGGGTTGCCGGAGTGACAGAAACCTGAACCCCAGTTCGCACGCTTTTGCATAAGGGAATAATGGATCCTCGATCGTATTGCTATGGTTAGGCTTTCGCCCTAAATTCTATCTTGTATTTGCGGATGCTTGCAAGGTGTTTAATCATAAGAGTGCACTCATCTTAGTCTAGAGAGTGTACTAGCATAGATCCACCCACTCAACACTATCAACACATAACATAGTATCGATACGGAATATGGCGAAAGCACATGACTACTTCTCCCGTGTGTCCTCAAGAACGCTTTAGTCTTTATAAGTTCAGTTGCTAGGCCTCTCCTTTGCTAAGAAAGGATTGGGCCACTCGTCACTCTCAGTGCCTTTTACATTGCTTGCTTTTACTTTCCTGTTGCTTATATTGAGAAAACCCCTAAAAAGTTATCTTTCAGTGCTTGCAGTAATTTCTTGCTCAGAATCGCTTATCAATACCTTCTGCTCCTCGTTGGGTTCGACACTCTTACTTATCGAAAACGCTGCAATAGATCCCTTACGGTTGTGGGTCATCAGTAGCTTGCTGAGGAGGACTTGTTAGCTTCTGCGCAAACCTTTTGTCTGGGTATCATGCAGAAGAAATCTCGATAGCTTACACACGAAGCTTGGTCTGATTATTGTGCTGGAGAAGCCTGAGTTCCGTACTTGAGAAGCTTCCCCTCGGGTTTGCTTGTTTGAGAAAATTTTTATTTTCATCTGTCACAAGCTTTTACCGAGGTATCTTGTTGAGAAAGACCGGGTATCGTGGGCCGGAAATTGTTCACATATCGTGCATTGAGAAGAATCGAGGAGCCTTGCCTCATAAATTTCTTCTGATAGCGTGTGGAATAATACTGGGTTTCTTACATCCAAAATTTCATACTGATATGTAGACTGAAATCCATACACACACCCATAATATTCTGAGGCTGATCATTTACATGAGAAAAATGGTTTGACTATCTTCCTCGAGCATGTCACATTCTGACTTTATTTAGGATGATAACATATTTCAAGCATCATGCCTTGCTGAGCCTGGTCCATACCTTTGCCAGAAAATATGCCGTTGATCTTGTACCCGACTTGTCTTGCTGCTGACTTGACTGTTACTGCGGCGAGTATTTTGGTACTGAGGTAGACTTGAGTCTTCAGTACTGTTGTGAGGAGTGCTCACAAATGCAAAATTGATTATCAGTCTCAAAATGATATATTCCCCATTTCCACTACAGTCGGCTGAGAATTCTATTATGTTTAGCTGAGTTTCCAATCATTTGAACTCCTTATTACCTCTTCGAGTCCGGTGTCAGTTCATGAGCCATTCTTTATAGGGAAAAATAATGTAACACCGGGGCCCAAAAAGAAAGAAGCGGAAGAAAACTCAACTAAACAAAAGCACACAACAACAATTAATTCACACACAATCAATGTCACATATTACTGCTAATCACACAAATATGCATGCCTACTTAAGCACGCAAAATTTCGCGGGATCTCCGGTTCTACGATCTAGCATGCTGTGACAATGTGCACGAGAGTGAATAAATGTGTGAATAAATTGGTGTAAACTGCGCTACACCAAGTGCTAGCTTAGCCAGGTAGCAACCTGGACTAGCTCAGAGGAGAGGACGTACTTGGTAACCCTGCAGCATGACATGAATGTCGCAACCACCATTATTATCAAGCGGACAGAAAATATCCGTACTCGTCCAAGAAATAAGGATAGCGGGGAAAAACTGAGTCTGCTGGCATTCCCCTTTCTTGATAACTAAGACCATTAAGGGGTGCCAACACGACAAGAAAAAGGACGATCTGGGGTAAAAACATGTCTACCACCGAAACAAAAATGGGGCTAAAGGAAAGAATTCGGCGCGATACTTGAGCACCATTTTTGCAAACCGTGTCAGGATCACTTAGCATCACTCTGCTGGGACAGAAATGACGCCAAACACCGAAGAACGAGAAAGAAAAGAAAACTGGAGAAATGCATGGGCTGAGCTGTAGTGGATCTGAACCGATGCCATCTACACTCACCAGATAAAACCGTTAGTATCAAAATAATAAGGCTATATGCATGCTATGCAAGAAACAAATGCAGCAACCAAATGCAACAAACAAGCCAGGATCTATACTACTGTTTACTACCGGTTTCTACCGCTCGCGCTAACTAAAGAGTCCTATAGCCAGACCTGCTCTGATACCAAGCGCTGTGGCACCCCGGCTCAGAGAAACTGGAACACCCCGTATTCCAGCCCAGAGATCGATGATTAGTCTTCTGGAATACGACACTGCTTAGCATAGAACAAATCAGCTATTATTACAAGAATAAAGAATACAAGTGTCTGATGTTACAAAGAAGCACATCAGCACGGCGACACTACGCCGGCGATACTACACTTGCTCTATGCTTGCAGTGGGACAACTCGTAGCAGCGGAATAACGATAAAGGTGGTGAACTCCAATCCGCAGGGACTCTGGCTGGGACACGATCTAGCTTGCACGCACGACAACCTCGACAAACAATCAAGCAATCATTGCATCACCTGCAATCTGGCATGACACGCCAGGTCAGTACATTGAATGTACTTGGAAGCTCACAACAACCAAAAGCATCAAGGCAAAACAATAACATAGCATTAACAGATTAATTTAATTAACAACTATCATGATGAAGCAACTACTAAGCCTGGTATGAAACTGATATGATACTAGTAAATCACCATCTCAAATTTACATAATTATATCTCTTGGTTAACCGACCAATAAGTATACCATCCCGGTCACCTCGTGATCAAAATCAAATGGGACCTTCCCGGCAATCACAACCATGACCAATACTTGGTCTACATCAAAATCAGCATCAACATCCTGTCCATCTGCACTGCTCAAAATACCAATATATATATATATATATATATATAATTCATTTTTGTTATTCCATCATTTGAGTGTTGGTCGAACGGTGTGACCTAGTACGAACCCATGCCCATGACCGAGGACGCGGCTATCGATAGATTTAACAAATACACTCTGCAGAGGTAGTGCACTGTACCCACACCACGGAACCCATGGCCTCGTTCTCCCAATCGGGTGGACCAACGGCGTTCCGACAAAACCGATCTACTGCCATGACACTCTCCCGGCCACTCCGACTCATTCCCAACTGGGCTTAGTCTTGGGTGGCCCCGTGTCTACCAAAGACACCAACGACCACCGTCGTGGCCAAAAACAAATAACAGTCCCAAACGGGGACGAAAGCGCTTATTATCCAACTACGGGCACACAAGGTTAGGTCCGTCTACCTGATCAGGGTAGCGCGTGCCCATAACCTTCCCTAGTTGGAGGCGCCGGCGAGAGGCATGACAATAGCATTGCATTTGGGCCTTCCCATAAAGGCAAATGTGGTTGCACTTGGGAAAGCCCAGTTCGGTGGCACCTGACTAACTTAATGACGGAGTTATCTCAAAAAATTTAGCGGTGATACAGATACTCAGATATCAACTATCAAACTAATAATACAAGTCATAGTAATATCCAACAAATAATCCAAAGATAAATAGCATCATAACAAAATACTCCAAGGATGGCATAACATCTCTATCATGAAAAATCCGAGAAAATTACTATGCAAATATCAAGAACTACCTATCCAACTATGATCCACATACAAGCATCATTTCCATCATCATTCCCCAAAATATAATATCAACTAGCATCACGATGAAAATAATACTAGCCACTAATAATTCAAAGGCAACATGACATCCAAAGCAAATACTCCAACAATAGCAGATACTAGCATGAAAGTAGCCACTAAGAATCCAAAGGCAACATGATGTTCAAACAATACTCCAAAATAATACCAGATACTATCATGAAAATAGCCACTAAGAATCGAAAGGCAACATATCGTCCACATAATCCGAAAAATATAAGTCCTAGAACTCCAAGCAATATCATGGGAACAACGAGACCAAAATACAACTCCGAGAAATAAAGTGCCATGACCAAGATCATACGTAGCTAATGCAATATTTTAAATAAGTTCAAATAAAGAACCATGTCACAGCATTGCAATCATGCAAATGGAGGGTGTGGCTTGCCTGGGGTGGAAGAAATCACCAGGACAAAGTGCGAGAAACTCGCGGAAAGGATCGCCGGAAAACGTTCTCTTTCGGAGGGGGCTGTTTAACGGCAAGGGCAAACTGGTCATTTTCAGAATGTTGAAACACAATGAAAATGATGCCAACTGAACGGGATCGACGAGACGAAGAGATGGGCTTTGGATTCACCTCAAACGGAGTTAGGATAAAAATGATATGAATGTTTTTCTGCCAGGGACCTATCTATATCAGAAAAGTTTGCAGACTGGGCCAAAACAAAAAAACTGAAAACACATTCCTGGAATTACGCTTTCGGGACAGTGAAGGCGTATTTTTGGCCGAAGCCGCAATGCTTTACGCTTTCACTGAAACGAAAGCGCACTCGAGGAAATGCGCTTCCACTTAATGACTAGGCAGAGGTGAGACCGGGGGCGCTGGTCACTGACGTGAGGGTCCCGCGGCGGGGCCTGTGACTTATCCGACGAGGCTGGGCGGGTCAACGTCTCTGAGGCCTGGACCATTCACGCTCGCCGAGGTGCACCAGAGAGAGAGAGAGCAGTTTTGGCAGGGGTGGACGGGGCTCTACGGGCTCCGGCGAACTCGTGGCCAGAGGCC
>LR738710.1:409409447-409450122 GCA_902687465.1 Secale cereale
CTCCGGTGATGGTTAGGAGGAGGGGGGCGGCTTGGGTGCCGCAAATTTAGGCGAGGCCGAGGCGGCGGCCATGGTTGCAGAGGGAGGGAACGAGAGCTCCTCGAGCTCGGGAGAGAGGCGGGGCGGGTGATGGGCCTTGAACCCCTCGTTGGTTACCCCAAGTGGAAGGTGTAAGATGCAGTAACTAGAAGTGTTTTCCCCTAGCAAAGATGCCAAGGATCGATTCCCCAGAGACTCCTAGGTTCAACAAGTAGGTGTCAATTGCTACGGCGTCAGATTAGTAGCAACCAACGTGGACCTGCACATAGATACAAATAACTTTGCTCCCAACGAGTACAGAGAGGTTGTCAATCCCTCCGACCTTGTAGTTCACAAAGGGTTAAAAGCAATGATAGTAGTGATAGATAGTTTTTGCAATAGTAAATAATAACGGGAAATAAATAGTTGATGTGATCAATGATGGTAATATGGACATGAGTCTCATGATGTTCACTAGTGATGTCTCTCTCCCAAAAGACGATAAAACAGCTATGTGAGGTAACAAATTACAGCTGGGCAATTGACAGGACCACGAACGCAAACTAATGCTGACTACATTGCAAGAAAGGTTGAGGTTCAAAGCATGGGCGGTACGCCAAAGTAAGTAGACCGAAATCCATCAATATCTACTACTAATCATCCACCTTGAGATATCTATCCAGAACATCTCGCTGGTATTAAGTTGCGAGTCCCACCCATAGTGTAAACTCAATGCAACAGACAACTGCATTAAAAGAACTTTGCGTAAAGTAAACAATCCTTGCACCCGCGGGCACAAGCACCGTTGTTTTTCCCCCTTGTGGAAATAGCACATCCCCTAGACTCATGTTTCTGTCACTCAAGCTAGTCATCGAGGGGCATGAACCCACAATCAAGCATAACGTTCCCTCTTGGAGTCACTACCTACTACTCGGCCAAAGCAATAAGTAACAACGAAGAACATGCAAGAATTACTTATGAACTAAAATATAAAGGAGGTGAATCAAATATATTACTCAAGATCACTCTGAACATAATCTCATAATCCATCGGATCCCAGCAAACTCAACATAGCAACAACTTAAGGATTACATAGGTGCCTCGATCATGTAGGGCAGCTCACAAGGACTAATTAGTGAAGCACAAGAACGGGAGGAGAACATCACATAGCTACTGGTCATGGACTCATGGTCCAAGGGAGACTACTCACGAGTCATCCAGGAGGCGTCCATGGTGGTGGAGAAGCTCCCGGTGGTGATCCTCCCCTCCGGCAGGGTGCCGGGAAGAGTTCTCCTAGTGCTCTCGATCTTGGAAGCGGCGGCGGCGGCGGAACAGAGATGGGATCGCGAAAAGAGTTCCTCTTCTGAGGGTTTCGGAGGTCCCTCTAAATATATGCCAAAGGGGGGCACCGGACGGGCTTCGGGGGGCCCAGGCGCCCCCCGGTGCGGCCCAGGGGGGGGAGGCGCCGCCAGGGCGCCTGGAGCCCTGGTGGCCCCCCCAGGATGCCCTTCGGACGCAGTGTTGTTTCCGGATCGCTGATTTTTTATATAATTTTTCTGGATTTTTCTGGGCAGTTCTCGAAACGTGAAAGCCTGAAATACAAAACAGCCAAAAACAGAAACTGGCACTGGGGTGCACTGGATTAGTAAGTTAGTCCAAATATGATCAAAAGTGTATGGAAGTGTATGAATATCATAGCAATATCACCCAAAAGTGGCATGGAGCAAGCAGAAATTTACGTTTTGGACGTATCAACATCCCCAAGCTTAATTCCTGCTCGTCCTCGAGTAAGTAAATGATAACAAGAATAATTTCTGTGGTGACATGCTATTAACCATATAGGACTTTCTCATAGTCATACGACAAAAGCTTACTGAGACAATGATTCTAAAGTAATTAAGTTGCCTCAAGAGAAAATCACAAATGACTGAAAGTTTTACAACATGAAACTGAAACATCAAAAAGATTTGCAATGAACATGATGTGCAAATATGATAAAGTGATATCTAGCTTGCCCCCTTTAGTGATGCAAAACATAAATGCAGGGGCACCTTCAAGGTTTAAGTGATGACTAGATACAATCATTTCAGAATAAACGATATCACAATCATGCAAAAGACAATGCTACTTTGGGACAATGCACATTACACTCAGAATGACAATCATGCTCTCAGTAGTTGGTGCTTCAACATAAAGGTAAAAGAAAGGTTAAGTGCTAGAGCTTTTTTATTTTGAAAACATGGAAGCAATTGTGTCAACGGTAGTAGTACTTCATATGTGTCATGCATAAAACATCCTATAAGTTGCAAGCCTCATGCATCGAATACCAATAGTGCTCGCTCCTTGTCCTAATTAGCTTGGATCCCCATGGGTTATCACCGCATTACATATGTTTTAACCAAGTGTCACAAAGGGGTACCTCTATTCCACCTGTACAAAGGTCCAAGGAGATAGATCGCATTTGATTTCTCGTTTTTGATAGATCTCAACTTGAGGACATCCATACCGGGACAACATAGAAAATAGATGATGGACTCCTCTTTAATGCATAAGCATATTCTCATGACAGATTGAGGATTAAGGTCCAAGCTAAAACTTCCACCATGATGCATGGCTTTGGTTGGCGGCCCAATGTTCTTCTCTAACAATATGCATAGTTATTCAACCCACGGTAAATCACCCTTACTTCAGACAAGACGAACATGCATAGCAACTCACATGATATTCAACAAAAGTGTGACAGTTGATGGCGTCCCCAGAAACATGGTTACCGCTCAGCAAGCAACTTATAAGAAATAAGATACATAAGCAACATATTCTTTACCACAATAGTTTTTAGTCTACTTTCCCATGAGCTATGTATTGCATGGTTAGTTTGCTTAGTACAGGTGGAGGTTAGCAAAAGACTGGGAGCGACCAACTAAGAGAGCAATGACGGCCATAATCATGCAGAGCGACAAAGCAATATTGAATCAGGCATGGTAGTTATATCGCTACTTAGAAACAAAAGATCATCAAGGCTTGACAGACTTTCTTTACAGTCTTGAATATGCGTGAGCATATGCCAAGTCAATCAAAATAAATTCTCGAAGGAAGATATTACTAAACCATACCATATCATAGGCAAACAAACCAAGTTGGTGCTCCAATAACACATTGGGAACCCCCCAGCTATTTGAGATTAACCATAAGAAAACCTGAACTACTAAGCACCATCATGAAAGTAGCATCTTTATCATAGACACATTAACCAATGCAAAGGAAGCAAACTCTCTTAATAAGGTGAGCATGGTAATTAAAGAGAGTTCAAGCAACCAACTAAATAAAAGCTCTTGAAAAGATAAGCATGAATACTAAGAGCAGAGTATGATAGTAGCTATTAAAAGACAAAGAACACACACAGCATAGATAGACATGAAAATTCTATGTAATGTTCTAGGTAGAGGTGGAGCGTGTTTCTCTCCCACATAAAGGAATGCTGAGTTCCGACTCGTTATGAAAAACTAAAAAGAAAACTAAAAGCAAGACGCTCCAAGCATAGCACATAACACATGAAGTGATAAAAATATAGCGAAACGAAAGACGAACTGATAATGTTGATGGAGAAGGGGATGCACGGGGGCATCCCCAAGCTTGAGCGCTTGACACTCCTGAATCTTTTTATCATCTTCCCTCGCACACTTGAAAACTCCCTTCATACACAACTCATCATAATCTGATTAGCGAGGTTAGTACCCTTAATAAAATAATTATACCTTGCTGGAAATAAGGATATTCTTGAAGTTATACTGTTTATCAAGATTGCCAAAAGGTTTTTGCAAAGAAAAAGCAAGTTCTTAATTTGCAAAGTGGAGGTAAGGCAAAACAGGACAGAATCTGTGAAAAACAGAACAGCAGGAAGTAATTGATCTGTTCGGGATACTTCTGCAACTCAAATAAAAAAACTCAGAACTGATGCACGAAAGACAATTATATAGAGAATGCTGTCGAACAAATTCAGACCAAAAAGATGATCTGGTGATTTTATACGAATTTTTCTATCCAAGGACAGAATCTGTTTCCTGGACAGCACCTCACAACTTTTGAACTTTCTAGCAATCGTAGGCTATACTTGGCACAAATATGAAAAGCAAAGATACAATGATGATGCTACAGCAGTAAACAACATCAAGACACAACAAAAGCAAAAAAATTATTCATGTGGGCTGCCTCCCAAAAGCGCTTTCTTTTATGCCTTTAAGCTAGGCATAATGCATAGATCAAGTTTTATCAAGAGTAAAAGAATAGCTAGCCCGTACAGCGGACTCAAAAGGTAACTTGATCTTCTTTCGAGGGAAGTGTTCCATCCCTTTCTTGAGAGGAAACTGAAATTTTATATTACCCTCTTTCATGTCAATGACAGCACCAACGGTGCGCAAAAAGGGACGTCCCAAAATAATTGGACATGAAGGATCACATTCAATATCCATAATAGTGAAATCAACGGGCACATAATTATCATTGACAACAATAAGAACATCATCGATCCTCCCCAAAGGTTTCTTTATGGAAGAATCAACGAGACGAACACCAAAAGAACAAGAATCATAAGGTTTCAATTTAAGCATATCATATATCCTTTTGGGCATAACAGAGGTACTAGCACCAACATCACATAATGCATAACAAGAGAAGTCATTCAAATTAATTTTTATCATAGGATCCCAACCATCTTCTAGCTTTCTAGGTATGGAGGCTTCTACTCTAAGTTTCTCCTCCCTAGCTTTGATGAGAGCATTAGTGACATGCTCTGTGAAGGCAAGATTAAGCGTGCTAGTGTTGGGATCTTTAGCCATTCCTTGTAGAAAGGTGACAACTTCTGAAATACTACAATTATCAAAATCAATTTTATCATTAGTGGGAAGAATTGTAGTGCCATCCTCTTTGTTTAATTCGCTCTCTATTATAAGAGTTTGAACATCTTCCCAAGTTTGGGGAAGCTTAGGACCAATTTTAAACTGAGGCTCATACTTTTTTCCTGGAAGACCATGCCATGGACATAACTCTCCGTCAAAACTAGTATAATCACAAGGTTTATTACTTTTGTAAATCCCGTCAGTGGTAATTGGGGCAATGGAAGTAGGGGTGTACTCCTCCCATTTAGTGTTTTTGGTAGAACCCATAGTAGCAAGCAAGCAAGATAACTATTTTTGTGATTTTTGATAAGAGGAACTAAAGCAAAAATGAAAGGTAAACTATCAAGACCAAAAAGCAAAGGTAAAAGATAGCATGCAACTCCCCTATCTTGAAGAGTGGAGTCCCTGGCAACGGCGCCAGAAAATACTCCTTGATGGGCCTCGAACCCCTCGTTGGTTACCCCAAGTGGAAGGTGTAAGATGCAATAAGTAGAAGTGTTTTCCCCTAGCAAAGATGCCAAGGATCGATTCCCCAGAGACTCCTAGGTTCAACAAGTAGGTGTCAATTGCTACGGCGCCAGATTAGTAGCAACCAACGTGGACCTGCACACAGATACAAATAACTTTGCTCCCAACGAGTACAGAGAGGTTGTCAATCCCTCCGGCCTTGTAGTTCACAAAGGGTTAAAAGCAATGATAGTAGTGATAGATAGTTTTTGCAATAGTAAATAATAACGGGAAATAAATAGTTGATGTGATCAATGATGGTAATATGGACCGGAGTCTCATGATGTTCACTAGTGATGTCTCTCTCCTAAAAGACGATAAAACAGCTATGTGAGGTAACAAATTACAGCTGGGCAATTGACAGGACCACAAACGCAAACCAATGCTGACTACATTGCAAGAAAGGTTGAGGTTCAAAGCATGGGCGGTACGCCAAAGTAAGTAGACCGAAATCCATCAATATCTACTACTAATCATCCACCTTGAGATATCTATCCAGAGCATCTCGCTGGTATTAAGTTGTGAGTCCCACCCATAGTGTAAACTCAATGCAACAGACAACTGCATTAAAAGAACTTTGCGTAAAGTAAACAATCCTTGCACCCGCGGGCACAAGCACCGTTGTTTTCCCCCTTTTGGAAATAGCACATCCCCTAGACTCATGTTTCTGTCACTCAAGCTAGTCATCGAGGGGCATGAACCCACAATCAAGCATAACGTTCCCTCTTGGAGTCACTACCTACTACTCGGCCAAAGCAATAAGTAACAACGGAGAACATGCAAGAATTACTTATGAACTAAAATATAAAGGAGGTGAATCAAATATATTACTCAAGATCAATCTGAACATAATCTCATAATCCATCGGATCCCAGCAAACTCAACATAGCAACAGCATAAGGATTACATAGGTGCCTCGATCATGTAGGGCAGCTCACGAGGACTAATTAGTGAAGCACAAGAACGGGAGGAGAACATCACATAGCTACTGGTCATGGACTCATGGTCCAAGGGAGACTACTCACGAGTCATCCGGGAGGCGTCCATGGTGGTGGAGAAGCTCCCGGTGGTGATCCTCCCCTCCGGCAGGGTGCCGGAAAGAGTTCTCCTGGTGCTCCCGATCTTGGAAGCGGCGGCGGCGGCAGAACAGAGATGGGATCGCGAAAAGAGTTCCTCTTCTGAGGGTTTCGGAGGTCCCTCTAAATATATGCCAAAGGGGGGCACCGGACGGGCTTCGGGGGGCCCAGGCGCCCCCCCGGCGCGGCCCAGGGGGGGGGGCGCCGCCAGGGCGCCTGGAGCCCTGGTGCCCCCCCCCCCCAGGCTGCCCTTCGGACGCAGTGTTGTTTCCGGATCGCTGATTTTTTATATAATTTTTCTGGATTTTTTTGGGCAGTTCTCGAAACGTGAAAACCTGAAATACAAAAACAGCCGAAAACAGAAACTGGCACTGGGGTGCACTGGATTAGTAAGTTAGTCCAAATATGATCAAAAGTGTATGGAAGTGTATGAATATCATAGAAATATCACCCAAAAGTGGCATGGAGCAAGCATAAATTATAGATACGTTTTGGACGTATCAGCGGGGTACTGATAGGTTGTGGAGGCGAATGGTGAGCTCAGAGAGGCTCGGGGATGCTTATATAGCCAATTAGAGGGGAAGTCACGCTGGCGTCGCCGCGGACACGCGTCCATGCTCGAGAGCTCGGAGGCAGGCGAGGAGAGGCGCACTATGGGTGAGCTCACGGGGAGGTAGGCGACGCAGGGGAGCAGAGGAAGAGGCCGAGGGAGGCTCGGGGCCAAAAAGAGCATTGTGCTCCTGTTGTGTTCGGCGGCGAGCGTCGGCGAGCGGCGGTGACCGTCGGTGGAGGAAGAGGATGGAGGGGGAGAGGGGGAGAGGGGGTCTGCGATGGAGAGGTGAGGCCAATGGACAGGCTCACGCGCGCGAAGACGACGAGAGGAGGCGGTGCCGAAGCACAACCGACGTCTGGGCGCGGCCACTGCACACAGAGCGCGCGCACAAGCATGCCACTGGCGTAGTCACCATGTGCAATGGAACGTAGTGGTGAAAATGGGCTGTAGATTGATGTCTAGTGGTAAGTCCTTGCGTGGTAAGTCTCCCCTACTGTGGTAGAATGGTGAAAAGATCTATGGTTGGGTGGTAAAGATCCTCTGAAGTTTACTGCAGTAAACTTTGAGGAGAAAAGGTGATCAACATAGAGTGATTTGGAGCCAAAGAGATTGTCTGGTAGGTTTAATGCTTGTCACTAGGGCTCGAGTCCCATGGTTTCAGATCTGAACCTATTATGTTTTCACGAATATATGTGTGTTCTTGATCCTATCTTGCAAGTTAGATGCACATATTACGTGTTATGATACGCATTCCTCATGGTGACAATAATTGGGATTCTTTCCGACGATTACCATAGTTTGAGGAGTTCATGTATTCACTAAGTGCTAATGCTTTGTTCTAGTTCTCTATTGAAAGGAGGCATTAATATCCCTTAGTTTCCTTATGGACCCCGCTGCCACGAGAGGGTAGCACAAAAGATGTCATGCAAGTACTTTTCCATAAGCACATATGACTATATACGAAATACATGCTACATTACATTGATGTATTGGAGCTAGTTCTGTGTCGCCCTAGGTTATAACAGCTACATGATGAATATCATCCAACAGAATTATCCATCACTGATCCAGTGCCTACGCTTTTCACATATTGATCTTTACTAAGTTACTTTTGTCGTTGTTGCTATTACAATCACTACAAAACTGCTACTATTCCTGCTACTGTTACAACTACTATCAAACTACCATACTACTTTGCTATTGATCATCTTGCTACAGATATTAAGTGTTTCAGGTGTGGTTGAAGTGACAACTGAACTGCTAATAATAACAAATATTCTTTGACTCCCCTTGTGTCGAATCAATAAATTTGGGTTGAATACTCTACCCTCGAAAACTGTTGTCATCCCCTATACTTGTGGGTTATCAAGACCTTTTTCTAACACTATTGCCGGGGAGCATAGTTATATTTGCTGAGTCACTTGGGATTTATATCTGTTGATCACTATGCAGAATCTTAAGGATGATAGAACCAAGATTGTTCCCTCTAAGACGAGGGGAGGTAAGGAACTACTATCTAGCTCTGCAGTTGTTTTACCTTCTGTTTTGGGTAAGCTTGCAACACTACCGCCTGCTATTAATCCTGATATTTCGCAAGTAATTGATGTTGCTACTTCTGCTATTAATGATGCTAGTACTTTGCTCGATGGTAATGTGCCACTAGTTGAATTTATTGATGAGCAACTTGCTAAAGCTAAAGAATTTGAGATGCTGAAACTGATGAATTATTGAAGCTGAAAATTATGAAACACCTATTAGACCAACCTCTCCTAGATATGAATTACCTAAGATACCCGAGGGTTATGTTATGGATGGAGAGGTAGCTAGTGATTTTCTTGCTTGTATGGATAGATATGATCTTAAGAAATTTCTTTGTAAGTTAAAAGGAAAAATCTTTGAATGCTAGAATGAAATATGATCCCAAGTTTGCTACTTGACCTCTCTTTATTACCCGATAAGGATTATGAATTCCCTATCGATCCTGAGTTAATTACTTTGGTTGAATGTGATCCTTTCCATGGCTGTGAAACTGAAACTGTTGTGGCACATCTTACTAAATTAAATGATATAGCCACACTACTTGCTCATGAGGAAAAAATCCGCTACTACTATATTCTTAAGTTGTTTCATTTCACATTAAAGGGTGATGCAAAGATATGGTTTAATTCTCGATCTCATAGTTATGTGTGTAGTCCCCAAGATATTATTTATTACTTCTGTGAAAAATATTTTCCTGCTCACAAGAAATAAGCTGCCTTATAGGAAATATTTAACTTTGTGCAAAATGAAGAAGAGAATCTCCCTCAAGCTTGGGGGAGGCTTCTCCAATTACTTAATGCTTTGCCAGATCATCCTCTCATTAAAAATAAAATACTCGATATCTTTTATAATAAACCCACCCATGCTTCTAGGGAGCACCTAAATATTTGTGCTGGTTGTGTTTTGAGGGAATGAACTGCTGAACAAGCTAAAGAATTATTGAATAATATATTGAGGAATGATAATGATTGGAATCTTCCTGAACTACCTCCCAAGCCAACGCCGAAGAAGAGGGGTGTTCTATTACTTAGTCCTGAAGACATGCAAGAGGCAAAGAAATCAATGAAAGAAAAAGGTATTAAATCTGAAGATGTTATGAATTTACCACCTATTGAAGAAATATGTGATCTTGATAACCCGACACATGTAGTAGAGGTAAATTCTCTTTATAGATTTGATAAAGGTGATATTCCTTATACTAAGTCTGCTAGTCAATGCTTAGATGAATGAGATAACTTTATTGTTAAACAAGAAAACTTTAATGAATATGTTAGTAGACAATTGAAATGAAATGCTTATATGATTGAACACTTGAGTGACTTTATGACTAGAACTGTTAATGATGTGAAGGGTGTGAGTAAACATGCATTCATGATAAAAACTCAAGTAGAACAAGTCATCAAGTCACAAAATGATTTGCTTAATGAGATGAATAATAGTATGAATGATCATGTTGTTAGAGTTATGACTAGGGGTGGTAAAATGACTCGGTAACCTTTGTATCTTGAAGGTCATCCTAAAAGAATTGAGCAAGACTATCAGAGAATTAATACCGATGCACCTAGTTCTTCTAGTAAGAAAACAAAAAATGATAGGACTTTGCATGCCTCTAGTGAACCTATTGTAGACACGCCTGAGAGCCCAAATGATATTTCTATTTCTGATGCTGAGACACAATCTAGTGATGAACATGAACCTAGTAATATTAATAAATGGTGATGTTCATGTAGATGCTAAACCTAATGATGATAATGATGTGGAAATAGAACCTGCTGTTGAT
This sequence comes from Secale cereale, assembly GCA_902687465.1. Lineage (NCBI taxonomy): Eukaryota > Viridiplantae > Streptophyta > Magnoliopsida > Poales > Poaceae > Secale > Secale cereale. The sequence continues at coordinate 409,419,816 of LR738710.1, forward strand.
CTTGATAACCCACAGCCTAAGAATAACATATAAGATAAGAGACACTTCATTGCTAGGAAACATGGTAAGGAAAGGGAACCATAGGTTCAGAAACCCATGCCTTTTCCTCCTAAAGCTTCAAAGAATAAGGATGACAAAGAATTTTATTGCTTTTTTGAAATGCTTAGACTAGTCTTTTTGCGTCTTTGTTTGACTACTATTCTGAAAATGCCTCCATATGCTAAGTACATGAAAGATATTGTCACAAATAAAACAAAGATACCAGAAGCTGAAATTTCCACCATGCTTGCTAATTATTCATGTAAGGGTGGAATACCTAAGAAACTAGGAGACCGGGAATACCAACCATACCATGCTCCATTAAAAGAAACTATGTTAAAACTGCTTTATGTGATTTAGGAGCTGGTGTTAGTGTTATGCCCTTCTCTTTGTATCGAAGAATTGATTTGAATAAGTTGACAACAACTAAAATCTCTTTGCAAATGGCTGATAAATAAATTGCTATACCCATCGGTAATAGTGAGGATGTACCTGTCATAGTTGCAAATGTTACTATCTTAATGGACTTTGTTATTCCTGATATACCCAAGGACGAAAATATATAGATCATCCTTGGTAGACCCTTTTTGAATAATGCAGGGGTTGTTATTGATTGCAATAAAGGAAATGTCACTTTTCATGTCAATGGTAATGAGCATACGGTACACTTCCCGAGGAAACAACCTCAAGTGAATATTATCAACTCTATTGAAAAAATCTCAACAATTACTATTGGAGGTTTTGAATTCCCTATTCCTACTATCAAAAAGAGATATGAAACTGTTATTTATGGGGATATGCATATCACCATTGAGGTAACCTAATGTTATATGAAGATTCTCTAGCTTCATGTCATTCAGAAGAAGTTTGTTAATAAGACTTGATCAACCTTATTAGCAGATTCCTTTTGACAGGCATGTGGTTGATGAAGTTAGTAAACACAACTTTCTGTACCCACTTTTTACTTTTTGTTATGTAGAATCAATAAAGTAGAAATGCCATAATTTTACTGTTTTCTGAATTACCCTTGGAATAAAAAATGACCAGAAAATAAAAGTTCTCAGAATGCCTTGAAATTTTAATATGATTTTTTCCGGAATATTTAAAAAATAGTGACATAGAACACACCCAAGGAAGGAGCACTTGTGAGCCACAAGATCACAGGGCGCTCCCACCCCTGGGCGCGCCATGCAGGCTTGTGGGGCCCATGTAGGCCCCCTCACTTATTGCTGACACCCATCTCCTTCTTCCTCAAGAAAAAATTATCCCCACCTTCAAACCCGTGTTCTAGCTCATTTTGCTGCAAATTTTAATCTCCTTGCTCGTAGCTCCATTTCCAAAACCGTTTTGGGGGATTGCTCATCGGTATGTGACTCCTCCTGTGGTCCAATTAGTTTTTGTTATAGTGGTTTGTTATTTGCTCTTTTAGCTACTGTTGGTGACCATGTTATTGAGCTTGCATGTCAAATTTATATGGTTCAAACTTGTTTTGGTGCATGGTATAGCCTCTAGACACTTGTGGGAGTAGTTGCTATAGATTTTGTTGAGTTTGGTTCACTTTTATTTCGAGTTACTAAAATTTTTAGTAAATTCCAAAGAAAAGGGAAACAATGAGGAGGTGGTAAAGGGGCTCATCAAGTCGAGATTCGAGGGAAATTTTGAAGAGTAAGCCCAAGTACCATGTTTCGCAACGGTCACACATGCAATTTTTACCCAGGTTTGGGCCATTGCGAGGCATAAAACCGTACTCCTGCTTTGGTGTATTGATGGGTGGATTGTGGTGGAATATGCAGCGCTCTCGCCTGGCAAGGGTTGCCAGGGGCGAGAGCCACTACGCACGTACGTGAATACAAAGGTCCACAGTCCGAATCCCCTCTCTGGTTGCCATGGGCCTCCTTTTATAGATTAAGGGGTCACCGCAGTGGCAAATCAGTCATTTCATACTGATTAGATAGCAAACAATGCTATCATACCTAACTCTTCAGACTGCACAAGGTGCATTACATGCGTCGCTTAGTGTCATTTCAAGGAGTTGCCCGGCAAGCCTTGCTGGGCCAATACTGCCACCTCCTCGCCTATTTGCTTGACACGTTGCTGGACAGGTGTCACCTACTTGTTATCTTTGCTGGAAGTGGCCGCCATGGGGAAAATAGCTGCCACTTAGTCACTAGGGGGCTTGACACGGCACCGATCGATGACTTGCGTTGTTGTGAGGTGGCGTGCTGGAGCCTTGTTGGGGTAAATCCATCCTTCACGCCCCTGGCAGGCTTGCCGGGACGCTCTTGGGACTTGTCCGTGGGGTACCTCGTCCTCGCCGGGCTCGCCTACCCAGCAAGGGAGGGTTTTCCTTAGTGAACTCTGGTTCCTTCTTCTGGACTTGGTCCTCTTGAGCCACCCCTCGATTTCTCAAAGATCTGTCTCTTCTGCTTGATGTGGTCGCCGTGATCTTGCTTTCGTGCCTGTGTACAGTCAGGGCAACATGCCTGGGTCTGTTGCACCGACAAAAGTCCAAGAGCCTGGCACGAACGAGCCGCTGGGCGTCGTCGGGGTAGGCTCTAACAAGTACACAGGGAATGGTCTTGAGCTGGATTGCCACTGATATTTTTCCCACTTCTTCATTAACATGTGCTTGATTGAGGGCAATTTCTGCGTCCCCCGGGCTTCGCATAACGCTAATTGTCGTGGGGCCATCTCTGTAATGGCCCGTGAATGAGTTTAACGCACGGGGAGTAACTACCAATTCACTCATCCCACTGCGTTGATTCCCTCCGGCGCGTACGCCGCATGCACCGCGTGGGGTAGGTGACGGAGGCGTGTGGCGCGAAGAGAGTGCCATGATCTAGGCCCGGTCTACTTGGGTTCGCGGAGAGGAATGGCGAGTGTCCTTCGAAGGACCAACCCCTCCAGCTCTGGTTTCGATTGTAAAAGAGGGGGAGGAGCGGAAGGCTCATCCACGCACCTCTCCCCCATCTCCAGTTCCCCCTGACCATGCCCAGGGGAGATGACTGCCGTCAGCCCTCGGGCTTCAGCATGGAGTTGATTGTAGTGACCTCGATCCCAATGGATCGGAGTCTCTTTGCTTAAGTGTCATCACTGGATCGGTATGCTGACACACACACAGTACTTGAGGATTTATAACAAAGTTTCAATCACACATTTATTACATCGAGAATCCTCATAAAGAGTCTTATTACAAAAATTGGCTGAAGGCCATCTAATAATAATTAAACTAAGCTGAACTGCGGAAACATCGAAGATAAGTTGAGTTCATCCAACTTCGCGGCAAACATTGAGTGCATGACAACGACCTATCGCACCTTAATCTTCGTCGGAAAACTCTACAACATGAGACGGTGCAGCTGTGTAGGTCAGCACATTGAATATGCTCGCAAGAACACACTGTAGCAATGATGATGAACAAGTATCTACAACTATATGCATATTTGGCTAGTGGAGGCTCTAAGGTTTATTTTTGCATAAAGCTAATTTTTCCCTACAACAAAGGAATAAACTTTATTTACTACTCGGTTGAATTAAACAATATTGTGAGTGGTTTCTCCATCTCAATCCCAAAATCCACAATGTCATTAATAACCCAACAAGTTAATCAATAGAGTGTTGTGTTCAGGCCATAATTCAAATACCAGGATACTCAAGATGTCCATTACCGGGGACACGGCTACTCATGAATAAATGGTACACTCTGCAGAGGTTTGCGCACTTTTCCCCACAAGACTCAACCGCATCCATGATCGAAAGATTGAGACATAGTCTTTCAGAAGCATTCCCTCTTTACCCTGGGTAGACCGGTACACCTACTTTCCTCTACATCTGCTAGCCCACCACTGAAAGAGTTCACACCACATACTCAACTATGCCAGAGCCCATAATGGCTTGTGGCTGCACACGGAAGTTTCTAGGCATGAATGATATATGATCCCTCTGAGCCTGGGTGGCATTCCATAGGATGATCACACGGTTCCTCCAGGATATCATACGACAACACTGGGTTCTCCAGGTGCCATGCAACCAATCCACCCAGATGTGTATTAAAGTTGCCACCTTAAAACTTTCCCTTAGTTGTTATTACACTCACAACTTTCATGAATCTCTCATACCAATCCATGTCGACGAGCATGGCTAAGCAATATGTAACAAAGTGTATATTCCCGGGGTTGATCTCAAGTCATTGGGTTCCTACCTCATGAACTACTCTGCAATACCACATGTAACTAAGTCCTACTCATGCAAATCTTTGAGGGTAGAACTAATGCAATAAAAATTGGGTATAGAAAAGTATGATCGAAGTATGAACATGCCTTGCTGATGCTCGTTGAAACCTAGAGAATCGTAGTAGCAAGCTTTGCACTCCAAAAATTCTTTCGCAATCAAACAATAGCATACATAAGCAATCATGCAACAGAATCAAAAAACAGAATTCGAAAAGTTTCGAAAACAAGTGAATAACTCTTGCAACAGAAAATAATTTCTAACAGTACCAAAATTAAGTGAATTTGGCCTTATCAGAAATTTTAGGTCAAGAGCTTCGATTTACAAAAAGAATCAACTCAAACGGAGTTACGAAACTCAAGTTACGATCAAAAGAAGTTCAAATACAAATCTGTTTGAAATCAAATTTTAATACTTTCAAAAACAAATTTGAGTTGGATTACTGGATAAATGAGGTCAAAACGAAGATTTTGGCGTTGGTTTCATCTAATTCCGACTAACGAGTAAAAAGTAGTTATTGTTTTAAGATTAGGGACTAATTTGTAAAAAACTTTAATCGCATATAAGTCCCTGACGAAAATAAACAGAAAAAGAAAAAAACTAAATAATGAACGTTCATTTTTCTGAACTAACCAGTGAACGTTCACTGAATAATAAAACCTAAAAAAGGTCTAGGGTTTTCTAAAAAACCGATCTAAACAAAATAAAAAACGACGATTTTACCAAGATCGATCGGCGGGTCGGGTTCGGGCGGCGGGCGTCGGGCTCGGGCAACGGGTTTCCGGCAGCTGTGGGGTCGGCGGCGACAACGGTGGAGCGGTCGACGCGGGAGGCGGCGACTACAGCGTGGCAGCGGCGAGCGGATCGGGCGGTGGCGCGAGGAGGCGGTGGCTGCAGTGGCGGTGTGGTCGAGGAAGGGAGGGCGGCGACGACTATTTATGGATGGGGGGTTGGCTGCCTTGGGGAAGGGGCGGGGCGGCGACCGTGGCGGGATCGGACTCCATCGTAGTCCGGCGGCGGCATGGGAGGGCGAGGTGATGGCACTGGCGGGCTGGTGCGCTGGGGTGGCCCGGCTGCGAGCTGGGCCGGCCCAGTAAAACTTTTTTTTTAAAATTAATTTTCAAAAAATACAGAAAAATAGAAAAAGGCAATAAATACACTTGTAAAAATTACAGAAAAGTTCACACGTACTTAGGGCCTTATTATTGACCCGGTGAACATTTTTTTGGGCCTAAATGCCTAATATAAAAAGAAACTTTTTAGTACTAATGAAATACTTTCGTAAATAAAAATCCAATAAATACATTTTTACTCAAGATTCAATTCCCAACATTTTTATTCTGTTTTGAATAAGTCATATTATCTTCTCTCATTATTTTAAAAATATTGAAAATGAAAATTGGTAAAATAATATTTGATCCAACCCCACTTGGAAATTAATAAAAATTGTGGGTTCTCTTTGGAAAACTTCCAACTCTCTCACTTGGGTCCTTGAGTTGCTTAAAGTCTTTGGATCAATTTCCAAAAAAATCAAACTCAAAATGCTCAAATGATGAATGCATATGAATGATCTATGAGAACATCCAAATTTGAAAATTGGGATGTTACAAACCTACCCCCCTTAAGATGAATCTCGCCCTCGAGATTTGGGTTGGCTAGAAATTAGGTGTGGGTGGTCTTGTTGAAGGTCTTCCTCTCATTCCCAGGTTGCTTCATCCTCTGTATGACTTTGCCGCGGGTAACTCTATCGGCAAACTCGAGAATCTTGACAGGCTTTTCCTCATAAGTTAGGTCACTCTCTAACTGAATTGCTTCCACGGGCACTGTATCTCGTAGCGGAATATCGGCAATCTTTGCGTGCCATTCTTCAACTGAGAAACATTAAACGCGTCATGAACTCCGGACAAAGTTTCAGGCAACTCTAGCTGATAAGCTTCTTCTCCTCTGTGCTCTAGAACTCTATACGGCCCCACAAATCTTGGTGCCAGTTTACCCTTAACTTCAAAATGCTTAACTCCTCGAAGTGGGGATACACGAAGATATGCTCTATCTCCAACTTCGTAGGTTACCTCCTTGGGTTTTGTATCATCACATCTCTTCCGTCGGGACTGGGCTATCTTTAGACTGTCACGGATCAACTTGACCTTCCCCTCTGAATCTCTGATTAAATTGGGTCCAAATAACTTGTGGTCTTCGACTTCATCCCACATCAAAGGTGTCCTGCACCTCCTTCCGTACAAAGCCTCGAAAGGTGCCAACTGTAGACTAGTCTAATAACTGTTGTTGTAAGAAAACTCTGCGTAAGGAAAATTATCGTCCCAACTAGATCCATAATCTAGCGCACAAGCTCTCAACATGTCCTCTAGAATCTGATTGACTCTCTCCGTCTGTCCATCTGTCTGTGGATGAAAGGTTGTACTTAACTCTAGTATCATACCCAAAGTCTCGTGCAACTGCTTCCAGAACTTTGAGGTAAACTGTGTTCCTCTATCTGATACAATGGTCCTTGGAACTCCATGCAAACATACGATCCTGGTCATGCATATCTTGGCCAACTTAGCACTCGTGTAAGTGGTCTTCACGGGGATAAAGTGAGCTACCTTAGTCAAGCGATCAACTATAACCCAGATAGAATCATACCCTGAACGTGTCCTGGTGATACGTCCAAAATGCATCACTATTTTATATTATAATTTATCCTTATTCATTGATATATTCCACGTTATGATGATGTTCTTAAGTTGTTTTGGTCTATTTTACACAGTTTGCAACTTTCCGATGCCGAAACAGTAGACGCAGGATTCAGCAGGAAAAAGTGGATACTGAGTTGCTGAAGAAGAACACCTCCAAATTACCTGAAAATTGACGGGACGTGTTTTTCAGAAGAATAACGAAGACACGCAAAAGGGGAGTCAGAGGGGGGCCACAGGGTGCCCAGGCGGCCTGGGGGCGCCCCCCTGGCCGCACCGGGGGGGCGCCTGGAGCCCCTGGCCCACCTCTGGCCGCCCCCTTTTGCATATATGCTCTCCGTCTACCGAAAACCCTAGGCACGGGACTTTTTTTTCGGAGTTCCGCCGCCGCTTCGAGGCGGAAACCTACAGAGAAGAAAAGGGCATCTTCGGCGGGCAGATTCCGCCATGGAGATCACCTCCCGGAAGGGGAGATCGTCACCATCGTCATCACCATCATCACGGGCATCATCGAGATCATCATCAACATCATCCCCAACACCAGCACCATCTCCATCTTCATCCAAATCTCATCTTTCCATCGCAACTCGTGTTGTAACTTGTACTACCTATCCTCTCTACTCCATCGGTGTTGATTACTACTTTGTGGTGAATGCTATTGAGTTTTGTTGGAGAAATATTATTATGTCCAGATTGTTTATCACCTATTTATCCCCTCTGATCATGATCTCTTTTATGTCTTGTGAGTAGTTACCTTAGTTCTTGAGGACATGGGGAAAGTCTTTTTGTTAGTAGTCATATGCTGTTGAAGTAATATGTGTTGTTTGATACTTAAGTTGTGTTGTCATTCTACTAGTGGTGTTGTGTGAGTCGAACACCCAACACTTCGCCTTATTAAGGACCTAGGGGAATGCATTGTGTATAAAGAATGCTTATGGTGGGTTGCCGGAGTGACAGAAACCTGAACCCCAGTTCGCACGCTTTTGCATAAGGGAATAATGGATCCTCGATCGTATTGCTATGGTTAGGCTTTTGCCTTAAATTCTATCTTGTATTTGCGGATGCTTGCAAGGTGTTTAATCATAAGAGTGCATTCATCTTAGTCTAGAGAGTGCACTAGCATAGATCCACCGGCCAACACTTATCAACACATAACATAGTATCGATACGGAATATGACGAAAGCACATGACTGCCTCTCCCGTGTGTCCTCAAGAACGCTTTAGTCTTTATAAGTTCAGTTGCTAGGCCTCTCCTTTGCTAAGAAAGGATTGGGCCATTTGTTACTTTCAGTACCTTTTACATTGCTCGCCATTACATTCTTGTTGCTTATATCGAGAAAACCCCTAAAAGTTATCTTTCAGTGCTTGCAGTAATTTCTTGCTCAGAATCGCTTATCAATACCTTCTGCTCCTCGTTGGGTTCGACACTCTTACTTATCGAAAACGCTGCAACAGATCCCTTACGGTTGAGGGTCATCAAGTACCGTTTTCTGGCACCGTTGCCGGGGAGCGTAGCTCTATTGGTAAAGTGAAACTGGTAAGAAAGTCTTTTTATAATTCTGTTTTTTATTTTTATTGCTATCCTCTGTCCTTATGGATAACCCTATTATTGGAGCATTGCTTGCGGGAAGACACCCCACACCTGTGGTGGTTGACCCTCCCCCTACTGAAATTGTGCCTTATAAAATACCAGCTGGCATTATCGATTATGTTTTGACTAATCGTTATGCAGGAGATAGACATCCCGGTGAACACTTGCTGTATTTGTCACGACTATGTTCATTATTTAAGCTTGCAGGTGTATCGAGGGAGTTTGTCATGAGGAAACTGTTTGTCATATCCCTTACAGATAAAGCTTCAGATTGGTATGGGCTTCTTGATAACCCACACTTGCTGGACTGGCAGGAGCTTATGTCTCTCTTTTATACTAAATTTTATCCTCTTCACGAAATTCATCGAGACAGGAATTATATCTATAACTTTAGGTCTCGTGACGGAGAAAGCATTGCTCAAGCTTGGGGGAGATTGAAGTCTCTAATGCTCAAATGCCCTATTCATAGGCTTCCCAAGGAAATTATACTTACAAATTTTTATGCCAGGCTTTCTCGTCAGGATAAGGAGATGCTGGATGCCTCCTCTAGTGGGGTGTTTCAGAAGAAGAGTGTTGAAGAAAGATGGGATCTCCTTGAAAGAATCCAGAGGAATACCGAAGATTGGGAAATTGATAAAGGTATTGAACCAGCTATAAATTATGAACATGATTATATTGAGAGCTATGTAGAAACTGATTACTTCAATACTTTTTGCTCTAAGATTGGTCTTGATTCCCACCTAGTGATTGACTTGTGTAAGAATTTTGCCTCTCACGTTGATTCTTTTAAGAAGAATAGAGACCAGCACCATGCACCTTTTAAAGAAAAACCTATTGATATTTATGTTGCTGAGCCTATTTTGCCTGCAGTCATATATGAAAAGCCTCCTTTTCCCACGAGGATAAAGGAACACTCTCTTGTAACAGGCATAATAAATAAAAGTGAGAGAAGAGTTGATGAACCTGAGGACCAGATCAGGGTCGATCCTCGAGTTGCATTGATTAAAGACCTTGTTACTGATGATGTTTTGGATTCCAATATAACTTTTTGTGTTGTTTCCACTAACCTTGTCACAGCCAAGAACAAAGGCCCAATTTCAGGTACTCCGGTGGTATCTGTTAAAATAGGAGATCACAATTATTATGGGCTATGCGATTTGGGATCGAGTGCAAGTGCTATTCCTTATTCACTTTATGAAGAAATCATCGGTGAGATTTCCCCTTATGAACTTGAAGAAGTTGATGTTACTATTCATCTTGCAAATAGATCAACTATCTCTCCTATCGGAATTGTGAGGGACGTTGAAGTCCTATGTGGAAAGGTAAAATACCCTACCGACTTTTTGGTACTTGGTTCAGCCAGGGACGATTTTTGTCCCATCATTTTTGGTAGACCTTTTCTTAGAACTTGTGGAGCTATAATAGATTGCAAGAAAGGTAAAGTTTCTGTTGAATTCAATGGTGAGCCATATGAATTTAATTTTTCTAAGTTCTCTAAGCAGCCTCGTGGTACTAATTTACCTAGTGATGATAAAATTATTGAAAGTATTGCCTCTATTGCTATTCCTCCTGATGATCCTTTGCAGCAATACATGGAGGACCACGAGAATGATTTACATATGCAGGAAAGAAATGAACTAGATGAAATATTCTTGAGGCAGCCTGCTATCCTGAAGCACAACCTTCCGGTTGAACCTTTGGGAATTTTATCAAAACCAAAAGAAGACCCGGTGTTCGATCTTAAACCTCTTGCCGATACGCTCAAGTACGCTTATTTAGATGAAAAGAAAGTATATCCTGTTATTATAAATTCTAACCTTTCAGGATATGAAGAAGAGCGATTATTGGAAGTACTTCGTAAACACCGAGGCGCGATTGGCTATACCCTTGATGACCTTAAGGGGATTAGTCCATCTATCTATCAACATACTATCAACCTTGAGCCTGATGCTAAACCAGTTGTTGATCCTCAACGACGGTTGAACCCAAAGATGATGGATGTCGTGAGAACAGAGATTCTCAAGCTTCTAGCCACAGGTATTATCTACCCTATAGCTGATAGTAAGTGGGTAAGTCCTGCACATTGTGTTCCTAAGAAAGGAGGTACAACTGTGGTTCCTAATGATAAAAATGAACTAATACCTCAGAGGATTATTATTGGATATCGAATGTGTATTGATTACAGGAAGTTGAACAAAGCAACCAGGAAGGATCACTACCCGTTGCCGTTCATCGACCAAATGCTTGAAAGGTTATCCAAAAATACCCACTTTTGTTATCTCGATGGTTATTCTGGCTTCTCTCAAATTCATGTTAACACTGTCGATCAAGAGAAGACCACTTTTACTTGTCCTTTTGGTACTTATGCTTACAGACGTATGCCTTTTGGTTTATGTAATGCCCCTGCTACTTTTCAAAGGTGTATGTCTGCTATCATTCATGGTTTCTGCGGGGATATTATGGAAGTCTTCATGGACGATTTCTCCGTCTATGGAACTTCATTTGGCCATTGTCTTCACAACCTTAATAAAGTTTTGCAGAGATGCGAGGAGACAAATTTGGTACTCAACTGGGAGAAGTGCCACTTTATGGTTAATGAAGGAATTGTTCTTGGTCACAAGATTTCCGAAAGGGGAATTGAAGTGGACAAAGCCAAGATCGAAGCTATTGAGAGGATGCCTTATCCAAAGGACATCAAAGGTATTCGCAGTTTTCTCGGTCATGCAGGTTTTTATAGAAGATTTATTAAAGACTTTTCTAAAACCTCGAGACCCCTCACTAATCTTCTCCAGAAGGATGTTCCTTTTACGTTTGATGAAAATTGTAAGGAAGCTTTTGAAATCCTTAAGAAAGCTTTAATAACTGCTCCTATAGTACAACCACCTGACTGGAATTTACCTTTTGAAATTATGTGTGATGCAAGTGATTTTGCTGTTGGAGCCGTCTTAGGACAAAGGGTTGATAAGAAATTGAATGTTATACATTATGCTAGTAAGACCCTTGATAGTGCTCAAAGAAATTATGCTACTACTGAGAAAGAATTCTTAGCTGTAGTTTTTGCTTGTGATAAGTTTAGGCAGTACATTGTTGATTCCAAAGTTATTATTCATACTGATTACGCTGCCATTAAATATCTTATGACAAAAAAGGATGCCAAGCCAAGTCTTATCAGATGGGTACTCCTTCTCCAAGAATTTGATTTGCAGATTGTTGATAGGAAAGGAGAAGTCAATCCGGTAGCGGATAATCTTTCAAGAATGGAAGATATATCGCATGACCCCATTCCAGTTAACGATAGTTTTACAGACGAGCAACTTGCCGTTGTAAAAGTACAACCTCTCTCCGATCCTTGGTATGCAGATTATGCTAATTTTATTGTTGCAAAGTATTTGCCTCCAGGTCTAACGTTTCAGCAGAGGAAGAAGTTCTTTCATGATTTGAGGCACTACTTTTGGGATGACCCACATCTTTTCAAAGAAGGTCCCGACGGGATCATGAGAACATGCATTCCGGAACATGAGCAGAAGGACATTCTCCGACGGTGTCATGATAGTCCCTATGGAGGACATCACGCCGGTGAGAGGACTGCACATAAGGTTCTTCCATCAGGTTTTTATTGGCCTACTCTCTTTAAAGATGGTAGAAATTATGTTTTAGCTTGTGATAAATGTCAGAGAGTTGGTAACATTAGTAGAAGGAATGAGATGCCTATGAATTACTCACTAGTGATTGAACCTTTCGATTGTTGGGGTTTCGATTTTATGGGTCCTTTTCCTTCTTCGCACAAGTACACTCACATTTTAGTAGCTGTTGATTATGTGACCAAGTGGGTTGAAGCAATCCCCACTGAAAGTGCTGACCACAAAACATCCCTGAAAATGCTTAAGTATGTAATATTTCCTAGGTTTGGTGTACCAAGGTACCTCATGACCGATGGAGGATCACACTTCACGCACGGAGCTTTTAGAAAAGCTTTGGCTAAATACGATGTTAATCATAGAATTGCTTCACCTTATCATCCTCAAACTAGTGGGCAAGTTGAGCTCACCAATAGAGAGATTAAGTTGATCTTGCAGAAAACAGTAAACAGAAATAGGAAGGATTGGTCAAATAAATTGGGAGATGCTTTGTGGGCATATAGAACTGCTTACAAAAACCCCATGGGTATGTCCCCATATAAGATGGTATATGGCAAGGCTTGCCATCTGCCATTAGAATTAGAGCACAAAGCTTTCTGGGCTATTAGAGAGCTTAACGCTGACCCAAAACTAGCTGGTGAGAAGCGTCTCATGAACTTGACTTCTCTAGATGAATGGAGAAGTGAAGCTTACGAGAGCGCTAAAATGTTCAAAGAAAAGGTAAAAAGGTGGCATGATAGGAAGATTCTGAAACGTGAATTTAATGTTGGTGATAAAGTTTTGTTGTTTAGATCCCGTTTCAGGTTTTCTCCAGGTAAACTACTTTCCAGGTGGGAAGGACCATTTCATATTGAAGAAGTTTATCGGTCTGGTGCAACTAAGATTAATAATTTTGAAGGCACCAAACCTCAAGTTGTGAATGGGCAAAGACTTAAGCATTACATAGCAGGAGACCCTGTTGATGTTGATGTGAATATAATATACACAACAACACACGAAGAACATGTTGCAACCCTGTTTCAGACGCCAGCAGAGGCAGAATGAAGAAAAGGTACGTAGTACGATAAGAAAACACCGCAAAACATCATAAAAGTTCCGTATTACGCGTTTTTGAAAAATTAGTAAAATTCCGAGTCGAAGTGGAGCCGGAGACGACCACCAGGGAGTCCAGGCGCCCCCCTGGCGCGCCCCCCCTGGGCCGCGCCGGCAGGCCGCCTGGACACCCTGGTGCCCGTCTCCGACCCCGCTTTGATCCGTTACCTTCCTTTCTGTGCATAAATTTTTCCTATATATTTGCCCGGGTTGTTCCGGCAACGTATCTTGCGATTTCGCGTGTTTTCTCTTCGATCTGTTTCTGCCAGGAAATCTTTCAGCTAAATTTAGGTGCCATGGCTTCTCCAAGTTCCCCCAAGGACACGTTCGTCGTCAACGTCATCAACCCTTACCTCGCTGAGGTGAAGAAGCACCCTCAGGTGGTTCAGATGAAGGAAGGCGTCCTTCATCAAGAAGATCTGAAGGGACCTATCAAGGAGGGGAGCGTCCATGCCAGGCTGGAAGAAGTGGAGCAGGAAGTCTTCAAGTACAAGAAGATGACCGAGCGTGGTGTCGAAGCTAACTTTGACATCACCAACGAGCTGAAGAACTACTTTCTGACGGAGATGAAGGAGATGTGGGAAAGAATCGCCGCGGCTGAAGGCAGAATCATAGAACTCTAGGGGAAAACTAATGATCTATCTAACCAGAACTGTGAGTATGAACTAAGATTTATGCGCATGAGTTTGGGTGCTGAATGCAGGATTCAGGAGATGAGCCTCTCACAAGAGACTTTAGCAAGATATCCATGGAAGCGTTTCGCCAAGGACTACGTGATTAACGCCAACAAATATGGGAGAAATCTCCGTGGGTAATGGCATTCCCTTGGCTTGTTCCAAGCTTGGGGGAGTGCCCGGTATCTTTATCTTTTACCTTGTGTCTTGCAGGAGTCAAGTAGAGTCGTATCATGTCTAGGGAAATTATTATATGAGGTAGGTGTGTGCATTGAGGTCTATCGCCCCCTTGGTGAAGAATTGTATCCGTGTGTGTGGAGTCGTCTATGATGGAATATTAATGAGAAGTTTATCGGTTCCTTTTTGCTGCACTCGGTATTCTCTTCATGCAATCGACCTTATATGATGATTCTTATGGGGAGTATTGACCTTATGTCAGGTATGGCTATGAAACTTTATTTAATCTTGGAAAACATAGCTTTGGTCATAACAACAAGCATGATTCTCTTAGAGTATCAACATAGCCAAAACCTTTATGTTATTATACTTGAAGTGTTATGTTGACAAGGAAGACAACTTGATTTGTTATGCTTATTTCAATGTTCATGCTTTATATTGCTTTGCATCTTAGTCATCATCGATTGTCTGCTCTCTCAAAACCTTTGCTAGCCTAACTCTGTACTAAGCGGAATTCTGCTTGTGCATCCATGCCCTTAAGCCAATACCTTCCATATGAGTCCACCATACCTACCTACTCGTGGTACTACACTACCACCTCCTAAAAGTATATAATTTATGTGTTATCCTTAAATGTTCAAAATCTTTTATTTTGTGCCTCTGCTTTAGCTCATGAGGAAGTAGTAGCTAATTCATGACCTTTTTGAGTTGGACAAGCTTCACCCCGGGATTGCATGTATAATGTGCAAACCCATAATACGAACAGGAACTGGCATTGAGTGCGCCCGGCTTAAAAATAATATAACAAACAAACCCTCCTTCACGCTTTGTTCATGAGAAATCAGAAAACTTTGGCAGTGATAAACAAAGGAGAATAAGAGGATGTTATCGTCCTCATACGGGAGCCGTTCCTCGAAACTTGTCCAGTTCAAGAAGCAATTGAGTTATCTATTAGCATTCGTTGACAAATCATGCACCTCTCAAAAGTTTGTTTTCATTCTGTTTGATTTGAGGATAGCACATGAGTTTTCCCTACTACCCTAGAGCAGGGCCTATCTTTTAATTTTAAGTTGAGTCAGTTATTCCTACTTCCTTCTATTTCTCAAAGAGAGCAAACGTTTGATGTTGATAAGGATTCATGCATATAAAGCTGCATTAAGATTTGTCATATCATATCCTTGTTGACATTATCATTTGATAAGCAAGTTGTTTGTCATGCCCAGCTAAGACAAATATCTTCCTTTGTGTTAACACTTTCACTTCTTGCTTATTAACTTGTTATTTCAAAAAGCTTCAATTTAATCCCATTAAAAGCAAAAGTTAAAATTATTTGTTGTTCCTTGACCAAAGGACATGTTTGCCATGATATAATGAGTTTCTATTGGTCCTACTTTCGAAGATAAGTGTTGACACACTTTCATAAAAGCCTTATGAGTTGAAGATTGTTGCTGAGGATATTTGAGTTGGTGAAGAGACTATGATGCTTCTTGTCCGTATTCTATTTATCGACACTTCACTCTCTAAACTTGTGGACAGGTTTACCGAGTTCATTTTCGCTTGGGGACAAGCGAGGTCTAAGCTTGGGGGTGTTGATACGTCCAAAATGCATCACTATTTTGTATTATAATTTATCCTTATTCATTGATATATTCCACGTTATGATGATGTTCTTATATTGTTTTGGTCTATTTTACACAGTTTGCAACTTTCCGATGCCGAAACAGCAGACGCAGGATTCAGCAGGAAAAAGTGGATACTGAGTTGCTGAAGAAGAACACCTCCAAATTACCTGAAAATTGACGGGACGTGTTTTTCAGAAGAATAACGAAGACACGCAAAAGGGGAGTCAGAGGGGGGCCACAGGGTGCCCAGGCGGCCTGGGCCCCCCCCCCCCTGGCCGCGCCGGGGGGGCGCCTGGAGCCCCTGGCCCACCTCTGACCGCCCCCTTTTTCATATATGCTCTCCGTCTCCCGAAAACCCTAGGCACGGGACTTTTTTTTCGGAGTTCCGCCGCCGCTTCGAGGCGGAAACCTACAGAGAAGAAAAGGGCATCTCCGGCGGGCAGATTCCGCCGGGGAGATCACCTCCCGGAAGGGGAGATCGTCACCATCGTCATCACCATCATCACGGGCATCATCGAGATCATCATCAACATCATCCCCAACACCAGCACCATCTCATCTTCATCCAAATCTCATCTTTCCATCGCAACTCGTGTTGTAACTTGTACTACCTATCCTCTCTACTCCATCGGTGTTGATTACTACTTTGTGCTGAATGCTATTGAGTTTTGTTGGAGAAATATTATTATGTCCAGATTGTTTATCACCTATTTATCCCCTCTGATCATGATCTCTTTTATGTCTTGTGAGTAGTTACCTTAGTTCTTGAGGACATGGGGAAAGTCTTGTTGTTAGTAGTCATATGATGTTGAAGTAATATGTGTTGTTTGATACTTAAGTTGTGTTGTCATTCTACTAGTGGTGTTGTGTGAGTCGAACACCCAACACTGCGCCTTATTAAGGACCTAGGGGAATGCATTGTGTATAAAGAATGCTTATGATGGGTTGCCGGAGTGACAGAAACCTGAACCCCAGTTCGCACGCTTTTGCATAAGGGAATAATGGATCCTCGATCGTATTGCTATGGTTAGGCTTTTGCCTTAAATTCTATCTTGTATTTGCGGATGCTTGCAAGGTGTTTAATCATAAGAGTGCATTCATCTTAGTCTAGAGAGTGCACTAGCATAGATCCACCCACCAACACTTATCAACACATAACATAGTATCAATACGGCATATGATGAAAGCACATGACTGCCTCTCCCGTGTGTCCTCAAGAACGCTTTAGTATTTATAAGTTCAGTTGCTAGGCCTCTCCTTTGCTAAGAAAGGATTGGGCCATTTGTTACTTTCAGTACCTTTTACATTGCTCGCCATTACATTCTTGTTGCTTATATCGAGAAAACCCCTAAAAGTTATCTTTCAGTGCCTGCAGTAATTTCTTGCTCAGAATCGCTTATCAATACCTTCTGCTCCTTGTTGGGTTCGACACTCTTACTTATCGAAAACGCTGCAACAGATCCCTTACGGTTGAGGGTCATCACCTGGGTAGGCCTGTGATAAAATCCATTCCAAGCTTATCCCACTTCCAATCTGGTATTGGTAACGGCTGTAGCAACCCTACCGGTTTCTGATGTTCTAACTTAACTCTCTGACAGACGTCACATACCGCTACATACTCGGTAATGTCCTTCTTCATTTCGGTCCACCAAAAATTCTGCTTCAAATCCAAATACATCTTAGTGTTGCCTGGATGTATCGAGTAAGGCGAGTCATGAGCCTCCTGAAGAATCAACTTCCTGATCTCCGGGTCATTGGGCACACAAATACATTCTTCAGATGACACTGTTCCATGTTCATCCTCACGAAATCCTTCCGCCTTTCCTTTGCTCATTCTGCCCTTTATTTCTGCAATTCCTTCAACCGTCTTCTGGGCTTCCCGAATCTCGCCCAACAAGGTGTATTGAATTTCCTATGTAGCAACATAGCCTCTAGGGACTATCTCCAACTGTAAATCTCTGAGGTCATCTGCCAACTCATGGGGTAAACCTCCGGTTATGATAGTGTTAACATAACTCTTGCGACTTAACGCATCTGCCACGAAATTGGCTTTTCCTGGGTGATAGTGCAATCTCATGTTGTAATCCTTTATTAGCTCCAGCCATCTCCTTTGCCTGAGATTTTACTCCTTCCGCGTGAAGATGTACTTCAAACTCTTATGAGCCGTGTATAGATCACAACAGTTTCCAATAAGAAAGTGCATCTAGGTCTTGAGTGCGTGCACTATGGCTGCTAACTCCAAATCATGTGTGGAATAATTCAACTCATGGGGTCGAAGCTGACGTGAGGCATATGAAACAACTCTTCCTTCTTGCATGAGAACGCCTCCAAGTCCTTGACGTGAAGCGTCACAATACACTTGAAAATCCTTGCGAATATTCGATAAGATCGGCACTGGGGCTGTAACCAAATGTTTCTTCAACTCCTGAAAACTGGCCTCACATTCTTTGGTGCAATTGTACTTACTTTCGTTCTTCAACAACTCCGTCATGGGCTTCGCAATCTTGAATAAATTCTTAATGAACCTTCGATAGTATCCTGTGAGTCCAACGAAACTGCGAATCTCACCAACTGTGGTGGGTTCCTTCCATTCCGTGATGGCCTCTACTTTGGAGGGGTCTACTGCTATACCATCTCCCGATATAACATGTCCAAGGGATCTGACTTCCTTTAACAAAAACTCACATTTGCTGAAGCTGGCATATAGGTGATATTCCCTGAGCTTCTCAAGAACTAAACGCAAATGTTCCTTGTGCTCCTCTTCATTCTTGGAGTAAACCAATATGTCATCAATGAATACTACCACAAACTTATCCAAGAACTCCATGAACACCTTGTTCATCATACTCATAAAATAGGCAAGGGCATTAGTCAAACCAAATGACATAACTGTGTACTCATAAAGCCCGTACCTTGTGGTAAAAGCTGTCTTAGGTATGTCCTGCTCTCGGATCTTCAACTGATGATATCCAGATCATAAATCGATCTTAGAGAACACTTTGGCTCCTTGCAACTAGTCAAGCAAATCATTGGTCATCGGCAGAGGGTAGTTGTTCTTGATCGTCACCTCATTCAGTGCACGATAATCTACAACCATCCTTAATGAGCCATCCTTCTTCTCGATTAAGAGCACTGGGGCTCCCCAAGGTGAAGAACTTGGTCGGATATAACTTTTATCCATTAACTCCTTGATCTGCTTTTTGATCTCCTCCAAATCATTTGTGGGCATCCGATACGGTCTCTTGAATATTGGTTCGGTGCCTAGTCATAACTCAATCAAGAACTCGATGTCTCAATCCGGTGGCATGCCTTGTAACTCCTCCGAAAATACATCGGGGTAGTCCTTCAAAACTAGGACTTCCTCCTGAACAACCCCCGAGAGTGCATTCACTTGTGTCTTCTGGGGTGTGTGTCTCGACACATACTTGATTCTCTTTCCATCCGGTGTGGTGAGGAGAATAGATCTACTAGCGCAATCAATATTACATCCAAACCCTGGGATTCCAAAACGATGAGGTCGACGGGGAAAACATGTCTCCCAATAGTCACAGGCAGTTGATAACATCCTCTACTAGCCATGTACTCTGCTCTACGGGAACTCACTAAAATAGGCGACTTAAGGGCTACGGTTGGCAATTTATACTTCTCCACAAAACCCCTTGATATGTATGAATGAGATGCACCAATGTCAAAAAGAACAAGGGCGGTAAATGCATTAACAAAAAACTTACCAACCACTACATCGGGCTGCTCGTCAATCTCCTCAACATTGACGTGATTCACCTGTCCTCTCGTGAAGGGGTTGGGCTTCTTTCCTGAGCTTCCATTGCGATTTCCATTCTTGGCTTTAGGACACTCTGTGGCATAATGTTTAGTCTTCCCGCACTTGAATCAAGTAATGTGACTTAGGTCCTTCTTGGCGGGTGTTGATGGAGTGAAACGATTCTGATTGTTGTTTCCTCCATTCCCATTGCCATTCCTGGGGCCACTCTAGTTTGTGTGAACTTCCACCAATTTGAGAATGGCCTCCATGGGTGGGATGGTTATGTCCTCGTGAGTATGGGGAATAGCGGGCTGAGCTGCAGAGTTATACTTTCCTTGTCCATACTTCCTCTTGCGGCTCTCTATCTGCTGCTGCTATCCTTTAATCATGTTGGCCCTGTCTACCAGTTCCTGGTAGTTGTTGTAGGTTGCTACCATCATTTGCGTAGTCAACTCATCATTGAGTCCCTCAAGAAATTTCTCTTGCTTCGCGGCGTCAGTGGCCACATCATCTGGCGCATAACGAGCTAATTGCCTAAAATCATCCATGTACTGCCCCACAGTACAGTTCCCTTGGCGCAAGTTGTGAAACTCACACTTCTTCAAGTTCATGGCTCCAGCTGAAACATGTGCAGTGCGGAATGCTTGCTGAAACTGATCCCAAGTAACTGTAGCGAGGGGATAAGTGGCGGTGTAGTTCTCCCACCAAGCGGCTGCTGGTCCCTCAAGTTGATGTGTGGCAAAGTGCACTATCTCTGCATCTGTGCATCCTACAGTCGCTAGCTCTCTTCCCATCTTGTGGAGCCAGTCATCTGCAACAATCGGCTCGGTGCTACAAGAGAACACCGGCGGATTCAACCTTAGGAAACGAGTCAAGTTGTCGTGGGGAGGAGGAGGTGGGTTGTTGTTATTGTTGCCTTGGTTCTTTACAAGTAGTTGCATCAATGTGTTCTGCTGGTGGATCAAGTGAGTGAGCTCAGGTGGGAACTGGAATTAGGGCTCACGTCTCGAAGGCATCTGATGGGTGAGACGGATGAGAAATAGAATAGATTGAGGTCTAGGGGGATTTCACTACCCATATTCATATGAGACAAACATATTCATATCATATCACTCAATTCAAACAAGGTCACACAAAAGATCCTAATACAAAGCTCGTGTACGATTCTAACTACTTGGAAGAATACTAATGATTACAGGGTGGTGATCTCATAACTGTCATCGGAAGAATACTCCATAATATCTGCTCCAGCTTTGTCTTCATAGTCGCTTTCATCACTACCGGTATCATCTATCAGAATGTAGTTTTCCGAATGAATGCCCATCTCTGGTTCTGGCTTCACCATGGGTGGTCCAACCTTCTTCTTCAGCTCTTCATTCTGCTCCAGTAGCACATCGATTTCCTCTTCATATCCATCGCATGTTGTCTTGAGTTCTTCTAGCTCGATGTTTCGTGTCATCACCATCTTGGTTTTCAGCATGAGCGTGCACATTTGATTTTCATAGCGATGAATGTGTTCATCCATTTCCTGTATGAATGCTGCAATGGACTTGTCATTCCTAGTGCGAATCATCTCCCATTGCTCATCTCGACGTCCACAGATCTGGTAGATGGTGTCTTCAAGATCCTTTTTGTAGACATCATAAATGCGTCCAAGAGTGATGTGTGCTGCCGTACTCTTTCCCAAGCTCCAAGTTGGTGCATCAAAGGCAAGCTCGAGAGGTTCCATGACTGGGGCAATAGTCCTCCCAGGAAAACTAACTTTGATCCTCCAGTACTCCTCTTCCGGCAATGTTGCACTGAAGGTTCGAGTGAAATTTGGTATTCCGATGTGGAGGTACCTCGTGACTTCCTTCAAGTGTCTTCCGAAAGGGGTGTCGTCATCAGGCTGAGTAAACTTGTTCCCAGGGTCTGACATCTATAGAATAGAAATACAGAAGGATTAGAAATGAGTAGAGAAGAGCATCACGTGGCTTATCCTAGTGGTCGCGTCCTACAGTCAACGTGTGCTTTGATACCATCTTGTAGCAACCTTGATCCCAATGGATGGGAGTCTCTATGCTTAAGTGTCATCCCTGGATCGGTATGCTGACACACACAGTACTTGAGGATTTATAACAGAGTTTCAATCACACATATTACATCAAGAATCCTCATAAAGAGTCGTATTACAAAAATATGGCTAAAGGCCATCTAATAATAATTAAACTAAGCTGAACTGCGGAAGCATCGAAGATAATTTGAGTCCATCCAACTCCACGGCAAACATTGAGTGCATGACAATGACCTATTGCACCTTAATCTTCGTCAGAAAACTTTGCAACATGAGACGTTGCAGCCATGTAGGTCAGCATATTGAATATGCTGGCAAGAACACACTGTAGCAATGATGATGAACAAGTATCTACAACTATATGCATATTTGGCTAGTGGAGGCTGTAAAGGTTTATTTTTGCATAACGCTAATTTTTTCCTACAACAAAGGAATAAATTTTATTTACTACACAGTTGAATTAAACAATAATGAGAGTGGTTCCTCCATCTGAATCCTAAAATCCACAATGTTATTAATAACCCAACAAGTTAATTAATAGAGTGTTGAGATTAGTCCATGATTCAAATACTAGGATAATTAGGATGTCCATAACCGGGGACATGGCTACTCATGAATAAATGGTACACTTTGCAGAGGTTTGTGCACTTTCCCCCACAAGACTCAATCGCATCCATGATCGAAAGATCGAGACGTAGTCTTTCAGAAGCATTTCGTCTTTACCATGGGTAGACCGATACACCTACTTTCCCCTACTAGTCCACCACTGAAAGAGTTCACACAACATACTCAACTATGCTAGAGCCGATAATGGCTTGTGGCTGCACACGGAAGTTTCTAGGCATGAATGATATATGATCCCTTTGAGCCTGGGTGGCATTCCATAGGATGATCACACGGTTCCTCCAGGATATCCTAGGACAACACTGGGTTCTCCAGGTGCCATGCAACCAATCCACCCGGATGTGTATTAAAATTGCCACCTTAAAACTTTCCCTTAGTTGTTATTACACTCACAACTTTCATGAATCTCTCATACTAATCCACGTTTACAAGCATGGCTAAGCAATAAGTAACAAAGCATATATTCCCGGGGTTGATCTCAAGTCATTGGATTCCTACCTCATGAACTACTCAGCAATACCACATGTAACTAAGTCCTACTCATGCAAATCTTTGCGGGTAGAACTAATGCAATAAAAATTGAGTATAGAAAAGTATGACCAAAGTATGAACATGCCTTGCTGAGGATCGTTCAAACCTAGAGACTCGTAGTAGCAAGCTTTGCACTCCGGAAATTCTATCACAATGAAACAATAGCATACATAAGCAATCATGGAACATAATCGAAGAACAGAATTCGAAAAGTTTTGAAAACAAACAAATAACTCTTGCAAAAAAAATCAATTTCTAACAGTACCTAAATTAAGTGAATTTGTCCTTACCAGAAAGTTTAGGTCAAGAGCTTCGATTTGCAAAAAGAATCAACTCAAAGGGAGTTACGAAACTCAAGTTACGATCAAAAGAAGTTCAAATACAAATCTCCTTGAAATCAAATTTTAAAACTTTCAAAAACTAATTTGAGTTGGACTACTGGATAGATGATATCAAAACGAAGATTTTGGCATTGGTTCCATCTAATTCCGACTAACGACTAAAAAGTAGTGATCGTTTTAAGATTAGGGACTAATTTGTAAAAACTTTAATCGCAGATAAGTCCCTAACATAAATAAACAGAAAAAGAAAAAACTAAATAACGAACGTTCATTTTTCTGAACTAACCAGTGAACGTTCACTTAATAATAAAACCTAAAAAACAGATCTAGGGTTTTCTAAAAAAATTGATCTAAGCAAAATAAAAAAACGTCGGTTTTACCGAGATCGACCGGTGGGTCGGGTTCACGCGGCGGGCGTCGGGTTTCCGGCGGCGGGGCAGCGGCGTCTGAAGCTGCGGGGTCGGCGGCGGTGGCGAAGGAGAAGGCACGCGGGAGGCGGCTGGCGCCGGCGGTTGCAACGTGGCTGTGGCGAGCGGCTCGGGCGGCGGCACGGCAACGGCGACGACGACGCGAGGAGGCGGCGGCTGCGGCGGCGGTGTGGTTGAGGGGGGTCATACATGGAGGGGGGCTGGCTGCCTTGGAGAAGGGGACGGGGCGGCGACCGTGGCGGGATTGGACTCCGCCAGAGTCCGGCTGCGGCACGGGAGGGCGAGGCGGTGTCGCTGGCGGGTTGGTGCACTGGGTTGGGCCCGAGTGTGAGCTGGGCCGGCCTAGTAAAACTTTTTTTAAAATATTTTTCTGAAAATACAGAAAAATAGAAAAAGGCAATACATACATTTTTAAAAATTACAAAGAAGTTCACACGTACTTAAGGCCTTATTATTTACCCGGTGAACATTTTTCTGGGTCTAAATGCCTAAAATAAAAATAAACTTTTTAGTACTAATAAAATACTAAAAAGAAGTACTTTTACAAATAAAAATCCAATAAATATATTTTGACTCAAAATTCAATTCCCAAAATTTTTATTCTGCTTTGAAGAAGTCATATTATCTTCTGTCATTATTTTAGAAATATTAAAAAAGAAAATTGGTAGAATAATATTTGATCCAACCCCACTTGGAAATTAATAAAAATTGTGGGTTCTCCTTGGAAAACATACAACTCTCTCACTTGGGACCTTGAGTTGCTTAAAGTCTTTGGATCAATTTCTAAAAAAAATCAAATTCAAAATGCTCAAATGATGAATGCATATGAATGATCTATTATAACATCCAAATTTGAAAATTGGGATGTTACATTGATGATGTTGAACGCTTGTGTCAACGCTCGGTGTCGGGGGAAACTGTCCACCACGAACACCTATGGGACCGGAGCCCCTTGTACGTTGCAGTGAGGGAGCAGAGGGAGCACGAAGAGCGGATCGAAGAGCACACGCGGGCAGTTTACTCAGGTTCGGGCCGCGCGGACGCGTAAAACCCTACTCCTGCTTGGTTTGTATTGAGTTTGTGAACTCGAGAGCTTGAAGAACTGGCTACACCGAGCAAGAGAGCTATCTAGGTTCCGAACCCTCTCTACGTTGTGCATGGGCCTCCTTTTATAGCTCAAGGGGTCACCGACAGGTGTCAACGTAGAGGAGGGCAAAAATGTAACATTGGTGGTAGTTGTAACAGTGCGGGAACAGTGCTTGAACAGTGGATGAACAGTGGTCTTCACCTAACTTGACAGTGGGGGACAAGGGCATTAAATGCCCGTCACCGTCGACCCCAAAAGCACCCGTCCATGCGTCTCCGTTCGCCACGGCGGTAGCCTCATCACCGTGGCGTGCCACCGTGTCCCCCAGGCTGCACAGCCATCCGCCACGCGTCCCTGGAAGGGTCCCAGGGCGACGCATGGGCCGATGAGCTGGAGCGCGGGCACACAGTGCAGGCTTCCCCCGGCAAGCACCTTGCCGGGGTCTTGATCTTGCCGGGCCCGGAAGCTTGTCGCTCCCCGGGTCCTGCCGGGGCGCAGGATGCGCCGAGGCGTGTCTTCTGAAATGCAGTCTTCTGGTCTTCCTGGCAAGCTCCTCTTGCCAGGGTCTTGTGTTAACGATATAATCTTGAGCCAGGGACGGCCTTCCCGGCAAGCTCCACTTGCCGGGGCCTTGATCTTCTGTCTTGTATACTTTGTTTTTGAATGGCTTTATATTGATCAGAAAGGTCTCCGGCGAGCACGTGGTGAGCCCTGCCGCGGGAAGCTGCTACTGCCCGTGCACAAGTTGGGGTACTAAGGTACCCCTATCTTAGTACACCGACAGGAGCCCCCGGGCCTGGGCCACACACGGTGCCGAGCGCTGTTGGGTCAGGCCCAAAACAGTGCACGGGCACACGCGGCCCACGGCACGCCGAATCCCCTTCCGCATCCGCCGCGCCCCTCCCTAACGGCACGCGTCGATTGCGGCGTCGTGGGAGAGATCGTGGCCTCGTTCTTTAATGGGAAATGCGGAGCGTCCCCCACCTCTCCCTTAAAAGCAGAGGAAGCAGGGGCAGTTTCCCTCCTTCGCTTTCATTGCGTCTTCAACCTCCAGAAAACCTCTGCTGCCCTTCGCCTCCACCCCTCCTCCGCCGTCTTCCGCATCCGCGGCGCCGTCGAGCTCCTCGCCCCTCCCCTTCGCCGCCTCCGCCATGGCTCCGAAGAGCGAGAAGGCGAAAGCGGAGAAGTCCAAGAAGGAGAAGTCCGAGCAGGCGGCGAAGCTCGCCGCCCTGCGGAAGAAGAACGTGGTCTTCGCGCCGAGGCTCAGCGCGAGGGAGATGTGGAAGAAGTACTACCTCTTCTGGTCCGGGGAGACCAAGGCTCATCCCCGCACCAGAGTCTTCCCCGCCATCGCCAAAGATCTGGTTCCCGGCGGGCATTTCTTTTTCGCTGCCTTCTTTCACTGCGGGTTGTGCCCTCCGTTTTCGGAGTTTTTCTGTGATATTATGAACACGTACAACCTCCACCTCCTAGACTTCACCCCCAATGCCATCCTCACGATGGCCGTTTTCGCACATCTGTGCGAAAACTATATAGGGATCCATCCAAACGTAGCACTCTTTCGCCATTTCTTTATGCATAGAGTAGAGGCTGGCGCTCCCCTCTCCGGCGGTATCTCCTGGATCTTCCGGTTGAACAAAAAGGACTCATACTTGAAGGGAGAACTCCGCGGCAAGTGGGAAGAATGGCGCGCAGATTGATGCTGGGTAGTGGAGGACCAGCCGGAGCCCTTCACCGCGCCGCGCACTACTGCCATAGTGCGCGGGAGAGACTGGAGTGAACTGGCCTCGGAGGACAACAGACTCAGTATTGCCCTTGTTAGAATCATCCGTCTCCGGGTAGCCAATCTGACCATCGGAGAGGTTGGCGCAGATTTCCTCCGCCGCCGCATTGCCCCTTTACAACAGAGGAAAAGGCCCACCTGGGAATTTGGCAATGCAGCGGATATCATGAGGTTGCACTGCGGATTGAACTTCAATTTCACTGCTTTGGAGCTGAATGGAATGGTGCGAGAACTCTTCAAGCCTGACCCGACGCACCCAGAGTGGTTCAGGCCCGCCAAGGGAGTAGTGCCGCTGTGCAACAGCACCGCCCGTGACTCCTTGCGCGCAATAATGCCGGAGTGCGACTCCCACGGCATCGTCCCCACCTGGATCCAGCCTCTGGGAGATGCCATTCTGAGCTTCTTTGATAACTTGGTTGAGGTGCCGAAGAACGCCGAGGAGATCAAGGGTCTCACCCGGGCTACCACAGAGCGGGACATAGCCTATATTGCTTCCCGGATGGAAGAGGCCGCCGCAGCCGCAGCGGCAGGAGACTTCGGATTCACCGTCGACGAGGCAGAGGCTGCGGATGCGTCGTGCAAAGCCGAGGAGGCAGAGATCCGCAGGCTGCTTAAGCTTCCACCCGATGAGCTTGCCGGGGTCCCTTCCCTGAGGCATGCCGGGATTCCCGGGGTTGTGAGCGAGGCCGCCGCAGGAGGCGATGTTGCCGGAGGGAACAGAGGTGCCGGAGGGAGCGGAGCCACTGGAGGGAGCGGGGCCGCAGGAGGGAGCAGGGCCGCAGGACACGACGCCGGATCCAGCGGGCCTGCCGGAGAGGAGGAGGAGGACGTCGAGGCCGATGAGGACACCGGTGGATCTCTGGGGCTTGACGACGACGCCTCCTCGTCCTCGGAGAACTCCCCGCCTCGGGCAAGTCCCAAGCGAACACCGTTGAAGCACCTCCGTAAGGCGGCCACGGCGACAAGGACGCAGGCGCCCCGACAGCAGCCTACTCGCCGGGCGACGCGCACCACCAGAGCGAGCCAAGCCGCGACGGAGGCGCCCCGCGCACCAGCGCCAAGTGGAGGGGGATCCTCTCGGAGCGAAACGGCCGCTCCGCCTGCTCCTCAGGCCTCCGTGCCAATGGAGGCTGGGTCTTCGCAGCCCCCCAGCCCCGGAGACCGCCAAGCGCCCGAGGGAGCCTTCTCCTCTTGCTCCTCGCGCGGGAGCAACTCAGGTGGAGTTCGATTTCTCAGCCCTCAGCTCCGACGACGACGAGGAAGAGGAGTAAGTATTTGCTGCTTGTAACTTCTTCGATTTTTGTCTTGATTCTTTCTTTGATGATTCTGATCTTGTTCTTGCTTTGCTTGCAGGACCCTGACCCAGCGGATGGCGAAGAGGGCCAAGATCCCTGTGGTTGAGGTCGAAGACGACTCGCCCGCCGCGGCGACCGGAGACGTGCCAGCGGCAGGCTCGTCGGACCAACCTGCTGCTCCGAGGAGCAGCCCCCAGCGTAAGTCTGGGTCCTGGATTTTTTGTTCGTTGGGCGCGCTTGAGGTTTCAGCTTGTACTAACATCTTGTTGTCTTGTTTGTCTTGCGCAGAAATGGAGCCGCAGCTGCAGGAGCAACCGGAGGTCACCCCCGAGGAGCTGCAGGTTCCGCCCTCCCCGCCAAGGGCGAGCTCCTCGGCGAGGGAGAGCGCTCCGCCAAGGACGGGTACTCCGCCAAGGGCGAGTACCCCGCCAAGGGCGAGCAGCCCGACGAGGGTGGCCACCCCGCCAAGGGAGGACTCCCCGGCGAGGGAGCCTGTCGTCGAGGAAGTCCGCGAAGGTGAGTCTTGTAACTTTATCTTCTTGGACTTGTCTTTTTGGATATTTGCTTGAACTTTTCTTTTCTTCTTCTTCTGTTAGATCCTCCTCCCCCGGAGCGGATGGAGACGGAGGTCACCGTCGAGGAGGAGGCGCACGGCGGCGACGACAACGCCACTACCACTGAGGGCATGGCAGGGGCCGACGAGCCTGCCGCTGAGGAGACCGCGCCGACCGCAGACGCCGCGGGCGAGGAAGGGACCGGCGACCGCACTGCTGACCCGGAGGCAGCAGGAGCGTCAAGCGCTGCGCCGGCCGCCGACCCCTCCGCGTCCACGGAGCGGTCGGGCGTCTATCTTGAAGCGCCCAACGGAGTCTTCATACATGTCCCGTGGGCTTCTTCGTCGCGAGCCCCCGTGGAGGGAGAGACCTTTGACGGAGAGGTCCTCGCCTCCGCGGGGTTGAAGATTGTTGAGGCGCCTGGCGGGAGCGACGAGCCTGAAGAGGAGAAACTTCTCCGCCAGCTCCTGGCCCTTTACCGGGCCAGGCAGGCAAAGCTGGACTCCCGGGAAGCCCTCACCGCCAAGGCTGGAGCGGACTTGGAGAAGCGTGCTGCGGAGCTCCGCGCCGCCAACCAGACGGCCCTCCGCGACTTGGCGGAGGAGCGCGAGAGGCTTGCCGGAGAGCAGCAAGAGTTCCTCCTGGAGAAGGCTGAGGCCGAGGAGCAGCAGCGGCTGGTCGGTGAAGAGCTGTCCCGATGAGAAGGAGCGCTCAACCAGCGGAAGGTTGAGCTCGACGCCCACGACGACGAGCTCTCCGCCCGGGAGCAGGCCATGAAGGAGGCGAAGGAAGCCGCAGCCGCCGCAGAAACCGCCAAGAAGGAACTAGAGCTCAAAGTTGATCAGTTGGAGCGGTACCTGAAGGCGAGTGAGGATAGGGTCACTGCGCTCAATATAGAGCGCGAGAAGGACGCCCACACAAACTCCGACCTTCAGGTATGCCTCTCCAAGAAGGGCGACGAGCTTACTGCCGCCAAAGATTCGATCGCTGACTTGGAGTTGAAGGTCTCCACTTTGAAAGATTCACTCGACGCCGCCCGGGACCGCAAGACCAAGCTGAAGGAGGAGCTCCGCAAGGAGCGGGAGCTGGTGGAGAGCGCTGCCACCTCTGCAAGCAACTTCAACCGGGCGGTGGAGCAATGGACGGAGGACCTGGTCACCTCCGCCGCCAATATCGACAAGGAGCTGATGGCGCTGAGGGTGGAGCACCTTGTGTACTCCCCGGACCCGAATCTCGCCCACAGCGCCAAGTTAAGCCTTTTCTTCAGAGGGATCGCGCCGGCGCTTGCACGGCTACAGGAGAAGCTCCCCGCGCAGCTGGCCGAGGAGTCGCGCCAGCTCTGCGCGGGTACCTTGGAGCGCGTCTTGACGAAGATAGTCTACCGCAACCCTGGCATCAATCTCGTCAACGTCCTCCGCAGCTTGCCGGCCGATGCAGATCTGGAGGCGCTGAAGGCGCAGGTCGCCCACATCATCGCCAAGGTGAACAAGATCTCCAGGCGTGAAGGCGACCGCGTAGATTAGGCCTCTTTCTTTTTATTTCCTTTGCTGCTGCAAAGTGTGCCATGAACATGAATCTGTCAGGCATTGCGACAAGTTATCTCTGTAATATATTATCTTATTTCCGAGCAATTGACGCATTGTTATCTCCCTTGCTTTTGGTCCTTTACTTTGTATGCTTTTTACCCTACGCTTTTAGGGAACTTGCCGGCAAGGGACCCTTGCCGCGAGCGCTGAGTGCTGGACTCTGAGCAGTCTGCTGGCAAAGGCCTTACCGGCAAGCAACCTCGCCGCAGCTAGTCGCAACGCACTTATCTTGCTGAGCGAACTCGAAAACGAAGTAAGGGCGCGACACTTGTCGCATCTCACTTAAGCCGTTGAGCGTACTCGAAAACAAGGTAAGGGTGCGGCTAGACACGGGTAGGTTCCTCCGCGCACAGGTTTTCCATACAAAGTGTGGTTGTTCAAGGAAGATAACTAAAATTTTAAAAAAATTGAACTGGTCAAATTCTGGTAACTTAGCTTAAATTCTGTTCGTTCTCCGGTAAGCTTCTCTTTCTTGAACAGCACTTGGTTCGTCCTCCACCTCCTTCCC
>LR738710.1:409463981-409502978 GCA_902687465.1 Secale cereale
CCCCCCCCCCCCCCCCGAATGTCACCGGCAGCGTGATCTTTCCCTTAGGACGACTCCTGCCGGGGTAGATTCCTTGAAACGTGATGTTTACCTTGAGCTCTTCATCTGATATATATAGTTTGCCGATGACCTTTGGGGAGATCAGATTCAACCTGACCCCACCGTCAACCAACATTTTGTGACCTTGAGGTTGCGAATTGTTGGAGAGACCAACAATGGAAAGCACCCTACCGCGGTGGTGCGGTCAGCGTGGTCCTCTTTGCCAGATACGACGGGTGTGCGGGACCATTTGAGTGGTTTTCGAGAATCTGCCACTGGCTCCACTTAATTGAATTCACACGCCCACTGTTTAAGTTGTAAGTGGGAGGAGTGGAAAGATGCACCTCCGTCAATGCAAAGGGGTCACTCGCTTTCTGGAATTCCTGCTCGATGGTTTCCTCTTTATCCCCTTCCTCACTTTCGTCATCCCAATATTTCTTCCCATAGCCCATGGCGGGTTTTCCTTGATACCGAGGTACCTTGCCGGGGCGATTTCCTCCATCACCATGGCCCTTCCCTCTAGCACCATCCCGACCCTTTTCCTTATCACGCTTCTCATACTCATCCCTCTGCTTCTTGACAAGATGCTCAACCTGGTGACACTCCTGAAGATCGTGGCCCTTGGTCAGATGGATCTTGTAGTACGGCACATCACCCTTACCAGCTTTCTCGACAGCCACAGCATCCCGACAGTCAGTGCACGTGGCCACTTCCTTGCCGGGGACTCGGTCTTAGCCTTCTTGCCGGAGTTAGGTGAGCCCGATCCTTCGACAGTCATGACCACTTTATCCTTGCGTTTTTATTGCGCTTCTTGCTCTTCTTCTTCTGACTGGTGGTGTCGTCGTCATCCTCGGAGTCAACGACCATGCAATCTTCTTCTCTAGGGAGTCACCTGCCTTCCTCCATGCGGGCACAGTTTTCCACCAGTGTGTATAACTCATTCATAGTCTTGGGCAACCACACATGCATCTTGGAACGTAACCTGCAGTTGCGCACAATGGACTGGAATGCAGCTATCACAACTGTTGGGTGGATGTCTGGAATGTTTCTGTGCACTTGATTGAACCTTTGCATGTACTTCCTCAAAGTCTCTTATTCTTTCTGCGGAATAAGCTGCAAATCGCTGGGCCGCCCTGGTTCTTGATGGCCACCGGTGAAGGTGCAAATAAACTCATGGAAGGTGTATCACCCAAGACCTGACATTTGGTTTGATTGCCAAAGGGAAGTAATTAGAAAATACATTCTCATCTCTTCCCCCGGCAACTTGAACAACGATGGTGTAGATGCTCAAGAACTCTGCCAGGTTTAGTCTTCTGTCGTACTCCTCTAGTATCTCTGGCTTGAACGTGTGAGCGGACGACCAATGGACTTGCCGCAACCCATGGGTGAAGGAGGGGCACCTAGCCTCGAAAGGCAGGTACTCACCCCCACCGAGTGGAGGCTCGTCGACATCGGGTTCACCGCACCTATCGGACTAACGGCGGGCTCCACGGCGTTGGTCGGTGGTCACGCGCGCGTCGCCCCTTCTCCCTTACTCTAGGGCTCGCCACGGGTCTTGATGCGCTCGAGGATCGGATGAAGCTGGAGGGGCGTGGCCGCTGGGGTGTTGATGGACTTGCTCTCCCCCGGCGCCTCTAGTTTCTGCTTCGGCCACATGGGAGGTGGCGACGACGCCGCCTACGCCGGCCACGTCCCCCGTGATGTCCACGTTCTTTTGCACCTTCGTAGCCCTCGCGGCCTCAGTGGCTGCAGGTGGAGGGGCTCTCGAGGTGGATGGGTGAGCTGCAGCGCCAGGTTTCTTCTTGGGTGCCATTGATGATGGAGCCCCTGATGAAGATGATGATGATGAAGATGATGCGCTACACACACACTCGGGTTCGCACAAGCGCTCCCTCTACCTGGCACGCCAAAGATGTGGCGGGGAAACGCGGACACCTATGGGGCCTTTGGCCCCTTTGTTGTTTGGCAAGGGGGAAGGGCGCGTTGCGCAAAGAGCAGAGGGAGTGCGGCAGCGCGGCAACGGTCACACATGCAATTTTTACCTAGGTTCGGGTTACCTTTAGGTGTAAAACCCTACTCCTATTTTGGTGGGTTGATGGGTGGATTGTGGTGGCAAATGCAGCACTCCCACCCGGCAAGGGTTGCCTAGGGACGAGAGTCACTACGCGCGTGCGTGAGTACAAAGGTCCACGGTCCGAATCCCCTCTCTGGTTGCCATGGGTCTCCTTTTATAGATTAAGGGCTCACCACAGTGGCAAATCAGTCATTGCCTACTGATTAGATAGAAAACAATGCTATCATACCTAACTCTGCAGACAGGACAAGGTGCATTAAATGTGCTGCTTAGTGTCATGTCAAGGAGTTGCTCGGCAAGCCTTGCCGGGCCAATACTGCCACCTCCTCGCCTGTCTTCTTGACACGTTGCTGGACGTGTGTCACCTGCATGTTATCTTTGCTGGAAGTAGCTGCCATGTGGCAAATAGCTGCCACTTTGTCACTTGGGGGCTTGACACCGCACCGATCGATGACTTGCGTTGTTGTGAGGTGGCGCCGTGGAGCCTTGTTGGGGGTAAATCCATCCTCCGCACCCCCGACAGGCTTGCTGGGATGCTCTTGGGACTTGTCTGCGGGGTACCACATTCTCGCTGGGCTCGCCTGCCCGGCAAGGGAGGTTTTTTCTTAGTGAACTCTGATTCCTTCTTCTGGACTTGGTTCTCTTGATCCGCCCCTTGATTTCTCAAAGAGCTCTCTGTTCTGCTTGATGTGGTCATCACGATCTTGCTTTCGTGCCTTTGTACAAACAGGGCAACATAAATAGGTCTGTTGCACCGACACTCCGTTTCTCCATGAGCTTAATACACTAGATGCCTGCTGGATAGCGGTCAATGTGTGTAGTAATAGTAGTAGATGCAGAATCGTTTCGGTCTACTAATCTTGGACATGATGCCGATATACATGATCATTGTCTTGGATATCGTCATAATTATTTTCTTTTCTATCAGTTGCCCAACAGTAATTTGTCTACCCACCGTATGCTATTTTGTCGACAGAAGCCACTAGTGAAATTTACTACCCCCGAGTCTATTTCCTATTATATATTTTCAAATCTATTCGACCAAAAACCCAAAAATACTTTGCTGCATTTTATTTTCTTTTATTTTATTTGCATCTATCAATCTATCTGTTTATCATATCTCAAAACCGTTGAGGGATTGACAACTCCTCTACGCAATGGGTTGCAAGATTTGTGGTTTGTGTGCAGCTGTTGTTTACATAGTGTTTTTGAAGGTTTAGACAGTAGGATAACCTCCTACTACATGATTATATTCATATTTACATAGTGTTGCTTGGTTCTCCTACTAGATTGATAACCTTGGTTTCATAACTGAGGGAAATACTTACCTTTGTTGTGCTGCATCATCGCCTCCTCTTCAGGTAAATACCAACGCGGATCACAAGTAGAATGAAGAATTTCTGGTGCCGTTGTTGGGGATAAACCATCATCATCTATCAGGTTCCTACGCATAAACTCTCATCTCATTGCAATTAAATTATTTGCAAATAATTTAGAGAAAAGGCTAGCGCCCAACTTGATAAATAAAGCCACCATGCAGAGTAACAAGTAGCACCAAAACATAATAAATTTGACAGCAACCAAGGCATCACGCCCACTGAACAACTAAGATACCAGGCTCGCAGGCCCAAGAAACCGGATAAAGAAGGCCCATAGGCCAACAACCTACTGGACAGAAAAGAAAAAATAATCGTCGCGACACTGTGAGTGATGATTGGAAAGCTGGTTTTGCCGACGCCTTAACTTTCTTGATAAACTCCACCATGCCGTCCATGTTCGCCGATTTAGTCAATAATTTCCACTGCTGCAAGAATATAGTCATTTTAAAAGCATGTCAGTCGGCTTATTAGGAAAGACACCCTCAATGGTGAATTAGTTTCTAATGTTCCACAAACACCAACAAATGGCTGCCAGACCAACCCAGAACAACCTCTTTAAAGTACTAGTAATCGACTAGAGGGAGGGTGAATAGGCGATTTTACGGAAGTCTTCAAAGCATGGAATGTCATCGAAGATAGACAAGCAAAAAACGCCTATATGATATGCAGCGTAAGATAAACTACACAAGCATGGCCATAGTTAAGGAAGTATGTGTGACAGCCTGGTTTTTGGCCCTTTTCTTTTTCTTTTTGATTTATTGGTTTTTGCTCTGTTTTTCTTTTTTGGAGTGGTTCTGTGGCCTTGTCACCTGAGAACTCATCCTCTTTTTCCCTCCCAAGTGGCTCATCATTCTAAAAACGTTGCCAAGATCATGTCACTCCACTGCTTGACCAAATCCTAATTTCTTTTTCTAGGAAGTATTCCTTTTTCTGTTAAAGGAATAACCCTGTCTGCCCTAGGTTGTGAAGCAACCTATATTTCTGTCACTCCTAAAATTCCCAAATAAATTTTAATAAATTGTTTGGGTCATATCTTTATCAAATATGGCAAAACTTTTCCTTGCCATGTTCAAAAATAATTCTCAAATATTCCTTTTCTTATTCTGCCCTAAATGGCACTTTGTGAAACAAGTGCTATTTATCCTTGGCCAATTGACTCCAAACTCCTTGGGCATATTTTCATGTCCATATTATTGCCATGTGCCATTTTTCACACTCATTTGCCTAGTGAATATGTTTCAATGATTTTCCAAAGTTTCTGTCCAGGAAGGACCTTTGTGAAGGAATTATATTCTAGGCATGTCCAAATGAGATGAAACTTGGTCACATCCTTCATTTGACCAAATCATGAGTCTATTCCAAATTAGAGATCATGGAGATCATCTATGTGAGCTCAGCTCCAAATCTTGTGTTCTGGTAAAATTTTCACTTTGTGAAGCAACACTATTTTACCTTGCTTCATTTGAGCTGGCAATTTACCAGGGCATTCTTACATTTACATCTACCTTCTCCACCAAGTCATGTCTCAATACAGTCATCCATTTACCCTCAGTAAATTTCCTAAGTTACTGGCCAGAATGGAGCATTGTTAAGAAAGTGCCACTTTGGCAACTCCAAATGGCCTAATCTTTTTACAGCATCTCCATGTGGTCAAATAACCCCTCTACACAAAAATTCAGCTCAAGTGGTTACACCAAGTGAGTGCTATTTCATCATCTTGTTTTGGACCAGATTTGGCAGTTGCAAAGCAACCATATTAAATCTTGGTCCATTTTCTTCCAAACTCCCAAGTCTAGTAGTTCTTCCTAAGCTAATCACCCCAGACAAACTCTTTGGCTCGAACTCATTTCCTATTAATCATCATTTCTCCTCAAAGTTTACTGCAGTAAACTTCAGAGGTAGATAATCTTTTAACCAGAGCCATTTTCACCATTCTACCACAGCATTTGGAACCTTCCTAGGAAGGACAAAGCCCCAGACATGGTTTGGCGAATAGTCTTGCACTGTGGGCGCCAGTGCGAGTGGTGATCACCGCCTTGGCATGTAGCCAGCGTGCTCTGGCTCGAATCTGGCGCTGTGTTCGCCCGTTCCCTTCTCGTCTCGATTCCCCACCGTGTCCCATAGTCTCCTCGTGATCTCCAGCGTCGCCCTGACCCCTTGCCCCCTCCGCCCGATTCCTCGTCGGCGCTCGTCGCCGCGCTCCCACGAGAGCAGAGTAAGTTGGTGCATGTTAGTATCATAATGTTGCATGTAGTATTGTCATGTTCACGCTATGCTTGTGCTAGTTGTATCATGTTCAGTTGTGCATGCCATGTTATTCTGTTAGTATCATGTTCCTAAATTAAATTAACCCGCTAATGCCATGTTGTTGTTTGTCTTGAATGCTTTTGGTTTATTGTGAGCTTGCAAGTACATTCAATATACTGACCTGGCGTGTCATGCCAGTTTGTAGGTCATGCCTGGATTGCTTGCTTGTTTGGTGTTGTTCCTGTGTTCGCGAGCTAGGATAAACGTTCCAGTCAGGGTCCCTGTGGATGGGAGTCCATCATCGCCGTTCATTGTTCCGCTGCCAGTAGAAGTTCCGTTGCTTCAAGTTGTTCTGCTGCTTGCATAGAGCAACCGTGGCAAGCGTAGTGTCGCTGTGCAGGTGTTATTCATTGTTATATCGGAGACCTTGTATCCATATTCATGTAATAATAGAAGGCTTGTTTGTTCTATGCTAAGCAGTGACGTATTCCAGAAGACTTCTTCTCGATCTCTGGGCTGGAATACGGGGCATTCCGGTTTCTGTGAGTCGGGGTGCCACAGGCTTGGTATCAGAGCCAGGTTCTGGCTGTAGGACGTCCTAGACTGCGCGAACGTTAGAATGCGGTAGTATAGGGTTTGATTGGTTTGTTGCATTTGGGTTCTGCATTTGTTTGTTGCATAGCATGCATATAGCATTATTATTCTGATACTAACGATTTATCTGGTGAGTTTAGATGGCATCGGTTCGGATCCACTACAGCTCAGCCTTTGCATTTCTCCAGTTTTATTTTCTTGCTCGTTCTTCGGTGTTTGGCGTCATTTCTATCCCAACAGAGTGGTGCCAAGTGATCCTGACACGGTTTGCAAAAATGGTGCTCGGGTATCGCGCCGAATTTCTTCCTTTAGCCCCATTTTGTTTCGGTGGTAGACATGCTTCTACCCCGGATCGTCCGTCTTCCTGTCGTGTTGGCAACCCTTAATGATCTTAGTCATCAAGAAAGGGCAATGTCAGCAGACTCAGTTTTTCCCCGCTATCTTATTTTCTTGGACGAGTACGGATATTTTCCGTCCGCTTGATAATAATGTGGTCGCGACATTCGTGTCCTGCTACAGGGTTACCAAGTACGTCCTCGCCTTCGAGCTAGCCCAGGTTGCCACCTGGCTAAGCTAGCACTTGGTGTAGCGCTGTTTACACCAACCCTTCCACACATTTATTCACTCTCGTGCACATCGTCACAGCATGCTAGATCGTAGAACCGGAGATCCCGCGAGATTTTGTGTGCTTAAGTAGGTATGCATATTGTGTGACTAGCGGTAATATGTGGCATTGATTGTGTGTGAATTGATTGTTGTTGTGTGCTTTTGTTTAGTTGAGTTTTCTTTCCCTTCTTTCTTTTGGGCCCCGGTGTTACATTATTTTTACCCTATAAAGAATGGCTCATGAACTGACACCGGACTCGAAGAAGTAATAAGGAGATCAAATATTGAGAGACTCAGCTACACAGAATGGAATTCTCAGCCGACTGCAGTGAAATGGGGAATATCTGATTTTGAGACTGACAATCAATTTTACATCAGTGAGCACTCCTCACAACAGTACAGATAAGTCAAGTCTACATCAGTACAAAATACTCACAGCAGTAATATTTAAGTCAGAAGCAAGACAAGTCAGGCACCAGATAAACGGTATATTTTCTGGCAAAGGTATGGACTATATACAAAATTTGGCTCAGCAAGGCATGGTGCTTGAAATATGTTATCATCCGAAATAAAGTCAGAATGTGATATACTCACGGAAGACAGTAAAACTATATTTCTCATGCAAATAATCAGCCCTCAGAATATTGTGAGCGTGTGTATGGATTTAAGTGTGCATATCAGCATGAAGTTTTGGATATAAGAAACCCAATATTATTCCACACGCTCTCGGGAGAA
This sequence comes from Secale cereale, assembly GCA_902687465.1. Classification (NCBI taxonomy): domain Eukaryota; kingdom Viridiplantae; phylum Streptophyta; class Magnoliopsida; order Poales; family Poaceae; genus Secale; species Secale cereale. Next base: position 409,471,656 of record LR738710.1, read on the forward strand.
ATTTATGAGGCAAGGCTCCTCACTTTTTTCTTAGCATGATATGTGAACAACTTCCGGTCCAAGATACCCGATCTTTCTCAACTAGATACCTCGGTAAAAGCTTGTGAAAGACGAAAATAAATTTTTCTCAAGCCAGCAAACCCGAGGGAAAGCTTCTCAAGTACGGAACTCATGCTTCTCCAGCACGATAATCAGATCCAAGCTTCGTGTGTAAGCTATGAGAGCCTTCTTCTGCACGATATCTAGACAAAAGATTTGTGCAGAAGCTAACAAGTCCTCCTCAGCAAGCTACATAGATGGCTTATCTAGTAAGCCACTCAGTCCACGTGAGTACCATACAATTACACCGACCTTAGAGATTATATGGTGAGTTTCCAGTAGGTGGCAGTACCGCTCAAGAATCAGATCAGCAATATCTTGGTCAGAAGAACAATTCAGTCAAAACGTATGTCGGCCTCAAGAAATCAAGAGCAAAAATATTAAGATGGTTAAATATGTGGAAATCGGTCCGCATATGACAGTGAGAATCTTCTGCTATAACCAATCCCGTCTTTCCTCGCAAGATACCCGAGAAGTTCCCCGGCAAGATTAATCTATCTTCCTCAGTACAATATATGGATGACTTCATGTGCCAAGTACTCTGTCTTCTTCAACAAGCAACCACAAAAGGCTTCCGGCATACAGTACCAAGTTTTCCCTAGCAATTCTTTAAGGGGGGAAGCTTCTGAAGCATGGTACACAGTCTTCCTCAGCAAGATGTTCTTGATGGTTTCTAGTATAAGCCATCCAATCTCCTTCAGTACGACATTTGTGCAAAATATTAATGGTGAAATGACAGCATATGACAGTGAATCCTGAAAATCTGACCCACAACAGTCTCGTCATATGCAAGAATCAGTCAGAAAACAAGTCTGCCTCGGAAATTAGATTCTCCAATATATGTGAAGGAAGCCAGATATATATACCTCAGTGTGACAAAGGACTATCAAGATGGACAACAACACTGAGCTATACCGATGATCATTTTCCTATGATTTAAACTTGAGAGACGATAAACCTGCCATTGAAGAAATGTTACCTGCCAGGGGATAAGGATAAAGATACGCCTATCAAAATAATTTCCCTGACAGAACCCATGGTCATACGAAGAATCAAGGACAAGCATGGCCAGGTTATTTCAGTATGGTATCCCGCCCAGGAAATCATGACCGTCAAAAGGATGAGGCTGACAACAAAGGTATAATGATTTTTGCACGACCATCAGTGTCCCGATACCCAAATCAGTTGGAGGCTTTAATTTCATATGGACCCACAAAGGCATACTCTCAGCGGCCTACTCTGTTTTGCAAGGATTACATATTCCGCTGACCCGCTTGGACTGATTAGTGTGGAAAAGTCCAAATGAGTATACCGACAAAATGAGAAAATCAAAAGCAAAACGATCAGCTCAGACACGGTATAGCCATCGACGAAATCAAGTACACGGTCAGTTTGTCAGAAAAATAACTTGTCCGTCAGCTCCCTATCGAGCCAGTCTCAATATATAAATATTTGAGGTATGACACAGCTATAACCCCATACGCCGTTATATTGTTCACGACAAAAGGCAGTCAGATCTTTGGCTCATATCTCATGCTCGAGCCAAAGGAATAAAATCAAAATAAATCAGTGCCACTTATGAGAAGTCAGATCCCCTCAGAAGATGGCCATAAATAATTCTCAGCATTTATGGGAACCAGAAGGCCTGCATTTATTTGAAGCAACCCCATGGCAGAAGTAAAAAGGTCTTCATGACTAAAAGAAAATTTATGCTCAGACGCATTAGATATCACTGCAGATCTGAAAGAATCAATGTGAGCAAAAGGAATTGGTATATGAGCAAAAACCCGTCAGGATTTGGGGAAAGGTGAAGCAAACCACCCCCGGGCAAAGATAATCAGATCATGAGAAATTCTCAAGGGGACAATAAATAAAGGAAATGGATATCTGAGTTGGAAATGGTATCCTCAAAGTTATACTTGTTCCCTGAGCCATCAAATCTCGAGGATGAGATTTCTTTAAGGGGGGAAGGTTTGTGACAGCCTGGTTTTTGGCCATTTTCTTTTTCTATTTGATTTATTGGTTTTTGCTCTGTTTTTCTTTTTGGAGTGGTTCTGTGGCCTTGTCACCTGGGAACTCATCCTCTTTTTCCCTCCCAAGTGGTTCATCATTCTAAAAACCTTCCCAAGATCATGTCACTCCACTGCACCAAACCCTAATTTCTTTTTCTAGGGAGTATTCCTTTTTCTGTTAAAGGAATAACCCTGTCTGCCCTAGGTTGTGAAGCAACCTATATTTCTGTCACTCCTAAAATTTCCAAATAAATTTTAATAAATTATTTGGGTCATATGTTCATCCAATATGGCAAAACTTTTCCTTGCCATGTTAAAAAATAATTCTCAAATATTCCTTTTCTTATTCTGCCCTAAATGGCACTTTGTGAAACAAGTGCCATTTATCCTTGTTCAATTGACTGCAAACTCCTTGGGCATCTTTTCATGTCCATATTATTGCCATGTGCCAATTTTCACACTCATTTGCGTAGTGAATATTTTTCAATGATTTTCCAAAGTTTCTGTTCAGAAACGAACTTTGTGAAGGAAGTATATTCTAGGCATGTCCAAATGAGATGAAACTTGGTCACATCCTTCATTTGACCAAATCATGAGTCTCTACCAAATTAGAGCTAATGGAGATCATCTATGTGAGCTCATCTCCAAATCTTGTGTTCTGGTAAAATTTTCACTTTGTGAAGCAACCCTATTTTACCTTACTTCATTTGATCTGGCAATTTACCAGGGCATTCTTACATTTACATCTACCTTCTCCACCAAGTCATGGCTCAATCCAGTCATCCATTTACCCTCACTAAATTTCCTAAGTTACTGGCCCTAGAATGGAGCATTGTGAATGAAGTGCCACTTTGGTAACTCCAAATGGCCTGATCTTTTTACAGCACCTCCATGTGATCAAATAACCCCTATACACCAAAATTAAGCTCAAGTGGTTACTCCAAGTGAGTGCTACTTCATCATCTTGTTTCTGGACCAGATTTGGCAGTTGCAAAGCAACCATATTAAATCTTGGTCCATTTTCTTCCAAACTCCCGAGTCTGGTAGTTCTTCCTAAGCTAATCACCCCAGACAAACTCTTTGGCTCCAACTCATTTCTTATTAATCATCATTTCTCCTCAAAGTTTACTGTAGTAAACTTCAAAGGTAGATAATCTTTTAACCAGAGCCAATTTCACCATTCTACCACAGCAATTGGAACCTCCCCAGGAAGGACAAAGCCCCATACATGGTTTGGCAAACAGTCTTGCACTGTGGGCGCCAGTGTGCGTGGTGATCACCGCCTTGGCATGCAGCCAGCGTGCTCTGGCTCGAATCTGGCGCTATGTTCGTCCCTTCCCTTCTTGTCTCGATTCCCCACCATGTCCCGTAGTCTCCTCGTGATCTCCTACGTCGCCCTGACCCCTTGCCCCCTCCGTCCGCTTCCTCGTCAGCGCTCGTCGCTGCGCGCCCATGAGAGCGGTGTGGCCGGCAGATCTTCAGCGGCGCTTGGCCATTTTCCTCCCGTGCCCTTGGCCCCCCTGCACAGTGCGGCACTGTTGCTCGTCAGCACGCCCCCTCGTCGCCTTCCCACGCTCGCCCGTGCTCGCTGCGCGTCGCCAGAGTCTTGGCCGCGCCCGAGCGGCGGCGTCCAGCTCGGCACCTCGCCCTCGGCTATATAAGAGCCAACTGAGCCCCTCCCGAGCATCTCATCGGCCTCACCTCACTCTTAGCTCCCTCCCCGGCCACCCAAACGAGCTCCAGGAGCTCTTCCTTCTCCGGTTTGTCACCATGGCCGCCGGCAAGCCTCGCTTTGATTCCGGCAAACTAGAGGCCCATTCACCCTCCTTCCACCACCAGTCACTTCACCAAACTCCGGCGGACCCTCCCAGCTCCTCCACTCGATCGCCGGAGCCTTGCATCCCTATTCCCATCTCCACCCGAAGACCCCTTCGCTGCGGGGTCAACTGTGACCATTCCTAAGCTCCTCGGCGTCTTCCACGGCAGGGAACGAATCCGCCTTGTCCTCCTGAGCATTTTGGTAGGTCGCCCATATCGTACGATGGCCAGACTCGCCGGCAGTCGCCGTCGGGGTGGCCACCTCCCTCTGAGCGATGCACTCCCGAGCGGGAGGTTGAAGACGGTAAGTGCCAGGCGGGCCCCTCCCCGCGCGGCCCCATCTGTAAGTGGCACAAGGCCTGACCCCGCCTCTGCCACGTCAATAAGTGAAGACGTAATCCAAGGTAATACGTTTCCAGAGGAGGAGGCGTATTTTCTGGAGTGCGCGTTCTGTTTTTCCAGCCGAGGGCCTATTTGTGATGGTTTTATTTACAAATGGGTCCCTGGCAGAGAAACTATCACTACTTTTTAATCGTAACTCCAAACGAGGTGATTCCAAAGCCCATCTCTTCGTATCGTCGAGCCCGTTCTGTTGGTAACATTTTCAATATGGTTTGACACTGTGAAAATGACCATTTTCCCCTGGCCGTAAACAGCCCCCTCCGAGAGAGTACTGTTTCCGGCGATTCTTTCCGTGAGCTTCTCGCACTGCTTCCCGGTGACTTCTTCCACCCTAGGCAAGCCACAATAACCACTTGCATGATAGTCATGCAGTAGCCATGGTTTTCAACTTGGATGTTTAATAAAAGTTTGCATGCTTTATGTCTGCTTGTTTGCTACTTCTGTCGTTGTTTCGGTTATGTCTGTGGTTTCAAGTTCACTGTCATGATATGATCTGATGCTTTTGTTGTTAGTATCATTTTCACATGTTATGCTTAGTAGTAGAAATACATGCTAGTAGTAATTATGCTCATCTGTTGCATGCTCATTGTCTGTCAAGTACCATTGCTATGCATGTTCCGTTGCAACTAACTAGTTACATGTTTACTTGGTAGTGTTCTTGCTATAGTCTTGCATGGTATTTTATGATGCTACTAGTCATGTATGCCATGAGTAGCGCTTTACTTGTGATATTCATGCTAGTCAGTATGCCATGTTCATTTGGTTAAATATTTCATATTAGTTATGCCCGATGATTATGTTGCACTTTCATGCTTATGTTGATATTGTGCTCATGCATTGTAGTTGCATCATGTTATTTTATCATGGCTCAACATATTTGCATTCAATTTTAACCGGATAATAATGTACTTGAACAACTGTTGGCTGAGTCATGGTGCCACCAAATCGAGCTGACCAGTGCAGCCACACTTACCTTCATGGGAAGGTCCTAATTTGGTCTATTGTCATGTCTCTCGCCGGTGCCTCCAACGAGGGAAGGTTATGCGCGGGCGTTACCTTGGCCAGGTAGGACGGCATAAGCCTTGTGTGCCCGAGTTGTTTTGCGCGCTGTTTGGGATCGTTTATGTTTTGCCATGACTATGGCCGTTGGTGCCTTTGGTACGCACGGGGCCACCCATGACCTAGCAAAGAAGTTGGTCGGAGTGGTCGGGAGAGTATCATGACAGTAGATCAGTTTTGACATAACTCCGTTGGTCCACCCGAATGGGAGAAAGAGGCCATGGGTTCTGTGGTGTGGGTACAGTGCGCTAACCTCTGCAGAGTGTGTGTGTCTAACCTATCGATAGCCGCGCCCGCGGATAAGGGCCCAGTTCGTGTCGGTCACACCGTGAGTCAACAATAATAATAATAATGTGCTTAATAACAACCCCAGTTCGGTGATGAGATAAGTTGGTTGTGATCGCCGAAAAGATCACCGTTGGAGACCAAGTGTTGGTCATGGTTGTGATCGCCGGAAAGATCACCGTTTGAGACCAAGTGTTGGTCATGGTTGTGATCGCCAGAATGATCACCGTGGTATCGAGGATAATGAGTTGTTGGATATTTGTGATGGTTATGAGATAACCGAGCAGAGTAAGTTGGTGCATGATCACCGTGGTATCGAGGATAATGAGTTGTTGGATATTTGTGATGGTTATGAGATAACCCGAGCAGAGTAAGTTGGTGCATGTTAGTATCATAATGTTGCATGTAGTATTATCATGTTCACGCTATGCTTGTGCTAGTTGTATCATGTTCAGTTGTGCATGCCATGTTATTCTGTTAGTATCATGTTCCTAAATTAAACTAACCTGCTAATGCCATGTTGTTGTTTGTCTTGAATGCATTTGGTTTATTGTGAGCTTGCAAGTACATTCAATGTACTGACCTGTCGTGTCATGCCATTTTGCAGGTCATGCTTGGATTGCTTGCTTGTTTGGTGTTGTTCCTATGTTCGCGAGCTAGGATAAACGTTCTAGCCAGGATCCCTGCGGATGGGAGTCTATCATCGTCGTTCGTTGTTCCGCTGCCAGTAGAAGTTCCGCTGCTCGGTGGCAGGCGTAGTGTCGCCGTGCCGGTGTTATTCATTGTTATATTAGAGACCTTGTATCCATATTCGTGTAATAATAGAAGGCTGGTTTGTTCTATGCTAAGCAGTGCTGTATTCCAGAAGACTTCTTCTCGATCTCTGGGCTGGAATACCGGGCATTCCGGTTTCTTTGAGCCGGGGTGCCACGGTATGATGCGTTAAGCACGAAGACATACAGTAGCTAGGTAGTGCAGATCGTAAAGGAAGATATAGTGAAGCCAATTAGCAAACAGAAAGTATGTGTTCACACAATGAAGATAAATGGATCGGGAATGCAATGACATCACCAAGATAAACAATAGGTAAATGAGTGAAGAGATAGAACCAGTTGCTTTACGAAGACAAGGATTTGGTACCTGTTCTAACTGATGTGACAACTGTACATCTAGTTAGGGAGGCTGAGATTGAACTCAGAAGACCACATCTTCACCTTATTGCCCTTGAGCTAAGGCCACTTAGACCTTGCCCAATCACTCTGGTAAGTCTTAAAGGTAGAATTCCAAACCTTCACAGACTTCGTTCACCGGTGATCCACAATGACTCTTGGATCCTCAGAACGTGATGCCTAACCGACTGGAAGATACACCATCTTCAAGTGTAATAAGTCTTCAGATCACGCGGACAGAAAGACTTCAGTGGTGCCAAACACTCTTTGGGCTTTGGGTGCATTGGGTTTTGTCCTCGCAAGGATTATCTCTCAAGGGCTTCGGAGGTGGGTTGCTCTCAAACGACAAAAGCCGTGTCTTAACTCTGAGCAGCCAACAATTTATGGTGGAGGGGGTGGGCTATTTATAGCCAGTAGGCAATACAAGATGATTTTTCTGAAATGACCCTTGGTCATTAGGGAACCGACACGTGTCCAATGGTCAGATTTCAAAAAAACCGCGACAACTTGACTTGGGCTACAAGTAAAGCTGACTTGTCCAACTTAGGACAAGATTTTATATCATTGTCTTCACTCGAAGACATATGAAATGGGTTGAGTATCACATCAGTTTTTTTTACTTTGTTCACTTGGACCCCACTTGACAGTTTGGTGGTTCCTATGACTCAACAAAGAAGAAAAAGAAACTATGAAATAACTATGTCTTCGTGCTCCATTGTCTTCAAATGAATGTCTTCACATGTCATTATCTTCGTCACAAATGTCTTCATGAACCACCATAGTCTTGAATGTCTTCATACAATTTTAGTGGTCATCTTTGATGTGTAAACCCGAATTAGTAGGGACTTCTACATGTGTTGTCCTGTAAATCTCACAAACACATTAGTCCCTCAACCACGTTTATCATCAATACTCCAAAATCAACTAGGGGTGGCACTAGATGCACTTACAATCTCCCCCTTTTGGTGATTGATGACAAACTGGTTGAAGTATTCAACGGGGATAAAAATAGGTGAAAGTTAAAGAACATGGTGAATGGCTTCATGAAGTTTGATGAGTTCCCCCTGAAGATGTGCATATAAGTAGTTTTCCTTTGAATGTAAATTCACATTGCAGGTTTTGCTTTGTGGAGATCTTCCTCTTCTTCATGAAGCCAAATCATAGTGCATACAAGGATGTAATGAAGTTAATGATACGCATAATGATAAATGGGCATCTGCAGAATGATTTCATGCGCATAAGATAGAAATTTAACCATGCAATAAAAACAACGGAAAATGTAGCAGACGTCCCATCTGGACTTAAGTGTTACAACTCAAAAACCGGTAGTTCAAGAACGAGAGTTGCAAGACTTAACAAAAATATAGCACCCGACCCATATGAACCCGCTTGAAGACTAACAACCCATATGATTCTCCCCCTTCTGTCATCTAATGACCAAAAAGTTGTGAAGACATAGAGTGTATAAGCGTTCCCCAGAGGTGTTGGTGAAGATGTTGGGGCAGCCGGGTCGACGTTGGAGTTGGGCGGTGCAGTAGGGCTTGATGAAGCATCTTGATGCAGTGAAGCCATTGCTGGTGAGGTGGCATCATCCTCCTCATCAATAATGCGAGCAACAATAGTTGGAGCTGATAATGAGTAGTCAGAGTCTTCAATGGAAGGTGTTGGGCGCCACTTACCAGATTTAGGAGGCTAGGAGTCAACCTTGAAGCTTTTGGTGAAGCCATCTGCATGGAGATCATCTTCAGAGCATAGTAGAGTGAGGCTCTTCCAAGCACGCCTATAGGCTTCATGTGCAACAAAAGAATTTTTGGTGGAGAGGTTGCATTTACGTTTAACATCCACTAGAAGACTTTGCATCTGACGCTTCATTCAGTGATGATGCATATCATGCTTTTGATGGAGAGACTCAAGAAGTTCTTAGTCATTCAGAACACGAGCACGCTTCTGAGGCCTTTGAGGAACCGTGCTTGCGGTCATATCAGTGTTGGCACGATACGATAGATGAAGATGACCGACTAGTGGACCAGTAGTAGCAACAGGACTAGGCACATGTGTGGCTTCAAGAGGTGCAGAGAAGTTGTGGAAGGCAACATTGTCTTCATGGATGAGTTCTTTGGAAGGCTCAAGATAGATGGCTTCATGAGACATATCTACTTCAGGCAAGAATACAACATGATTGCAGGCTGAAGCTTGATAGTTGACACTTGAGCGAAGTCTTATCAGCTGCATTATCCATGGTGCATAGAACTTGAGGCCAAATAGGTCAATGCCTAAAGCTGCCAGCTGCCTGATGAAGAAATCAAGAGTATTGAAGCGAATGCCATTAAGAATGTAAAAGACCAATGTCTTCATTGTGCCTTCAAGCTGTGCAGAGGGGGAGTGCCCTTTGATTGGCCATAGAGTATGCCGCAAAATATGGTAGATGGTGCGAGGCAAAACTCTAGGTCATTAACAAAGGAGTGAGTGGGGTACTCAGCATCTGCACATAATGGCTTCATCATGCTCAACATTTGGCTCTTATGTGGCTCAAGCTTCTGTAAGATGCTCTCTAGTTCCTTTTCATATAGCTAAAAACCTCGCTCATAGAGATCACCAGGAGTGGGCAGAGGAGTAAGCCCGAGGATATCGAAAGCTTTGGCTTCATGATGTACATCTCCTGTCATCCACTCAAGAACCCATGTCTTCAGATCCTTGTTGTAACCAGAAATGTGCAGAGTGGCATAGAATTGGAGCAGAAGTTCTTCATTCCAATTCTCCTCATCAATGACAAATGGAAGCAAGCCAGACTCATGAAAGCAATCAAGAGCCTCTTCTAGGCATGAAATACCAACCATTGCATCACTAGACAAACGTTTATGCCGGAAGATACGATCCTGGTTGTACAAAATGCCCGAGTAATAACTTCACTGCAGATGACTCCAACATCTGTGAGAGGTCATCTGAGGCTTATTGTACAGGTTCTTGGCATTGTCAAAGAAAGCATTGTGCTCTCTGAAGCTTAGCACATTGAAGGAGCGCTCAGTGGTGACAACACTGGGAAGCCTTGGTAGACGTGGCATAGGCATCTGCTTTGGAGGCCTTTGCTCAATGTGGTAGTCATATTGAGGTCCAGGGGCTGCAGGAGGAGTCAGAATTGGCCATTTGATGCTCATAAGCTCACCCTCCCTATTTAAGGCCCGCGCCATGGTATGTGGAACTGGTGGAGTAGCAGCAACATCCGAGGTGGATGGCTGAACATCTTCAGTGGCGGGAATGGCTTCATCGAGGGGAGTGGCTTCATGCTGCGTAGTGGCTTCAGCCATGATACCATCATTAGCATCATTACGTGTGATAGAAGTAGCTTCATCAGATGCTTCATGCACTGGGGGGTCAGGTTGGATCAATTCTGGAATAACAACTTGAGAATATCTTCAGCCTCTTTAGCTTCACACTCTTGAGCAGTTACGGAGGGGATGACTTTAAGGAACACTTGACGTGCTACTGAGTGTGTGGTATGGATAACTTCTTTAGGAATGCTTGACATGGAGACCGATGATCGGGAGCCTCTACGAGCCTTCAAAATGAGGGCGACACTTGCCGTGATGGAGTGGTCTTTTCCATGTCATCGGGAGTTGATTGGGGAGTTTCAAGCACTGGAGTAGTGACTTGAGTTGGTGGCGAGTGAGGGATAACTTCACGCAGAGGGGTGGTAGGGTATTGCTCTTCCCAAAACTCATCATGTGCGATTGGCATCGTGGGGCTGCCAATGCTTATAGTTTCAGTGTGCGAAGGCACATACAATGATACCAGGTTCTGGGATATCTGAGGAAGGACGTCATCACCATCTCTTTCTACGTTGTTGTCATGACCAATGTCTTCAGCTGTGATACCGTTAACAGCTGGAATCTCTTAAGTGACATGGGCCTCTGTGAGAGTAGGCTCATGCACAATCAATCTGCAGTCTTTGTTGGTGGAGAATGGAAGGGCAATAGAGATAGGCTTCCCAAACAATGGGTCTGCAAAAGTAGTTGGAGATGTTGATGCTTGTGCCTTTCTTGAAGACTTTGAAGACTTCATTTTGTGCTTCTTCGGAGAGGGAGCAGTGTTAGAGGCTTCATTATTCTTTTGTTTCTTGGCCTCTGCCTCAGCTTCTTTGGCCTTCTTCCTTTCGGAAGCAATATATGGAGCATTTGGCTTCGAAGCAGCGAAGCCCTTGGGAAAGACAATTTGAGGCACTTATTGTTGGGAAGCAGCTGATGCAGCTGGCTTCTTCTTCTTCTTCTTCGCGGCAAGCTTGGGATCTATGCCCGGGCGGCAAAGAGCTTTTGATGAAGCTACTGCTATCACACGTAATGAAGCTAATGATGGTATCATGGCTGAAGCCACTACACAGCATGAAGCCACTCCCCTCGATGAAGCCATTCCCGCCACTGAAGATGTTCAGCCATCCACCTCGGATGTTGCTGCTACTCCACCAGTTCCACATACCATGGCGCGGGCCTTAAATAGGGAGGGTGAGCTTATGAGCATCAAATGGCCAATTCTGACTCCTCCTGCAGCCCCTGGACCTCAATATGACTACCACATTGAGCAAAGGCCTCCAAAGCAGATGCCTATGCCACGTCTACCAAGGCTTCCCAGTGTTGTCACCACTGAGCGCTCCTTCAATGTGCTAAGCTTCAGAGAGCACAATGCTTTCTTTGACAATGCCAAGAACCCGTACAATAAGCCTCAGATCACCTCTCACAGATTTTGGAGTCATCTGCAGTGAAGTTATTACTCGGGCATTTTGTACAACCAGGATCGTATCTTCCCGCATAAACGTTTGTCTAGTGATGCAATGGTTGGTATTTCATGCCTAGAAGAGGCTCTTGATTGCTTTCATGAGTCTGGCTTGCTTCCATTTGTCATTGATGAGGAGAATTGGAATGAAGAACTTCTGCACCAATTCTATGCCACTCTGCACATTTCTGGTTACAACAAGGATCTGAAGACATGGGTTCTTGAGTGGATGACAGGAGATGTACATCATGAAGCCAAAGCTTTCGATATCCTCGGCCTTACTCCTCTGCCCACTCCTGGTGATCTCTATGAGCGAGGTTTTTAGTTATATGAAAAGGAACTAGAGAGCATCTTACAGAAGCTTGAGCCACATAAGAGCCAAATGTTGAGCATGATGAAGCCATTATGTGCAGATGCTGAGTACCCCACTCACTCCTTTGTTAATGACCTAGAGTTTTGCCTCGCACCATCTACCATATTATGCGGCATACTCTATGGCCAATCAGTTATCGATAAAAGTTGGTTCCAAATTTGTACGAATTGGTGAATAAGTACAAGTGAGGAATCTAACTGGTTGTTGATCATAAGTGAAAGTATTTCCAAATTATGAGATGAGGAGAAAGGAAAGATCCAGATTTGGAAGTAGTAAAACAACTTCCTGAAATTTGAGAAGATTGGTTGGATCGAATAAACGGTAAATAGTAAGAGTTTAGTTACAGATCAAGAACAGACGAAGAACTGCTAGGTGTGGCGAGATGGAGGCCAAGCAGTTCAATCTCCCATGCCCAAACTTTGTGGTGGAAGACACCTACGGCGGTGGCAGGGGGAAGATGTTCGCGGCCGGTGTGACGACAACGTCAAAGAAGCGGCAACGAAGCACTTTGTATTCGACGATGACGGAGCGAGATATCAAGGGGAGTAAGATTTAATGACCGCGAGGTGGGCTGAGTATTTATAGGAAGAGGGACATCGCTGCGAATTTACTCAGCTGCCCCTGACGATACGCATCTGGACGACGCATGGCACTCATGCAAGAGTTTGTAAACTGTGCCACGACCCGACATACACCTGGTATGACAGGTTGCCGTTCCGGTTTCTCTGGATTCCTGCAAAGAGGATAATAATATTATAAACGTTTTAAATGTTAGTCTCAATATCCTCAACTGACAAGGACACAGTGTATACAACCAACACGTGTCAATTAGAATGCATATGAAGATTTAGAGAGACTGGGTGAGATAAGCATAGATAGGGTAGGGGTCCGATCACATTCACTTAGGACAGAAAACGACAACTTGAAGACATAGCTGTAAGTGAATGATGTAGAGGACAAAACACACACACACACACACACACACACACACACACACACACACACACACACATATATATATATATATATATATATATATATATAGATAAATATATTGGCAAAAATATCATATCCACGGAAATATTAGGAGACAAATTTAATGTTGAAGATAATCCCAATGTGAAGATAGTGCATATGTGACGCCCAATGGAAAGCTTTAGAAAAGTTTGGTCGTGGCGTTACCCACCGTATAGGAAATACTAGACCCAGACATGGCACACAATTATCATGGCACTCTGAAGTTGTGGGGACCCCGACTTAGAAGTCGAGATCACCGAATGCACGTGTACAGTGATCCCAGAGATCAATGCTCACTGAACACACAGAAGCTGAAATAACAAGAGTCTTACATCCATACAAATAGTCTTACACGAATTAAGGCCATTATGGCCAAGTCTTACATAGATAGAGCCTCACGGGCTGAATGGGAAATAACTCAAATAGCGGAAGTCTTTGGTAAACGGGTAGAACCCATGCCATCTGCCTTAACCCTACAGGCATTCTGACTGGGATAGCGTCCTAGTTCGCATGATCGTCTCCAAAGAACTCTTCCTCATATTCCTGTTCTTCCATGCTTGGCCAATTAAATAACCAGTGGCAAGCCAATGAGTACTTTGAATGTACTCGCAAGCAACCCATGATGTGGTTCAAGTAACAGTGCGATTGAATAACAATGATCAATCTAGCAAGGCTAGAACAAATGTTCTACCATCAAGTTTATGCATGAATAACCTCGCGTAACCTTGAAGACAGGTTACCGACATCAACATGAATATGATTCATCTCATCGAGTCAAGTCACCACCTTGACTCACATACACACGCATGGTTTCACAAACATTGGACGTAGCCCAAGAGCGGTTACCCAACTGTCCATGATAGTGGACACGGCTATTCGAATAGTTTGACACTCTGCAGAGGTTGTACACTTTACCCACAAGATCCGGGGAACTTCCGTGTCATCCACGACCCGCAGTACCTCAAGTACCCGGGGTAAGCACCCGGTCATTATCTTTCCTTAGACGACACTAACATAGAGTCCACTCGTTGGCACACGGCCCTCGGGTACAAACAATAGATCTCGGGACTTGCCCTAATTTCAATGTTCACACGTACCCGAAGGGACCAACGGTGTGTCCGGTGCCCTGTGAAAACAGTCATGGTCGTCTATCCAAGCACGACCCCGTCCCGGGAAAGACCTCAAGTCTTCCCGTCACTAGTAATGCGGGCACCATGCTAGTATCGACCTAAGTAATCAATAAAGCCCCGTCCCATAAGGGGTAGTGTGGTTGCACATGTATGGTTGGAATAACGGTCGCAACTTCAACCAATCCGTTTGAAAAACACACACACTTGCCTTGGCACACCACTTCGTCATCAAGTGGTCACCCAACTCATCATCATCATCTCCCTCGGGCATAAATGGCACCCGACGGGGTTTTATGCAAAGACTTCAACCATGAAGGTTCATGTCACTCATGCATCACTAATCATAACCACTAACCATATGCATGACATCTAGCACATAGCAAGATCAAGATCATGTCATGCATCATATAAGCATCATGACTACCTATTGCATGTCATCTAGCACATAGCAAGATCAACAATAAAGCATGCATCATGTGGTGGTTCATCTAGGTTACCATCGTAACCCTAATCATCATGCATCAGAAACGAACGGGTTCCGAAGAACAAGTGTATCCTGGTCAAAGGGATTCTTGCCTGGATTGGCTTGGTCTTCAAAGTCTTCAAGTCCTTCTCCTTCTTCTTCCACAGCAACTTCGTCAAATACGGGATCTATACGTCGCATAATAACCACGGGAAAATAAGAATACAAATAAAACAGAAAAATCAAAGTGCTCAGAAAAATGTCAACTCATTTTTGTAAAATACTAGAGGGATTTCTAAGATGGGGAAAAATCTTAGTTGGAGTTTTGGAGTTACAGAATGGAATAGATTGATTTTTGAACAGGAGTATTACTGCCCAAATTTAAATTTAAATTTGAACAGTACAGCAAAGTTTCCTGGATGTGAATGAAAGTAGTACCATTAAATAGGTTGGAATATTACAAGATTTTAGGAGTTGGAATTATTTAATTGGGATCAATATTCTTTTCTGTATAAATGTTTAAAACATCAACAGAAAAGAAAAATGAAAAAGGGTCCTGTGCACTGGGCCAGAGGGGGGCCACAGTGCACGGCCCAGACGGCTCGGCCTGGCCGCACGGGAGCCAGCGCGCGCACGTCAGGTTTTCAAACCTGATGGGCGGGGCCCGTGGGTCAGCGGCACAGAGGAGGGGGAGAGAGGTGGGGGGATGACAGGCGGGGCCCGCCTGTCATCTCTAACCCCACGGCCACGACGGCGGCGAGCTCACCGGCGAAGATTCCGGCCACGGCGACGGCAACGGAGGCCAGGGACGTGACCAGCGTCGTGTTGCGATTGCAGTGGTGGTGGTGCGGCACGGCGGGAAGGTCTGGTTCACCGGCGACGAGGTGGGGCGGCGGAAGCTCGTCGGAGGGTGGTGGTCGAGGTCGTTTCCGACTGCCACAGAGAGGGGAAACGAGGGGGAAAGAGTTAGTGAGGTGCGGCGGTTCCGAAACGAGTGGAAGGAGAGGCAGAGGAGGCCCGTACCTCGAGATCGCCGGCGGCCCGACGCGGCGGAGCTCCGGTCGATCCCGAGCACTGGGGCGTCCTGGGGTCGAACTAAGGGTGTTGGGGGTCTCAGAGGAGAGGTGTGAGGCTGTGGATGGTGCTGGAGGGGCTCGGGAGGGCCTATTTATAGGGGCTCGACGGAGACCCATGGTCCAGTGCGCCGGCGAGCTCCGGCTCGAGGCTACAGCGCACGGGAGGCCAGCGGAGTGAGTCTGGGGAGTTCCTGGACGAGCTCCACGTCCAGCGGAGGTGAGAGGAGGAGCGGGGGAGCGTCAGAGGCGCGCGCGCGCGTGTGAAGCAGAAGAATGGCCAAAGCGGGCGGCCGGTGCGCGTGCGACGACGTTCACTGGAGGGCGCAGGAGGAGGGGGGACAGCGCCGGGGAGGTCGCGGACGTCGAGGCGCCTCGACTGGCGCGAGGGGGAGGCTCGAGGTTGTCGGGGATCGGCGATTGGCTGGAGCCAACGTGCGGAGGGCACTGTTCGCGCGCTCAAGAGCATGCGTATTGCTGGCATCAGCGTGCTCTCGCCAGTTTGGTCCGATCCAGCGTGTCCAACAGTGTCTAGCACGTTGCAGGAGGAGTAAAGAAAGGGCCTGAGGCCTTGGATGCCCTGGGGATGCAGAGAGAGAGGGAGAGGGCTGGTAACATGGTGGAAGCTGGCTGTACAGCAAGGTAAAACAAGGGTTTCATCCTTCAATCATGGAGCTGGGGTGCTGGGGAGTTACTGGAGGTAGCTGGTAACTCAATGAGCCTGTGGTAAGAAGTTGAGGCCATGGAGAAAAGTGAAAGTGGTCAAAATGGAGGTTTTAGCATTTCTGCAGAAGGTGTTTGATCAGTGTTTGATCAAGTAAATGAAGTCCACTTGACATGGCACTTGACAGGGTTGAAAGACATGAGAAAATAGGGTGCTTCACCAAATTTGGGCTCATTTGAAGAAACTAGCCAATGTAACTTTGGTGAACCCTAGAAATTAACAGAAACAGTTTCATCTTGATTGAGTCAAGCTAATCATCTCCCCTTGATGCACCACTTGGTGTAGCATCATCATTTGGGGTATTGATCATGCCCACAAAGTTTGAAGCTCCAGATAATAAGTTGGTAATGTAAAGTTGTTCAAATTTGCATTTGAACAGAAAGGGTTTTGAGGTGATCTGATCAAGTTGCTCTATTCAAATTCTTGTGCCATTTGGTCTAGGTGCCTTATTAGGCCATTCTAGCATGTGCACCAAGTTTGAGAGCATTTGGACAAGTTTGGCAATGTAAAGTTGCTCAAACTTCAAATATGGACAGAATGGTTATGAAGGGGTTTGAGGAGGTTTTCTTGCTTCCCAAGGCATGGGACTTGGCAAGATCATCAAATATGTTATATATGACATGATAGAATTTCCCTGGAATTTTTGGAGAAAAATTCCTTTGTAAATATTTCAAAAGCTTGAAATATCCAGAAAGGGTTTTAGAGGGTTTAGCCCATTATTTTGAACATGACCAAGTGTTGAAACTCTTATATATGGACACTATATGTCCTATGAGTCTCTCTGAATTTTGGCAAATATTTTTGAAACAGTTAAATAATTTTTCCCTATTAAAGACCATTTCTGGCCTTAAGAAAAAGCTTTTAAATAAAATAGGAAAATAACTTTTAAAATTATACCTTTGTGGTTTCTAGGAGTCCTATGACTACTAGGTCTCAAATAAACCTTTTGAAATAATTTTCTCACCCTAAATCATGTACTTGCAGTGCAAATCTCAATTCAGGGGTTTTTGGAAAACTAATTTTATAAAATACTTTTTGGCCAAATTAATTTTGTAAGAAAATACTATATTGTCTTATAACACTTGGCATGATCATTGAGCAGAAGTTTTGGGTGTGGAGATGAAATCTACAAGAGGTCATAGTTGACTTAATGAGCACATGAAAAAGCAAATGAAGAAACTCAATTCCAAATAAAAGCCAAATGATGCTAAAAAAAAATTTTGCTGGTCCAAATTTTCATGCTTCAAAGTTACAAACAACATGTTACAAAATGCAGGGTGTGACAGAAGTCAAATTCCACATTAATGTATTCACATTTAGAGTGTATTTCTTCATGAACTGAAGACATACTATACTTTGTGTGTTGTGCACCTACGTGACCAACATGCATAAATGTTAGGATGTGTGCCCATTCACAGGACATTCGAGGATTCTAGGATATTTAGCTCACACCGCAACTTGCAAAATCTCTTTTCATCCAAGGACTTTGTGAAGATGTGTGCCAATTTCTCTTCAGTGTTGACATGAATAATATCAATGTCTTCCTTCATCTCATGATCTTCGAGAAAGTGATGCCGAAATTGAATGTGCTTTGTCTTCGAGTGTTGAACAAGATTGTGAGAGATCTTGATGACACTTTAATTATCGCATTAGAGGGGCACCTTTCAGATTGAAGGCATAGTCCTTGAGAGTTTGGTTCATCTAGGGAAGCTGAGCGCAACAAGATCCAGCTGCAATATATTCAACTTCAGCAGTAGAGAGTGAAACACAATTATGCTTCTTTGAAGACCAATAGACAAGTGATTGACCGAGGAAATGACATGTGCCTGACTTGCGATCTAACTTGTCACGAGCATAATCAACATCTGAGAATCCGACTAGATCAAACTCTGAGCCCTTTGGATACCATAATCCTAGCATCGGGGTGTGAGCCAAATATCGAAGTATTCGCTTCACAGCAAGGTGATGCGACTCCTTTGGTGCCGCTTGGAATCGGGCACACATGCAAACGCTAAACATTATATCTGGCCTAGATGCACATAAGTACTATAAAGAACCAATCATAGAGTGGTATACCTTTTGATCAAACTCTTACCATTGTCGTCGGAGCCCAGTTGGCCTTTGGTTGGCATTGGCGCCATATAGCCCTTGCAATCTTGCATTCCAAACTTCTTCAAACAATCTTTGTGATACTTCTCTTGAGATATGAAGATTCCATTGCTTTGTCGACACATTTGAAGACAAAGAAATAATTTCAGCTCTCCCATCATGGACATTTGGTATTGCACTTGCATCATGTAGCCAAACCCATCACTGTATCGTTTGTCAGTGCATCCGAAGATAATGTCGTCCACATGGATTTGGCATACAAATAGTTATCCATCATATGTCTTCGTGAACAGAGCAAGATCCAGAGAACCAGGTTTGAAGCCTTTGCTTTTCAGGAATTCCTTGAGAGTGTCATACCAAGCTCTTGGTGCTTGTTTGAGGCCATATAGTGCCTTGTTGAGCTTGTATACCATGTCAGGATGCTTGGGGTCTTCGAAACCGGGCGGTTGAGCAACTTACACTTCTTCTTCTATTTTGCTGTTGAGGAAAGCACTCTTGACATCCATTTGATAGAGAAGGATGTTATTGTGATTAGCATAAGCTAGTAGTATGCAAATGCCATCAAGTCTTGCCACATGAGTGAAGGTTTCATCGAAGCCAATTCCATGTTCTTGTGTGTAACCTTGAGCAACTAGGCGAGCTTTGTTTCTGACCACTTGACCATTTTCATCTTGTTTGTTGCGATAAATCCATTTGGTGCCAATAATATTGTGTTTGCGAGGATCAGGGTGTTTGACAAGCTCCCAGACATTATCGAGTTCAAACTATTGAAGCTCTTCTTGCAAAGCTTGAATCCATTGAGGTTCCTTAAAGGCTTCATCAACTTTCTTGGGTTCAGTTAGGGAAACGAAAGCAAAGTGTCCACAGGAGTTGGCTAGCTATGAAGCCCTTGATCAAGTAAGTGGAATATGTGCGTTGATGCTATCGATGATCTTCTCAATTTGAACTTTGTTTACCACATGAGGATGATCTGGGTGGAAATTTTGCTATTGAGTATTGTCTTCAGCCTCGTTATTGTCTTCTGGATCAACATTTCCTTCCGACTGAGGTTCAGCCGGTATCACCACTTCATCGTCCTTGTGTTCTTCAGTAGGAATGATTTCTCCAGTACCCATTAGTCTAATAGCTTCACTAGGTGAAGGTTCATCTGTCATAGGTGGCAGGTGCTCTCTTTGCGAGCCATTAGTTTCATCGAACCGCACATCTATAGTTTCAACCACTTTATTGTGAAAGAGGTTGAACACTCTGTGGGTGTGCGAGTCCTTTCCCTAACAAAGCATGAAACCTTCATGCGCTTTTGGTGAAAATTTAGATGTGCGATGTGGATCTTTGATCCAGCATTTTGCACCGAAAATCTTGAAATAACTTACATTTGGCTTCTTACCAGTTAGCAGCTCGTAAGAGGTTTTCTTGAAAAACTTGTGAATATACACTCTATTGATGATATGACAGGTTGTATCAATGGCTTCATGCCACCACTTTCGTGGTGTCTTGTATTCGTCAAGCATTGTACGTGCCATCTCAATGATAGTCCAATTTTTGCACAACACGACCCCATTTTGTTGAGGTGTGTAGGGAGCCGAGAACTCGTGCGTGATGCCAAGCATGTCAAGATATGTGTGGAGTCCAGTGTTCTTGAACTCGGTCCCATTATCACTTCTGATATGCTTGATCTTGACGACATAGTTCGTCTTATCATGGTTAGCAAAGCGCCTGAAGACACCCTGCACTTCAGGCTTATATAGGATTATATGCACCCAAGTGTATCAAGAGTAATCATCAACAACTACGAAGCCATATAAGCATGAAGTGGTAGTTAGTCTAGAGTAGTGATTAGGGACAAATAAGTCCATGTGTAGCAACTCAAAGGGACGTGATGTTGTCATGATTGTCTTCGAGGGATGCTTGGCCCTTGTCATCTTTCCGGCTTCACAAGCACCACAGAGATGATCCTTCTTGAACTTTACTCCCTCGATGCCAATGATGTGTTTCTTCTTCATCAGGGTATTCAAGTTCCTCATGCCCACATGTCCTAGCCTTCGATGCCAGAGCCAACACTGTGAAGCTTTTGCCAAAAGACATACATATAGCTATGGTCCTGCGGAAAAATCTACCATGTACAAGTCACCTCTTCGATATCCTTCGAAGACTTGTGACATATCCTTGGCCATTAGCACAACACAATGATATTTCCAAAGAGTACAATCAAGTCAAGATCACAGAGCATTAAGACTGACATTAAGTTGTATCCAAGGGATTCAACAAGCATGACATTATCCATGTGTTGATCCTTAGAGATAGCAAATCTACATAGAACCAATACCTTGCTTTTACCAGTGTCAGCATATGTGATATGTCTATTTAAAGATGATCGAAGAGCAGTATCCATGAGAATACTTCGATCACGAGTCATGTGGTTGGTGCAACCTCTATCCATAACCCATTCAGTAGCTTCCGGAGTTGTACCCTACATAGTAGTTAGTAGGATAGTCTTCACCATAGGTATCGTGAAGAGCAAGCATGTATCGATAGAGACGTTCAACATAGGTAAGTCTAGACGAGGATAAGGTAGGACAATCATCAAGAAAGCCATGGGCGAAATAAATGGTAAGACCATTTGGACATATTATCTTGCGTCCAACAAGATTGTTCAGGTCCCCAGCAATGTCTTCAGAAGTCAATGTTTTTCGGCTCGAGAGCGACCCAGCAAGAGAAGTTAATACTTTGGTCCGTAGAAGATGTGAAGTACAATCATTGATTTCCAAACATCAACTGTGTTTGAGTCATAATCATCATAAGTTGAGTATGAAAGGAAAACCATGGTTAGTCCATTGGGACATTTTATCTTGTGTCCCACAAGTTTCATTAGGTCTCCATCATTGTCTTCAAAATGCAATGATTTTAGGATGGAGACTTGTTCCTGCAAGCAGGATTAATTTTTCTTAACCACCCACATTTTAAGGGGTGGATTAGAAGTAATGAGTCTTAGTGCAGCATCTGAGAACTTTGGCTTTGGAGCCCTAGCAAATAGTTTATCAGGAGGTGAATAGTATTCATAAGAATATGCTGAAAAATTGTTCAATTTGTGAACATAGTGATTCGAAGACACATGCTCATATTCATGAGTCTGATGAATGTTTCCCTGCAAAACATTGTTGTTAGGGTGACCAGAAGATGTCCTCTATCTATATGAAGCCTTTGGAATGTATGAAGCCTTTTGTCAGGGGTTTGTCTTCTTCCCTGGTGGTGTCATGAGGACATTCACGGGAAGCTTCTCTAGAAAACTTTTAGGCACCCATATTTTCTTCATGAGTGGCCCATTCCTACAGTTAGTACCAATAAACCTGGCAAACACTCAACCATTTTGGTTTTTGAACAATTTGTAATTGGAGTCAAATGACTCATCAATGATGTTAGGTTTATCACAAGTAAAACCAGATAAGGTAGAGGCATCTATTGGAGGTTCCTTAGTAGGAACCCATGTGGTTTTGAGGTACTGCTCAGGAGTCCAATAAGAGTCATCAACATTCATGTTCCTCTCAAACCCAACACCCTCTTTCCTAGGGTTTCGGTTCAAGATCTGCTTATTGAGAACATCACAAAGTGTTTGATGCCCTTTGATGCTTTTGTACATGCATGTTTCAAGCAATGTCTTCCACCTAGCATTTTCATCAGCAATAGTAGTGGTTTCCTCAGAAGAGGGGTTAGTTACCACATAAGCAGTTGAAGACATAGTAGACTCAGAAGCATTTGAACATTCAGCAGTAGCGGTAGCATTGTCACGCTCAAGATATTTTAAGCAAGGTGGGATAAATTCTTCATGAGCGGAACTGATCCATTGAGCAAGTAATGAATCGTTTTCCTTTTGAAGATCATCATGAGACGCTCTCAGTTTTTCTAGATCCCGCTTCCTTTGAGGATAATCATAGGAAAGGTTCTCATGATTAGCTGAGAGGGTTTCATGAGAACATTCAAGCTCTTTGTACTTAGCGTGAAGATCTTTTATGTCTTCAATTAAGGACCGATTTCGATTCATTTTCTCGTCCAATAGGTCGTCGCTTTTGTCTAACAGCTTCTGAATCTTTTCCATATCAGTTTGTTGTTCAGTGGCAATTTTAGCAAGTGTTTTATAACTGGGTTTGGATTCACACTTAGAGTCATCTTCACTAGAGGTTTGGAAGTAGGCATCACGTGAGTTTACCTTGGCACCTCTCGCCATGAAGCAGTAGGTGGGAGCAGAGTCGTCATCATCATCGACATCAGCATCGGCGGCTTGATCATTGTCTTCATTCTCAGGATGAACGCCAAAGCCAGAGTGAGACTCGCGATGCCAAAATCAGATTCCTCCTGTGACTACTCCTTTGCTTCCTCAGAATTAGACTCCTCCTCATATTCCATTTCCTTGCCAAGGAAAGCACGTGCATTGCCAGAAGAACTTCTCTTGTGGGATGAAGTCTTTGAAGAAGACCTTGAAGATTTCTTCTTCTTCTCATCAGAATCATAATCCTTACTCGTTTTCTTCTTCTTGGATTCCTTTTCCCACTGAGGACATTTAGATATGTAATGGCCTGGTTTCTTGCACTTGTGACAGGTTCTCTTCTTGTAGTCATGAGTGGAAGCTTCAATGTGATGAGGACACGACTACCTTGGATACGACCAAAAATATTGCATACATGCATATTTGTGAGGTGATTTCTAATGCAAAGTATGCAATAATTTATTTATGTTATCCAAGACAAAAATACTTCACACACTTTTGTGCCATGTGTAATCGCAGGTGTATGGGACATTTGTACAATCCACATATGAAGATAGGGAAAAAGAGAAGTTTAGGTGCTGTTCAAAAAGTTCTCTCACGTCACTTTTGGCCTAAGAGAAGATAGAGTCCAAGGCTCTCACGTTAAGGACTCAGATTCAGACGACACAGACATACCTGAATCGAAATGCCAAGATTTCTTTCATCCGGACTCCGAATTGGGTGATTCTTTTTTTTGTTGGAAAGTAGATTTCATGCACTTTCCAAGCCAATGGGATTCACCTACAAATTCATCTGGAGCGTTATGTTTTGGATGAAACAATCTGACATTGCAGCAGAATCCGAGTCAAACTACAAGTCCAAAGGTGTTGCATCACCTCCACTTGGGCCTAGGGGACGTCCTCCCACCTCTTTGGCCGCCACCCCTTGCTCCTATATAAGTATATCAATCAAGTAGGTTTTTTCTTGGGATTTTTCGATGTTCTGGGAACCAGGGTACCCAGACTTGCCTTCCTGCGGCCCACGACGTGGCTCCTTTCTGGGCCTGGTATGGCCCATCTTCAGCATTAACACTCAAGACCCTCACGAGGGGCCAAGCCTCGCGGGCAGACGACACCAGGACCTCCGGAAGGGGCAGCCTCGTCTGGCTGGCGCCTGAGGAGCGGAGAACTCTATGCAACCCCCACCTCGCAAGATTTGCATGACGCAATCCAGGACGACCAAGGCCAGGCGGGCGCCAATGGGCGTAGTACAACAGTTTCCTCTTTAGTGCTAAGGAAGCGGGCTCAGACGCAGAGTCTCGAGGAATCTGCCAAAGGTTTCCATTCCTGTGCAACAAGACCAAGACAGCCAGGACGGAGGTCATCACGGAGCCCACCATGGCGTCAGGATCAGAGGCTTTGCAGGCAAAGACCACCTTTAGTCAGGATAATATGTACTAGTTGTCCCCCTTTAAAATTGGCCATTGTGGGATCCCTTCCCGCCAAATATTTTGGGGGAAGAAGACCAAGGCCACTATATAAGTAGGATAGCCACCACCCAACAAGGGGACGGATCATTCAGACCCTCTCCTCAACCACCAAGCAAGAACACCTCACCTCTCGAGGTCGTTCACCCATTGTACTAGTTCATCCACAACCCATCTCGAGGCTAATCGACCATACTGCAGGAGTAGGGCCACTCACCGCTAGGTGGCCTGAACTAGGATAAACTGCCTCGTGTGTCTTTTACATTCCTGTTCATCGTGCTAGTTCATGAGACGGCGAGTAGATATATATGCGAGGTTGATATCTTCGCACGCACCCAGAGTTTGAACTTAGTAGGGTTTTACGGAGCCCTGAATCCAATGTTTGGCACGCCAGGTAGGTTTGCGTGTTGAGGATCTACTCTCCCCATCACCATGCTCCCTCCGCGCCATACATCTCTGCACATGGCAGGCATAGCTCTGCCCGCCGGACCACGGGTGACATTCGGGGACAGAGTGGGCATCCGAGCACTCTGCCCCGCTTTGCGAAAAGTGCAGTCGTCGCTAAGGTTACGGCCGGCGCTGCCTCCGTGGTACAATGGCGCGGCAGACCCCGTGGTGTTTCTCCAAGCCTATACGGAGGCCGTCCGAGAAGCTAGCGGCGACGACAAGGTGACGGCCAACTGGCTCCCCATGGCCCTCGTGGGGGAGCCACAGCCGTGGTTCCTAAGCTTGCAGGAGGCCTCGATGGCTTCCTGGGAAGAGTTGCGCAGCCTATTCATCGCGCGCTACGCGGTGCATGGGCCCAACATGGTCGCGACGCTTCTCGAAGATTCGGGGGCGCCGGCATCGGATCGGCACATCAAGCAGTTCATACGACAAGTGGGGGTCACGTGCTCTCCCCATGCTGGGTGGCCCCTAGGTCCGACCTCACCTTCGACTCAGGCGACCATTCCAAGTCCACGGCGGGGCGGGCATGCTTCCCATGCTCTGCACACCCACCATATGCAACATGGACATCACCAAGACCCTCATCGATGTCTAAGCCGGCCTAAACGTCCTCTATGTAGAGATGTTCAACCTCCTCCATGTGCCCTGCGAACGACTCCTCCCCACCAAGCCCTTATCCGGGGTCATCGATCGTTCCATCAACCCCATCGAGCAGATCCACCTCCCAGTCACCTTCGGCACGCGCCACAACTACCGCACTGAGCTCATCGACTTCGACATCGCCCACATCAACTTGCCGTACAATGCCATCCTCGGCTACCCAGTGCTGGCCAAGTTCATGGCGGCAACCCATCCCACGTACAATCTCATGAAGATGCCGGGAAGCACCGGTGTCCTCACCGTGCCAGGAGACACCAAGGACTTGCTTCAAGTGCTCAAGCTAGCCTATGGGTTCTTGACGATGGCGCGAGCGCACGACGGAGGGGCGCCAGAAGCCCCGGGGGCTGCCCCAGCAAAGAAGAAGCAGCTGTTTTCTCAAGATCGGGCGGAAATAAAGCAAGTACCGGTAGATGAAGACGGGAAGTCGGGCTCCACCTTCACCATAGGGGCTGGCCTCCCCGCGGACCAAGAAGAGGCTTGGGTTTGTTTCCTATGCACGAACAAGGAGGTGTTCGTATGGGAGGCGGTGGACCTGGTCGAGATCCCGCGCGAGGTGATCGAGCACCACCTGACGGTGTGCCTGAATGCGTGCCCCATGAAGCAGAAGGCACGATGACAAGCTCAGGAGAAGCAGTCGTTCATCACTCAAGATGTCTGCAAGCTACTCGAAGCAGGTGTCATCCGGGAAGTGCGCCATCCAGAGTGGCTCGCGAACCCGGTTATTGTCCCCAAGAAAGGCCGAAAGGAGCATATGTGCATCGACTTCAGCAACCTCAACAAGGCCTACCCTTAGGACCCTTTCCCTCTCCCGCACATTGATCAGATCGTCGACTCTACCGCCGAGTGCGACCTGCCGTGCTTCCTAGACGCCTTCTTGGGTTATCATCAAATCAAGATGGCGGTGCAAGATGTCGAGAAGACGGCCTTCTTGACGCCCTGCGGGGTGTACTGCTACACTTGTATGCCATTCAAGTTGCGCAACGCTGGAGCAGCTTTCCAGCGACTAATGCACATCGCCCTGGGGGAGCAGCTCGGGAGGAACATAGAAGCATATGTCGATGACATAGTGGTGAACTCTGAGGAGGCCAAAACCCTCATCGGTGACTTGGAAGAAACCTTTGCCAGGCTGCACAAGGTGGACCTGCGACTCAACTCATAAAAATGCGTGTTCGGCGTCGGGCAAGGTCCTGGGTTTCTTGGTGTCACACAGAGGGATAGAGGC
Organism: Secale cereale; assembly: GCA_902687465.1. Lineage (NCBI taxonomy): Eukaryota > Viridiplantae > Streptophyta > Magnoliopsida > Poales > Poaceae > Secale > Secale cereale. The sequence goes on from LR738710.1 coordinate 409,498,205, forward strand.
CAACCCCGAGAAGGTCAAGGCTATAGAAAAGATTAACCCACTGAAGACCCTCAAGGAGATGCAGAAGCTGGCACGCTGCATGATGTCACTTGGTTGATTCATATCCAAGCTGGGGGAACATGCCCTCCCTTTCTTTAAGCTGATGAAGAGGAAAGGCCCATTCGAATGGACTCCTGAGGCTGGCACAACTTTTGAGGAGATATCTCACCAGCCCTCCTGTGATGGTGGCACCACGCCTCCGCAAGCCCTTGGTACTCTATGTGGCCGCCACGCCACATTCAGCCAACGCCATGCTTGTGGCGATCTAGGAGGGGCGCCCAATTGATAACTCGAAGAAATAGAGCGGCTCGGGCTCAGCTGGCGCATCGCGAGCTTAGGACAACGCCAAGGAGACCACGACAGACCTTCAAGATGGTAAGGCTCACAAGGACGGTACACTTGGGTCCCCGGAAGCCTCGATGGGCGGCGACGGTCCCGGAGACCATCTGACTCAGGAACCTCAGGACACTGCTACCACAACCGCCCTCGTGGAGCACACTGTATACTTCATTAGCACAGTACTACGTGACGCACGAGGTCGTTACCCTATGTCACAGAAGCTCCTGCTAGCACTCCTTGCAGCCTCCCGGAAGCTGCGTCACTACTTCCAAGGTCACCCCATCAAGGTCGTCTCAGCCTACCCCCTAGAAAGGGTACTCCGGAGCCCCAATGCAGCAGGAAGAGTCGCTTAGTGGACTATTGAACTACAGGCGTTTGAGCTGGAATTCAGCACGACTCGGATCATCAAAGGAGCGGCCCTCGCTGATTTTGTTGCAGAATGGACTGACACCCTAGGTTAGGAGGTGAGAGAGGACCGCTCCCTCACCCCTGTAGACGAAGCCCCAGATGGATGGGTCATGTACTTTGACAGAGCCTTCGCGCGTCACGACGCGGGGGTTGGAGCTGTGATCATCTCACCCACCAAGGACAAGCTCTACTACGCCGTGCAACTATGCTTCCAGAATGGCAAAAAGGTCTCCAACAACATCACGGAGTATGAGGGCCTGATTGCTGGCCTCAAGGCTGCTGCAGCGCTGGGGGTGAAGCATCAAAGGCGACTCCGAGCTCCTGGTCAACTTCTCCAACAAGGCATAGACAAGGAAGAACGAGCACATGGAGGCATACCTTCAGGAAGTGTAAAAGATTGAGAAGTGGTTCCTGGGGTTGGAATTGCAACACGTATCACGTGGCACGAACAAGGAGGCGGACGACATTGCCAAAAGAGCATCCCGATGCTTGCAACAAGACCCCGACGTATTTGAAGAGCGACTCTTCGAGCCATCCACGGCCCCTCCCACCGTCAAGCCGGCAACGCCCCGGGAGGAGCTCCCGTAAGCACCCACCTCAGGCGCACTAACTTGGGGCCACCCTCGGGAGCCTGCCTGCTCCTCGTGCTGGAACCTCAGGAGGGGTGTTGGACTGAGGAATTCAAGGCATACTTGCTCCAAGGAACCCTTTCGGAGAAAGAAGAATAAGCGGAGCGCCTGGTGTGGGAAGCCACCGCGTACTGCATACCGAAGGCGGTCGAACGACGTGTTCCTGCGATGCATATCCAAGGAGCAGGGACGTGTGTTGCTGGAAGACATACACGGCGGAATTGCGGGCACCACTCCTCCTCAAGAGCCCTCGTGGGCAAGGCATTCTGCAGCGGATTCTATTGGCCCACATTGCTAAACGACGCCATAGAACTGGTAAGGTCCTGCGAACCCTGTCAATTCCATGCAAAACAGATTCACCAGCCGCACAAGGCCTCCAGACCATCCTGGTGTCCTGGCCGTTTGCAGTCTGGGGGCTGGACATCCTGGGCCCGTTCCCTAGGGCGCCTAGAGGGTACCGCTACCTCTACATCTCCATCAACAAGTTCACCAAGTGGGCGGAGGTAGAGGCCGTCCGCACCATCCCAGCCGGCTCGGCAGTCAAATTCATCAAGGGCCTCGTGAGCCGATTCGGGGTCCCAAATCGTTATCATCACCGACAACGGCTCGCAATTCACTAGCAACCTTTTCAAAACATAATGTGCTCACGTTGGAATGCAGATATGCTACGCCTCGGTGGCACACCCTAGGAGCAACGGCCAAGCCGAGCGTGCAAACGCACAGGTCCCGAGGGGCCTCAAGACATGAACTATCAAGAAGAAGCTCGAGGTCTGCGGTAGGGGCTGGCTGGACGAGCTCCAGTCCGTGCCGTGGTCTATCCGCACCACCACGACCAAGCCAACCGGTGAAACTCCTTTCCTCCTCGTCTACGGAGCCGAAGCGGTTCTCCCACACGAGGTCAAGCATCGCTCCGCACAGCTCTTGGCGTTTGAAGAATCATGCCAGGATGCCATGCGGGGGGTTGACCTCGTGCTGGTGGAGGAACGCCGCTGTCAAGCCTCGCTCCGGGCGGCAAGGTACCAACATGCGCTACGACGGTACCACTGCTGCAACATCCGCTCCAGGACGCTCGAGGTAGGTGACCTCGTCCTGAGGCGGGTGCTCTCCAGGGAAGGGTTGCATAAACTCTCGCCCATGTGGGAGGGCCCGTTCAGAACCGCTTGCGTCTCCAGGCCTGGCGCCGTGTGCCTGGAGACGCAAGATGGAGTCCCCATCCAGAACGCCTGGAACATCCAACATCTCCGAAAGTTCTACCCATGAAGCAAGGCCCTGTTCCTATGAAGGTCTCCGCTCGTGACACTCTCACTGTGGGGACCCCGACTTAAGAGTCAAGATCACCAAATGCACGTGTACAGTGATCCCAGAGATCAATGCTCACTGAACACACAGAAGCTGAATAACAAGAGTCTAACATCCATACATACCGTCTTACACAAATTATGACCATTATGGCCAAGTCTTACATAGATAAATCCTCAAGGGCTGAATAGCAAATAAACTCGAATAGCGGAAGTCTTCGTAGATAAGTAGAACCCATGCCATCTGCCTTAACCCTACAGGCATTCTGACTGGGAAAGCGTCCTAGTTCGCATGTTCGTCTCCATATAATTCTTCTTCAAATTCCTGCTCCTCCATGCCTGGCCAATTAAATAACCAGTGGCAAGCCAATGAGTACTTTGAATGTACTCGCAAGCAACCCATGATTTGGTTCAAGGTAATCATGCAAGTTGTAAAACGACAAGCAACTTAGCTACAAGCTAGCTAAGACATTCTACCATTTGTGAGCCATGCATCAATGTACTGGGGTAACCTCGAAGACAGGTTACAGATATCAACATGAATAGAGTTCAATTCATTATCAATGAGTCAAGTCACCACCTTGACTCAACACACACACATACTTTCACCGAGGTTGTAAAATTCTGGACATAGTTTAAGTAGCACCTCCCAACTGTCCATGACCGTGGACACGGCTATTCGAATAGTTTTACACTCTGCAGAGGTTGCACACTTTGCCCACAAGATCCGGGAAGCTTTCGTGTCACCCACGATCCCGCAGTACCTCAAGTACTCGGGGGAAGCACCCGGTCATTACCTTTCCCTAGACGACACTAACATAGGGTCTACTCGTTGGTGCACAACCCTCGTGTACAAACGATATATCGTGGGACTTGCCCTCTTTACAATGTCACGCATACACGAAGGGACCAACGGTGTGTCCGGTGCCCTATGAAAACAGTCATGGTCGCCTATCCAAGCACGACCCCGTCCCGGGAGTGACCTCAAGTCTCCCCCGTCACTAGTGATGTGGGCACCATGCTAGTATCAGCCTAAGTAATCAATAATGCCCCATCCCATAAGGGGTAGAGTGGTTGCACATGTTTGGTTGGGACGGTAATCACACATAAATCTAATCAATCATTTTACCCACACACGAGAACTTTGTCTGGTGCGCCACTTCGTCCTCAAGTGATGACCTTATCTCAACATCACCCTCGGGCATTAGGGGCACCCGATGTTTTTTTTGAAAGAAATGCAACCACGAAGGATTCATGGCACTTATGCATCACTATGCATCACAACTAATCATTTGTAATTGCATCTAAGCACATGGTAAAGATCATGAGTAGGGTATGCATCATGTGGTGGCTTTCAACAAGTTTACCATCGTCACTCTTATCATCATGCATTCGGAAATAAAAGGGTTCCGAGGAACACAAGGGGTATCATGGTCAAAGGGCTGCTTGCCTGGATTGGCTTGGTCTTCAAGGTCTTCAAATCCTTCCCCTCCTTCTTCTTCAGCAACCTCGTCAAACACGGTATCTAATCGTCGCAATAAACAACGGGAGAATAAGACAATAATAAAAACAGAAAAACCAAAGTGCTCAGAAAAATGTCAACTTATTTTTATAAAATACTAGAGGGAAAACTAAGATGGCAAAATTTCTTAGTTTGGGATTTGGAGTGATAGAATGGGGTATATGAATTTTTGAACAGAGGTTTTAGTGTTCAAATTTAGATTTAAATTTGAACATATCAGAAAAGGTTCATGGATATGGGTGAAAGTGATATCATTAAATAGGTTGGAATTTTACAAGTTTTTAGGAACTGGAATTATTTCATTTGGATTAATATTTAATCCTGTGGAATATTTATAAAACAGACAAAAAAGAAAAAGGGAAAAGGCTACTGTGCCACTGGGCCAAAGAGGCCACAGTGCAACAGGCCCAGAAAGAAAACAACCCGCGCGAGGCTGCCACGTCGAAGGCGTAGAGGTGAAATACGCCTTCAATCCAACGGCGAACCGGTGCGCAGGCATGTGCGTTTTCAAACCTGACGGGGGGGGGGGGGGGGCCCCC
>LR738710.1:409506587-409532850 GCA_902687465.1 Secale cereale
CCCCCCGTGGACCGCCTTTTCCAGTTTAAAAAAATAAAAGAAAATGATGGAAATGTAAAAAAAATAAAAGCAAATAAGTTTCCCATGTGATATGTAGTCTACTTGTTGGGAAAATTTACACATATGAATTTCGACTTTATTTTCAAAATATCTCTTGAAATTGTAAAATGGGCATAACTTTTGCATACTAACTCGGATTAAAAAGTTTTTTATATGAAAAATCAGCTACTCGAAAAGTTACATCCGAATTTAACTCGAGGAACCTCGTTCAACATTTTCAAAATCCCCAAAAACCTAATAGAAAAATAGTTATGGGGCTTTTAAGATCTTGAGGGAAAAAAATAGAAAAAAAATTCAAACTTACTAGTGGCGCACTGTTTGCTAAGTGCGCCACTAGTAACAGAAAAAAAAATTGGTTGGTTTTTTTTATTTTTTTTCAAATATGATACGTAATATGATCGGGAAGTTTGAAATATTTTTTCAAAATTTAATCATACTCATGAACATGAACAAAGTCCCTAGACATCAAGAAGGTTTAATAGGATTGATATGATAGATATATCAACAAGTGCCTGTGAAGTGAGCTGGTGCTGGGGTGGGATAGAACTATGAAGTTAAGCGTGCTCGGGCTGGAGTAGTGTGAGGATGGGTGACCTTCTGGGAAGTTTGACCGTAGAGTGCGATTTGACTTGAGATTAAGCATATTGACTAGAGATTAACCCACAGTGACCAGAGATTAAGGAAAAAATGAAAAAAAATTGAAAAAAAAATTCTGGAAAGAAGTTTGACCGTAGAGTGCGATTTGACTTGAGATTAAGCATATTGACCAGAGATTAAGCCATAGTGAGCAGAGAATAAGGAAAAAACGAAAAAAAATTGGAAAAAAAATTTGAAAAAAATATTCTGAAAAGTCACTAGTGATGTGGGCACCATGCTAGTATCAGCCTAAGTAATCAATAACGCCCCATCCCATAAGGGGTAGAGTGGTTGCACATGTTTGGTTGGGACGGTAATCACACATAAATTTTGAAAAAAAATGTTACTAATGGCGCACTTCCATGTGGTGCGCCATTAGTACCACGCCACTAATGGCGCACCAGTAGTGCGCCATTAGTAGGCAAAACCGGTGCGCCATTAGTAGGCCTTTTCCTAGTAGTGTGCCTTCAAACGTTCTCTGACTAGTTGGACTTGCTCTTCTGCTTCGCGGAGAATATCCGGTCCAAACACTAGTCCTTCTCCCGTCTCTGACCAGTTGAGGGGTGTGCGACACTTGAGTCCGTACAACACCTCAAATGGTGCCATCTGAAGGCTCGACTGATAACTGTTGTTATAGGAGAACTCGGCAAAAGGGAGGCAATCTTCCCACTTGGCTCCATATGCCAAGACACATGCTCGGAGCATGTCTTCGAGAATTTGATTTACTCGCTCTGTCTGACCTCCGGTCTATGGGTGGAAAGCCGTGCTGAAAGACAACTTGGTTCCCAAGGCTACTTGGAACTTCTTCCAGAATCTTGAGGTAAACTGGGTTCCTCGATCTGACACAATCTCCTTGGGAACACCATGAAGGCTTACGAATCTGTCGATGTAGAGAGTTGCCAGCTGGTTGCCATCATAGGTAGTCTTGACAAGAATGAAATGGGCTACCTTGGTCAAATGGTCAACTATGACCCAGATGGAGTCATGTCCTTTATTCGACCTTGGTAATCCAGTGATGAAGTCCATTCCGACTTTATCCCACTTCCACTCAGGAACCTTGAGTGGTTGGAGAAATCCAGCGGGTCGCTGATATTCAGCCTTGACCCTTTGGCACACATCACACTTTGCAACATAGGTTGCAATCTCTCTTTTCATCCCCTCCCACCAGATCCTTTCCTTCAAGTCTTGATACATCTTGCTTCCTCTGGGGTGGATGGAATACGGACTGTCGTGGGCTTCTTGCAGGATCAAGTTCTTCAGTTCCATCTTGTTTGGTACGCAGATGCGGCCTTTGTACCAAACAATCCCGTGCTAGTGTTCGGAGAATCCTGGGGCCTTGCCTAGCTTCATCTTCTTCTTGATGCAATCAATGATTGCGTTCCCACCTTGTGCCTTCTTGACTTCGTCCATCGGGGTTGGTTTGACTTCCAGATGGTCTAGAAATCTAGGGGTGACCAATTCCAAACTGAATTGTTCCAGCTCTTCAAATAGGGCTGGCTGCCTTCTTTGAATTATGGCATTCAGGGAGCAAGCCTTTCTGCTTAAGGCATCGCCTACCACGTTAGCCTTCCCGGGGTGATATTGAATACTGAGGTCATAATCTTTGATTAGTTCCAACCATCTTCGTTGCCTCATGTTCAATTCCTTCTTTGTGAAAATGTACTTCAGACTTTTGTGGTCCGTGTATATCTCACACCGTTTCCCTAGGAGGTAATGTCGCCATGTCTTCATGGCATGAACGACTACTGCTAACTCAAGATCGTGAGTAGCATAGTTCTCTTCATGAGGTCGTAGCTGCCTTGAGAGATAAGCTATGACTCGACCTTCTTGCATCAGAATGCTTCCCAATCCGATTCGGGAGGCATCACAATATATCACGAACTCCTTGTGAATATCAGGTGTTGCCAGAACTGGGGCGGTGGTCAATCTCTTCTTGAGCTCTTGGAAGCTTTCTTCGCATTTTGGCGTCCATTCGAACTTCTTGTCCTTCTTCAGGAGCTGAGTCATTGGCCGGACAATGCTAGAGAATCCTTCCAAGAATTTGCGGTAATAGCCCGCAAGTCCGAGGAAGCTTCTGACTTCCTTGACAGTCGTTGGAAATTGCCATTGGGTCACAGATTCGATCTTTGTGGGATCAACTGACAATCCTTCTTCGGTCAAGACATGACCTAAAAACCCAACTTTATGCAGCCAAAACTCACACTTGCTGAATTTGGCGTATAGCTGGTGCTCTCGAAGCTTGTCTAGGACCATCCTCAGATGTTGCTCGTGCTCTTCCTCCGTCTTCGAGAAGACAAGAATGTCATCGATGAAGACAACAAAAAACTTGTCCAAATATTCCATGAAGACTTTATTCATGAGATACATGAAGTAAGTTGGGCATTGATTAACCCAAAGGACATGACCATGCACTCGTACATGCCATATCTGGTTACAAATGCCATCTTCGGAGTATCTTGGGGTCTGATCTTCAGCTGGTAGTACCCAGATCTGAGGTCGTTCTTGGAGAACACCTTGGCTCCGCTGAGTTGATCAAACAGATCTTCAATCTTGGGAAGTGGATACTTGTTCTTGATTGTAACCTCGTTGAGGGAACGGTAGTCAATGCATAAGCGGATGGTACCGTCCCTTTTTGCCACAAACAGAACAGTTGATCCCCAAGGGGAGGCACTTGGGCGGATAAATCCCTTCCTCAGCTGCTCTTCCAGTTGCTTCTTCAACTCGGCTAATTCCTCCATCCCCATTCTATAAGGCTTCTTATAGATGGGTCCTGCCCCTGGCACGAGCTCGATGATGAACTCAATGTCACGGTCAGGGGGCATTCCCGGTAGCTCATCCGGAAAGACATCAGGATACTCGCATACTACCCGTACTTGCTCCAGTCCAACTTCAGACAGACAGTTAACTTGAGCGGTTTGAGCAGACACGGTCTAGCTCAGACATCGAGCACTACCCCTCGATGGCAAACTACTGTGGACTACTTTGACACGGCTTGCACCTGCCGTGCACGCCAGATATCTGGATATGCGGGATTTGTACCCCGTGCGGACTCGTCTTCTTGATCGTATGGATTGGCGTGACGTTGGGGGTATTACACCTGCACGTGGGCGTCGGTTACCACCAGCATCGGACCCGAGACCGCATCCATGTCCCTATGGTCCACAGCCTTCGAGTGCTCGAGAGTTTCAAGATCCACCTGTTCCACTTCCAGGCTACGGTGGTCATCTTTACGAAGATAACTACGGGAGTGTCTGAGCTAGACCGTGGCAGTAGTAGTATCGTAGTAGTCGTATTTCCACAGTAGTTTGCCATCGAGGGGTAGAGTTAACTTGAGTGTCTGAGCTTCGACATCGAGGGGTAGTGTTGCCATCTGGGGTCCCTTGAAGAACCAACTTGTGGGAGGATCGTTTGCCTTCACGATCACTTCCACATGGTACTCTACCTGAGTGTCGTTAACCCAATGCTCATGGTAGGTGAGGATGGGTGCTCGGTGGAACTGGCACTCCTAGAGGGTATCCTCGAGAAGCAAGGGGAACCCAGTGGTCAGGTGCTCTTCAGGTACAACGGCCATCTACAAAGGTTGAAAAGGAGAGGTTAATAAGCTGATGATATCTGAGGTTTGGTAAGGTTTAGAAAAGAAGAGAGGTTCAGAAGGTTTTTGAAAAGGGTCTTATCTAACTAACGCCCATGCTAACTAAGGCTTCCTACAGTCAGGATGGCTCTGGTACCAGCTCTGTGGGGACCCCGACTTAAGAGTCGAGATCACCGAATGCACGTGTACAGTGATCCCAGAGATCAATGCTCACCGAACACACAGAAGCTAAATAACAAGAGTCTTACATCCATACATACCGTCTTACACAAATTATGACCATTATGGCCAAGTCTTACATAGATAAAGCCTCAAGGGCTGAATAGCAAATAAACTCGAATAGCGGAAGTCTTCGTAGATAAGTAGAACCCATGCCATCTGCCTTAACCCTACAGGCATTCTGACTGGGAAAGCGTCCTAGTTCGCATGTTCGTCTCCATAGAATTCTTCTTCAAATTCCTGCTCCTCCATGCCTGGCCAATTAAATAACCAGTAGCAAGCCAATGAGTACTTTGAATGTACTCGCAAGCAACCCATGATTTGGTTCAAGGTAATCATGCAAGTTGTAAAACGACAAGCAACTTAGCTACAAGCTAGCTAAGACATTCTACCATTTGTGAGCCATGCATCAATGTACTGGGGTAACCTCGAAGACAGGTTACAGATATCAACATGAATAGAGTTCAATTCATTATCAATGAGTCAAGTCACCACCTTGACTCAACACACACACATACTTTCACCGAGGTTGTAAAATTCTGGACATAGTTTAAGTAGCACCTCCCAACTGTCCATGATCATGGACATGGCTATTCGAATAGTTTTACACTCTGCAGAGGTTGCACACTTTACCCACAAGATCCGGGAAGCTTTTGTGTCACCCACGATCCTGCAGTACCTCAAGTACTCGGGGGAAGCACCCGGTCATTACCATTCCCTAGACGACACTAACATAGGGTCCACTCGTTGGTGCACAGCCCTCGTGTACAAACGATATATCGTGGGACTTGCCCTCTTTACAATGTCACGCATACACGAAGGGACCAACAGTGTGTCCGGTGCCCTGTGAAAACAGTCATGGTCGCCTATCCAAGCACGACCCCGTCCCGGGAGTGACCTCAAGTCTCCCCCGTCACTAGTGATGTGGGCACCATGCTAGTATCATCCTAAGTAATCAATAACGCCCCATCCCATAAGGGGTAGATTGGTTGCAAATGTTTGGTTGGGACGGTAATCACACATAAATCTAATCCATCATTTTACCCACACATGAGAACTTTGTCTGGTGCACCACTTCTTCCTCAAGTGATGACCTTATCTCAACATCACCCTCGGGCATTAGGGGCACCCTATGGGGTTTTCGAAATAAATACACCCACGAAGGATTCATGGCACTTATGCATCACTATGCATCACAACTAATCATTTGTCATTGCATCTAAGCACATGTTAAAGATCATGAGTAGCGTATGCATCATGTGGTGGCTTTCAACAAGTTTACCATCGTCACTCTTATCATCATGCATTCGGAAATAAAATGGTTCCGAGGAACACAAGGGGTATCATGGTCAAAGGGCTGCTTGCCTGGATTGGCTTGGTCTTCAAGGTCTTCAAATCCTTCCCCTCTTTCTTCTTCAGCAACCTCGTCAAACACGGTATCTAATCGTCGCAATAAAAAACGGGAAAATAAGACAATAATTAAAACAGAAAAACTAAAGTGCTCAGAAAAATGTCAACTTATTTTTATAAAATACTAGAGGGAAAACTAAGATGGCAAAAATTCTTAGTTTGGGATTTTGAGTGACAGAATGGGGTATATGAATTTTTGAACAGAGGTTTTAGTGTTCAAATTTAGATTTAAATTTGAACAGATCAGAAAAGGTTCATGGATATGGGTGAAAGTGATATCATTAAATAGGTTGGAATTTTACAAGTCTTTAGGAACTGGAATTATTTCATTTGGATTAATATTTAATCCTGTGGAATATTTATAAAACAGACAGAAAAGAAAAAGGGAAAAGGCTACTGTGCCACTCGGCCAAAGAGACCACAGTGCAACAGGCCCAGAAAGAAAACAGCCCACGTGAGGCTACCACATCAAAGGCGTAGAGGCGAAATGCACCTTCAATCCAACGGCGAACCGGTGCGCGCGCGCGTGCGTTTTCAAACCTGACGGGGGGGTCCCACCCGTCAGGGCATGAGGCTGACGAACAGGCCCCACGACTGTCGTCGTCAATCTCCATCTAGAGGCAACGGCGAGCTCGCCGGCGGCGATATAGGGCACGTGAGCGGGCGTGGGTGGTACCGTCGGGCTCGGGGAGGAGTCGCCGATCTGATGGAGGTGGAGTTGGTCGCCAGGGTGGCCTGGTTCACCAGCGGCGAGGAGGCACGGCGGAGATGCCTCGGGTGGTGGTGGTTCTGAATGTTTTCGGCAGCTGCAGAGAGGGGAAATGAGGGGGAGATGATCAGTGGGGGCTTGTGGTGCTAGATCGAGCGAGAGGAGCTGCGGGGAGGGCCTGTACCTCCGGATCGACGGCCAACCGAGGCGGCGGAGCTTGAGCTCGATCTCGAGCTCGGGCCCGTCTGGAGAGGAGTAGGTGGTGCTGGCGTGTTCTAGCGGGTGTGGACGTGGGACTGATGCCAGGGGAGAAGCTCGGGGCGTGCTTATATAGCCGGGCTGCACTCCACCGTGGACTCGTGCGCCGGCGAGGTCATGGGCGAGGCCAGAGGCCGTTCAGGCACACGCGAACGAGTCGGGCTTGATCGTGGACGAGTCGTACACCTATGTCACATCCCTAGTCAGTGCTTGCATTAGGACTAGCTAGAGTGTCCATCATGTTTACTTTCCACAGAAACTTGAAATGGGAATGACAGAAACCCCACAACCCCTCTTCTAAGAACTAGGGTACAATAAAATCTTTTCAATATACCCAAAATGCCCTTCAAAAATGTTCATCATCTTTGCCTTGGTCTTAAACATCCAAAGGTCTCTGGATTAATTCATATTTAATTGCATTCGGGCATTTAAATGCTATAAAATAATTTAGGTAATCAAATAATCGTAAACTAAAATGTTCCATGCTGTTCATATTATATACAATGGGCATGACTGGTTTTATGATTTATAAAAATGTTCTAGCATTTTTATTAATTCAACAAAGTTGCAAAAGAAAACAAACAGAAATAAAATAGAAGTGAGAAGAGAGAGAAGGACTTACCTGGCGCCCACTAGCAGGCCCACCTGCCGGCCCAGCCCAGCCACCGCTCCACCGAGCTGCTTGGCTCGGCCAAGTAGGCAGGCAGGTGCTCGACGCCGGCAGCAGCGCGCGCCACGCAGCTGCCCACCGCCCTGCTCCCCCCCGCCGTTCTGCTGGCCTCGATCGACCACCCACGTCTCCCCCGAGCTCGTAGACACGCCTCCTCCTCCCCAGCTCCTCTCCCTCGCTCCCCCGCACCATGGCTGACGCTGCCGCGCCTGCGCCGTCGTGATAACCGCGTCCACCATCGTCCCCGTGCCGCGTCACCGTGTCCGTTCGCTCCGCCGTCGTCGACTACGTCGAGCAGGCCAAGCCCCGAGCGCTCGCCCACTCTGGAGTCGCCCCCGACCCCGTCTCCCCCAACTCCGGCCGCTGAGATCGCCATCGTCGCCCCGCTCAGCTCCGACCTTCCCCGAGCCCGCTTCGACGCTTGCTGCAACCGCCGTGAGCCCAGCTACCTCCCCATCCTCACTGTTTCCCCCCTCGAGCCCTGTACCGACTGCACGAAGCTCACCTACACGCGCCGCCGCGGAGCTCGTCGCCGACGTGCCTCCGGCCACATAACGGTCCGGCCATCGTGCCCACTAGCTTCACCGTTTCGCGTAGATGTTGTAGGATCAATCCACGCGCCTCCATGAGCACCACACCGACGAGTTCGTCCTCGCTCGAACTCCGGCAGCCGCTGAACTCGTCGCCGGCATCGTTTCCGGCGACCCCGAGGCCAGCCACCACCACCACTCGACGCGGCTCACTCCCAACTGCCCGTAGCTGTGCTTCGCCGTCGATTTGGTCGTCGGAGCACGTTTTCCGCACCTCACCGCCGCGTCTGGCCTCGCCGGCGGCTAAACGCCGGCGAGTCAACCCAGTTTGACCAGGGGTTTGACCCCCCTGGGTCACTGACATGTGGGCCCTGCCTGTTAGTCAAACCTAGGTTAGTGTCTAAACTAATCCTAATTAGTTAGTTAACTAACTGTGACACTAACCAGTGGGTCCCACTCGTCAGGTTTGACCTGGACCGCCCTGTTGACTTGCTGACGTTAGCATGATGTCATGCTGACGCAGTAAATGCTTTTCTGGGATTAATTGATTTAAAACAATTCAGGAAATTCTAGATAATGCTTTAAACTTCAAAAAATCATATAAATTCAACAGTAGATCAGATGGAAAAGATTTATATATGAAAATTGATCAGAAAAATCCAATCTTTCCAATGGATCTGGTTTCAAGCATGTTTGAGCAACTTAACCTTGCTGTTCACATTAAAACATGATAATGCACTATAATAAATAATAGTTTGGGTATAAATTTGAATCTTTGATTCAAATGGGCTCAAACCCTTCTGTTTATAGATGCATTAGCCCAAAACACATTAATCTTGCCATGTCATGAGCATGCATTATATTGTTGCATTTGTTTGTATATTGATTGTATCGCCGGTATTCCCCGTGGTAGGTCCTGCTCCCGAGGATACTTCTGCATATCCAACTAAAGAGCAGTACCCGACAACCACCCTGTCAGGCAAGCAACCATTGATCATTCCGATACAAACCCATCTTCTCGCTCCTGCTCTCTTTTACTGCATTAAGGCAACAACGTGTGAACTGCTACTTGCTGCGGTAGTTGAACCCCATTCCTTTGCATGACCTGTCATTGCCATAGTAAATAGTTCAAACCCACTAGCATGTGTAGGAGTTGATTGAGCCATGTGATGTGTGTTCCACCATGCTATTTGTTTATGTTGCCTGCTATGCTTAGAGTTGTGTCAGGTCTGGTTCATCTGGGTGATGGATCAGAGTGAAATGATCATGCTCGATAAAGAGAGGGAAGCGTGGAACATGTTTGGTAAAAGTATCGATGAAAGGCCACGTAGGTGTACATGGTGGGTTGTTTCATTGGAACCGTCCATAGGACCCGAGATCTATATGTGTGGTTCAAGTTACAGCTACTACCACACATTGGGCCCTGAAATATGACCCCGCTCGACTTATTGACTGCCCTTGTTCTCTGTCCCGGAGTTGCAACTAGTTTCTGTTGTTTGTAGTTTACTGGTGGTCGTGCACAGCGCTGACCGTCGGGGTGGGCTGTAATGCGGCATGTACGTGGCACGGTGTACCGATCGCCCGTTTGGTGACTCGGGAACCCAGTACACATCGTTTGGGGCCGTGAGCGACACCCCGGCCGGATCTCCCCACGGATGGAACCCAAATAGGTGATAAACCTAGACGAGAGACTTGAGTGGTTGGTTAGGTCATGGTCTACACCCACGTCGGCTTTCGCTTGAAGTCTGCCGAGCACATGTCGTGTGCAGACACTAAGTGGTGGAAACATGTGTGAAGAAGTACACCCCTGCAGGGTTACCAATCTATTCGAATAGTCGTTGTTCGTGGTACGGACTACTTGGTTGCTCTTACAGTTCATAGACAAGTTGATGGATAGTACTAAAAGCCTCAAGACAAGTGTGAGTGCCGTGGATGGCTTTCCGTAGGATGACGGAAGAGGATCCACGGTGGTGTATTGTTGTGGTGAGTAGAGGACTCGTGTACGTAGTCTTATCTTGCAATCTGCTGAGAGTCATAGTATAGGTTAGCCAAGAGTCAAAGCTGGCTTGCTGCTGTGAACTCCACAACCCTGGTTGATAAAGATGCATGTATGATAGGTTCTGTTGTAAGACTTGCTGAGTACCTTTGTACTCATGTTTGCTTAATAACTGTTGCAGAGGAGAAACCTGCCCCTTCTAATGTGTTTTACATAGACGTTGACGTCGACGAGTAGCTTGCTACCCAGACGGAGATCCTGAGCTTGTGAAGGGCCTTGTAGATAGTCAGGCTACACCAAGCCTGTTTTATTTCCAATTTATCTGTACTCAGACATGTTAGCTTCCGTTTGTGCTTGTATGATTCTATGACTTGAGTGTTGGGTCATGTGACCCCCTACTTGTATGGATATGTTATGTATGGCTCTTCGGATCCTCTTAAATAAAGTACTTTGAGTCATAGAGTTCTATTGTGATGCAATGTTGTATTTGCACATATTGAGCATATTATGTGTATGATTGAAATGCTTGGTATGTGTGGGATCCGACACCTAGTTGTTTACCTTTGGTAGCCTATTTTACAGGGAAATGCCTCCTAGTGCTTCCACTGAGCCTTGGTAGCTTGCTACTGCTCGAAACACGTAGGCTGGTCGGCATGTGTCCTTTGTTCCTGTGTCTGTCCCTTAGGGGAAATGTCACGCGTTGTTCCTTTAAGTCCATGTAGCTTGCTACGACTTGGGTTCAGACATTGATGATCGACACGTTCGTTGCTGGGTCATAGATGCATGTCTCTGTAATCTAGTGCCACTTTTGGTTTATAACTAGCCATGTCGGCCCGGGTTCTCTGTCATATGGATGCTAGCGACACTGTCAAATACGTGTGCCAAAATGCGCAAACGGTCCCGGGCCAGGTAAGGTGGCACCCGTGGGGATACCGTCCGTGAGGCCGCAAAGTGATATGACATGTTACAAGCTAGATCGGTGTGACTTAGGATCGGGGTCCTGACAGCATTGGCATCAGAGCCGGACTGCCTGTAGGTTTCTCAAGCCAAACTGGTCGATGTTGAGTCTAGAAAATTCTTAGTTATATGTAGGGGAATTGATTGTGGATGGGAACGTAAGGATCTTTTTACTTCTTTACCTTATGCCCTTCTGATCTGAGTCAGCCTATTCTTTCTACGGGGGTTTAGGACTAGGCCTCTCATCCTTACTAGGTTCACATGTTACTAATCTGTAGACTCTTAGGATTGTTGGTTTCAAGCCTCAGTTTAGTTTCTACCCTTCTAGTATGATGATTAGTTGGACCCGGAACCTTGATATGATGTTATTGAGTGGCTATGCTATCATTTGTATGATGTGTCAAAATCCTTTTTGAGCATTTACATTTGTTATGCTGCCCGATTTCTTCCAGAAATTCTAATGCCTTTGCATTATTTCGTGTTTCAGATGTCTGGTCGCACACCTCACCAGGTGGTCCGTTTGACTCGGTGCATTAATGTGCCAGGTCACATGGCCATGCTAGTCCGTGTGTTGCCTGAGACCGGCTACCGTTGGTATCCTGAGTACACTGTGGAGGAACAGTACCGGGATTTCAACCAGAGTCAGTATTTCTGAACCGTCCGGATATACCCCTCATATCCCGGAGCTACCGACCCCATCCATTGGTCTTATGGACTCGGGGTTACCATCGAGATGGCAGTGCAGGATGCCACTTACTCGATGATGACCATCATCCGAGCTAGGCATGCCCTGCTGCTGAACACTGAGTTCTGTTACATGCCAGCCTCACTTCCTCGAGAGGAAGGCTACTACACTGGTCTGTATACTGATGCCGCTCATGAGGAGCCACTACTTCAGACTACTACTCAGATGCTGGAGGATAGGGACCGTGAGGTCCATGCCCTCCGGATGGAGCTTTATAACACTCGAGCCGCCCACTGGACTACTTTGACACGGCTTGCACCTGCCGTGCACGCCAGATATCTGGATATGCGGGATTTGTACCCCGTGCGGACTCGTCTTCTTGATCATATGGATTGGCGTGACGTTGGGGGTATTACACCTCCACGTGGGCGTCGGTTACCACTAGCATCGGACCCGAGACCGCATCCATGTCCCTATGGTCCATAGCCTTCGAGTGCTCGAGAGTTTCAAGATCCACCTATTCCACTTCCAGGCTATGGTGGTGATCTTTACGAAGATAACTACGGGAGTGTCTGAGCTAGACCGTGGCAGTAGTAGTATCGTAGTATCATAGCGTCTTGTGGAATATGACTTAGTTTGTACTGAGTTCCGGAGGCGTAGTTAAATAATGTATAGGAGCTTGGAATGCCTCTGATGAGATTTATCGTCTTCCACCGCAGTTGTACTTTAGCCTTGGCTTGTACTAAACAATGTATGATGTGTATGACCACTGGTGTATATATGGCAGTTTCTATATTACCATGTCGTACGGATGAACATCTCTGCATTCCGTGTCATCCATTACATTCTGCACTCCTTTGTCAAGTTTTGCCATCCTTGTCCAAACCGTTGTTTTGTTTTCCTAGGATGGTCAACACTTGTAGCACTCCTGCTGCTCAGGAGCAGGGTGAGGCCAGTGTGGCTAGAGATGAGAATCTGCCCCAACCACCCTCCTTGGCTGAAGTTATGCTCGAGGCAGAAAGGAACAAGAGAGAGACCAACCGTCTACTGGAACGCATAGAGCAGAACACTGGGTTTCGTCAGAGGAATGACGTGGTGTCAATCGATGACTTTATCAAGATGTGTCCACCGAAGTTCCATCATTCCGCTGAACCTCTGGATGCGGATGACTGGCTTCGCAGTATCACCCACAAGCTACACTCTGCCCGTGTGGCCGAAGCTGCCAAGGTTACCTACGCCGCCTACCATCTTGAGGGCCCTGCCAGCCTTCTGGTGGGAAAACTTTGAGGCTATGCGTCCTGCTGGCCAAATCACTACTTGGGCTAAGTTCAGTGAGGCATTCCGTGAACATCACATTCCGGAAGGTCTCATGGATCGCAAGCGGGAGGAATTCTGCAATTTCACCCAGGGCCGGCTAACCGTGGATGGCTATAGTCGCGAGTTTGGCAACTTGGCATGCTATGCACCCGAGGAAGTATCCACCGATGCCAAGAAGCAGGCGAGGTTCCGCAAGGGACTCAGCCCTGAACATTGCCGAGACCTACGTCTGCACGAGTGCACCTCCTTCCAGAAGTTGGTGAACAAAGCAATCAGTGCTGAGACGGGCCGGACTGATTTCGAAGCCACACGCAAGCATCCTCGTGACTTCGGTTCCTCATCCGGCTCTGGCTCTCACAAGTGCCGTGTGTGGGTTCCTAACACTGCTCTGCCACCCAAGTACACTCCGAGGCCATCCTATGAGGCGCCTCGCCCAACTCAACAGTATGCACCTGCCAAGACTTATGGAGGACCACCTGCCAACTTCGCTCCTTGAACTGGCACTGTGACATGTTTTAAGTGTGGAGAACCAGGGCACTACATGCGTGAGTGTCCTCAGAACCAGCCAGGAAAGCCCGTTGGCCGTGGTAAGCCAACAGGCAAGGTGAACTATGTCAAGCCAATCCCCACTGTACGTGGTCATGTCAACTATGTCTCTGCTGAGGAAGCTTATGAGGATCCTAACGTCGTCCTTGGTACGCTTCTTGTTAACTGCCATCCGGCATCTATTCTTTTCGATACTGGAGCGTCTCATTCGTTCATATCTGAGAGCTATGCTCGAATGCACAACATGAATTTTTGTGACATGCCCACTTGCATGGTTATTCAAACTCCGGTTAAAAATGGCAAACCTCTAGGGTAAGCCATGTTAATGAAATTCTTGTCGATAGACTTGTTTTCCTTGCATCACTAATAGCTCTCAAGTCTTCGGACATAAACATCATCTTGGGTATGGACTGGATGACAGCTCATTACGCCAAGATTGATTGCTACACTAGGACTGTTCAACTTACACACCCATCCGGCAAGACAGTCAATGTCTTGACCCGAATGGCTGAGCGTCAGCTCTACTCTCTTAATGCCAGTCCTCTACCAGAACTCGAAGATATCCCGGTAGTCCGTGATTTTTCGGATGTCTTTCCAGAAGAACTGCCAGGTGTTCCACCTGACAGAGATGTCGAGTTCGTGATAGATCTTATTCTAGGAACTGTCCCAATCTCTAGGAGACCCTATAAGATGGCACCCCTAGAATTAGCTGAGTTTAAGAAACAACTCGACGAGACCTTGAAAAAAGGTTTCATCCGTCCTAGTTCTTCCCCTTGGGCTTGTCCCGTCCTCTTCGTCAAGAAGAAGGAT
Organism: Secale cereale; assembly: GCA_902687465.1. Taxonomy (NCBI): domain Eukaryota; kingdom Viridiplantae; phylum Streptophyta; class Magnoliopsida; order Poales; family Poaceae; genus Secale; species Secale cereale. Next base: position 409,520,983 of record LR738710.1, read on the forward strand.
GGAACGGGACAGATGGTTGTAGATTATCGACTTGTCAAACTGGTCACCATAAAGAACAAGTATCCGCTCCCCAGGATCAACGATCTGTATGATCAGCTCGCTGGATCCTCAGTCTTTTCCAAAATGGATTTGAGGTTGGGTTACCATAAAATCAAAATCAAGAACGGGGATATTCCCAAGACAGCTTTTGTTACTCGTTATGGCCAATACGAGTACACCGTCATGTCCTTCGGGTTAACCAATGCCCCAGCCACTTTCTCCCGGCTAATGAATTCTATATTCATGGAGTATTTGGATAAATTCGTCATGGTATACCTCGATGATATACTCATTTAGTCCAAGAACAAGGAAAATCATGCCGAGCATCTAAGGCTAGTATTGACGAAACTTCGAGAGCACCGCCTTTATGCCAAATTCTCCAAGTGTGAATTTTGGTTGCCAGAAGTGACCTATCTGGGTCATGTAATCTCTGGTAAGGGTATTGCCGTCAACCCCGAGCGAGTTCAGGCCATCCTTGATTGGACTCCTCCTGAATCGGTCAAGCAAGTTAGGAGTTTCCTTGGCTTAGCGAGCTATTGCCGATGCTTCGTCGAGAATTTCTCCAAGGTTGCTAAACCTCTAACCGAACTTCTCAAGAAAGATAAAAAGTTCGAGTGGACCCCACAGTGCGAGTCCAGCTTTCAGAAACTGAAAAGACGCCTGACATCTGCACTCGTACTGGTACCACCAGACTTTTCCAAGGACTTTATTATCTACTGCGACGCCTCGCGACAAGGACTAGGTTGCATATTCATGCAAGATCGTCAAGTGATCGCATACGCATCTCGACAGTTGCGTCCACATGAGGATAACTATCCTACACATGATCTAGAGCTTGCAGCTGTAGTCCACGCACTCAAAACATGGCGACATTACCTTCTTGGTAATCGCTGTGAGATATTCACTGATCACCAAAGTCTGAAATACATCTTCACCCAACAAGATTTGAACCTCAGGCAAAGACGTTGGGTTGAGTTGCTCACAGATTACGACTTAGGAATCACTTTCACCCCTGGGAAGGCCAATGTCATGGCTGACGCACTAAGTCGTAAGTCTTATTGTAACAACCTGATGTTACAACAAGGGTAACCACTTCTCCACGAGGAATTTCGTAAGCTTAACCTTCACATTGTTCCTCGAGGATTCCTTTCCACCTTGGTGGCGAAACCTACCCTTACGGATCAAATCATAGCTGCCCAGAAGCGTGATAAGGGTATATCCCGACTCCAGGAGAGCATTGTTAGCGGAGCTGCTAGAAGTTTCTCTATGGATGATCGAGGTGTTGTCTTCATCGAGAACCATTTAGTGGTTCCCAAGAACCAACATCTACGACAGCTGATTCTTAAGGAGGCTCATGAATCTCCTCTCACGATTCATCTCGGTAGTACCAAAATGTATCAGGACCTACGCCAAAGGTTCTGGTGGACTAGGATGAAGAGAGCAATCGCTCAGTTCATTGCTAACTGGGATGTTTGTCGTCGAGTCAAGCAGAGCATCAACGGCCTGCTGGCACCCTTCAACCTTTAGCTATTCCTGAATGGAAATGGGACAAGATCGGTATGGACTTCATTACGGGGTTTCCCAGGACCAGGAAAGGGAATAATGCTATCTTCGTCGTTATCGACCGCCTCTCCAAAGTAGCCCATTTCCTGCCTGTTCGAGAGAGTATAACCGCTAGCCAGCTAGCAGACCTGTATATCTCTCGGATAGTATCTCTTCATGGTGTGCCGTTGGAGATTAACTCAGACCGTGGAAGTCTTTTCACTTCACGATTTTGGGAAAGTTTCCAGAATGCTATGGGGACTCATCTCTCTTTTAGCACCGCCTTTCATCCTCAGTCAAGTGGTCAAGTGGAACGAGTCAATCAAATTCTAGAAGATATGCTTCGAGCCTCTGTCATCTCTTTCGGTATGGATTGGGAGAAGTGTCTTCCATTCGCCGAGTTCGCTTATAACAATAGTTATCAAACCAGCTTGGGCAAGGCTCCCTTCGAAGTTCTATATGGACGAAGGTGTCGAACGCCTCTTAATTGGTTAGAAACCGGGGAAAGACAATTCTTTGGTCCGGATATGATCCAGGAAGCAGAAGAGCAAGTTCGCATTGTTCGTGAGAAATTGAAAACAACCCAGTATCGCTAGAAGAGCCAATATGATAGTCATCATAAGGCTGTGACTTTTGAAGTCGGCGATAAGGCTTATCTTCGGGTTACTCATCTTAAGGGAACCCATCGTTTCGGTATCAAAGTCAAATTGGCTCCTCGTTACATCGGTCCTTTTCGCACTCTTGCCAAACGAGGAGAAGTTGCCTAACAATTAGAACTACCTCCACACCTTTCTAGAGTTCATGATGTCTTCCACGTTTCTCAACTCAGGCGTTGCTTCTCGGATCCTATCCACGGAGTGGACCACGAAACGCTTGATCTCCAGGACAATCTCACATATCGAGAATACCCCGTTCGTATTCTTGATCAAACCAAGCGTACCAATCGACGTTGTAATATCAAGTTTCTCAAGGTTCAATGGTCACATCATTCCGAGAGTGAAGCTACTTGGGAAAGGGAGGATCGTCTTCGACTTGAGTACCCCACCCTCTTTCCAGAGGAACCCGAATCTTGGGACGAGATTCTTTTGAGTGGGGGTGAGTTGTCACATACCTAGTCAGTGCTTGCATTAGGACTAGCTAGAGTGTGCATCATGTTTACTTTCCATAGAAACTTGAAATGGGAATGACAGAAACCCCAGCACCCCACTACTAACAACTAGGGTTCAACAAAATCTTTTTCAATGTACCCAAAATGCCCTTCAAAAATGTTCATCATCTTTGCCTTGGTCTTAAACCTCTGCCAAAAATGGTGCACAATTTTCTAAGACATCCGAAGGTCTCTGGATTAATTCATATTGTAATTGCATTTGGGCATTTAAATGCTATAAAATAATTTAGGTGCCCAAATAATCATAAACTAAAATGTTCCATGCTGTTCATATTATATACAGTGGGCATGACTAGTTTTATGATTTATAAAAATGTTCTAGCATTTTTATTAATTCAACAAAGTTGCAAAAGAAAATAAACAGAAATAAAATAGAGAAGAGAGGAGAGAGAAGGACTTACCTGGCGCCCTAGCCCAGCCACCGCTCCACCGAGCTGCTTGGCTCGGCCACGCAGGCAGGTAGGTGCTCGACGCCGGCAGCAGCGTGCGCCACGCAGCTGCCCACCGCCCTGCTTTGCCCCCCCCCCACCGTTCTGCTGGCCTGGATTGACCACCCACGTCTCCCCGGAGCTTGCAGACACGCCTCCTCCTCCCCAACTCCTCTCCCTCGGTCCCCCGCACCATGGCCGACGCTGCCGCGCCCGCGCCGTGGTGATAACCGCGTCCACCGTTGTCCCCGTGCCGCGTCACCATGTTCGTTCGCTCCGCCGTCGTCGACTACGTCGAGCAGGCCGAGCCCCGAGCGCTCGCCCGCTCTGGAGTCGCCCCCGACCCCGTCTTCCCCAACTCCGACCGCTGAGATCGCCATCGTCGCCTCGCTCAGCTCCGACCTTCCCTGAGCCCGCTTTGATGCTTGCTGCAACCGCCGTGAGCCCAGCTACCTCCCCATCCTCTCCGTTCCCCCCCTTGAGCCATGTACCTACTGCACGAAGCTCACCTGCACGCGCAGCCGCGAAGCTCGTCGCCGACGTGCCTCCGGCCACATAACGGCCCGGCCATCGTGCCCACTAGCTTCACCGTTTCGCGTAGATGTTGTAGGATCAATCCACGCGCCTCCAAGAGCACCGCACCGACGAGTTCTTCCTCGCTCGAACTCCGGCAGCCGCTGGACTCGTCGCCGGTGTCGTTTCCAGCGACCCCAAGGCCAGCCACCACCACCACTCGACACGGCTCACTCCGAGCTGCCCGTAGGTGTGCTCCACCGTAGATTTGGTCGCCGGAGCACGTTTTCCGCACCTCACCATCGCATCTGGCCTCGCCGGCAGCTAAACGCCGGCGAGTCAACCCAGTTTGACCAGGGGTTTGACCCCCCTGGGTCACTGACATGTGGGCCCTGCCTGTTAGTCAAACCTAGGTTAGTGTCTAAACTAATCCTAATTAGTTAGTTAACTAACTGTGACATTGACCAGTGGGTCCCACTGGTCAGGTTTGACCTGGACCACCCTGTTGACTTGCTGACGTGAGCATGATGTCATGCTGACGCAGTAAATGCTTTTCTAGGATTAATTGATTTAAAACAATTCAGGAAATTCCAAAAAATGCTTTAAATTTCAAATAATCATATAAATTCAGCAGTAGCTCAGATGGAAAAGATTTATATATGAAAATTGATCAGAAAAATCCAATCTTTCCAATGGCACTGGTTTTATGCATGTTTGAGCAACTTAACCTTGCTGTTCACATTAAAACATGATAATGCACTTTAATAAATAATAGTTTGGGTATAAATTTGAATCTTTGATTCAAATTGGCTCAAACCCTTCTGTTTATATTTGCATTAGCCCAAAACACATTCATCTTGCCATGTCATGAGCATGCATCATATTGTTGCATTTGTTTGTATATTGATTGTATCGCCGGTATTTTCCGTGGTAGGTCCTGCTCCCGAGGATAATTATGCATATCCAACTGAAGAGCAGTACCCGACAACCACCCTGTCAGGCAAGCAACCATTGATCATTCCGATACAAACCCATCTTCTTGCTCCTGCTCTCTTTTACTGCATTAAGGCAACAACGTGTGAACTGCTACTTGCCGCGGTAGTTGAACCCCATTCCTTTGCATGACCTGTCATTGCCACAGTAAATAGTTGAAACCCACTAGCATGTGTAGGAGTTGATTGAGCCATGTGATGTGTGTTCCACCATGCTATTTGTTTATGTTGCCTGCTATGCTTAGAGTTGTGTCAGGTCTGGTTCATCTGGGTGATGGATCAGAGTGAAATGATCATGCTCGATAAAGAGAGGGAAGCGTGGAACATGTTTGGTAAAGGTATCGATGAAAGGCCATGTAGGAGTACATGGTGGGTTGTTTCATTGGAACCGTCCATAGGACCCGAGATCTGTATGTGTGGTTCAAGTTACAGCTACTACCACACATTGGGCCCTGAAATATGACCCCGCTCAACTTATTGACAGCCCTTGTTCCCTGTCCAGGAGTTGCAACTAGTTTCTGGTGTTTGTAGTTTATTGGTGGTCGTGCACAGCACTGGCCCTCGGGGTGGGCTCTGATGTGGCAGGTACGTGGCACGGTGTACCGGTCGCCCGTTTGGTGACTCGGGAACCCTATACACATCGTTTGGGTCCGTGAGGGACACCCCGACTGGATCTCGCCACTGATGGAACCCAAATAGGCGATAAACCTGGACGAGAGACTTGAGTGGTTGGTTAGGTCGTGGTATACACCCACGTCGGCTTTCGCTTGAAGTCTGCCGAGCACATGTCGTGTGCAGACGCTAAGTGGTGGAAACATGTGTGAAGAAGTACACCCCTGCAAGGTTACCAATCTATTCGAATAGCCGTTGTTCGCGGTACGGACTACTTGGTTACTCTTACAGTTCATAGACAAGTTGATGGATACTACTAAAAGCTTTAAGACAAGTGTGAGTGCCGTGGATGGCCTTCCGTAGGATGACAGAAGAGGATCCACGGTGGTGTATTATTGTGGTGAGTAGAGGACTCGTGTACGTAGTCTTATCTTGCAATCTACTGAGAGTCGTAGTATAGGTTAGCCAAGAGTCAAAGCTCGCTTGCTGCTCTAAATTCCACTACCCTTGTTGAGTACCTTTGTACTAATGTTTGCTTAATAACTGTTGCAGAGGAGAACCATGCCCCTTCTGATGGGTTTTACATAGACGTTGACGTCGACGAGTAGCTTGCTACCTAGACGGAGATCCTGAGCTTGTGAAGGGCCTTCTAGATAGTCAGGCTACACCAAGCCTGTTTTATTTCCAAGTTGTCTGTACTCAGACATGTTAGCTTCCGCTTGTGCTTGTATGATTGTATGACTTGAGTGTTGGGTCATGTGACCCCCTACCTGTATGGATATGTTATGTATGGCTCTTCGGAGCCTCTTAAATAAAGTACTTTGAGTCATAGAGTTCTGTTGTGATGCAATGTTGTATTTGCACATATTGAGCATATTGTGTGTATGATTGAAATGCTTGGTATGTGTGGGATCCGACACCTAGTTGTTTACCTTTGGTAGCCTATTCTATAGGGAAATGCCTCCTAATGCTTCCACTGAGCCTTGGTAGCTTGCTACTGCTCAGAACATGTAGGCTGGCCGGCATGTGTCCTTGTTCGTCCCTGTGTCTGTCCCTTAGGGGAAATGGCACGCGTTGTTCCTTTAAGTCCATGTAGCTTGCTACGAGTTGGGTTCATACGTTGATGACCGACACGTTCGTTGCTGGGTCAGGGATGCATGTCTCTGTAATCTAGTGCCACTTATGGTTTATAACTAGCCATGTTGGCCCGGGTTCTCTGTCATATGGATGCTAGCGACACTGTCATATATGTGTGCCAAAATGCGCAAATGGTCTCGGGCCAGGTAAGGTGGCACCCGTGGGGATACAGTGCATGAGGACGCAAAGTGATATGACATGTTACAAGCTAGATCGGTGTGACTTAGGATCGGGGTCCTGACAGCCTACGGGAGGAAAGAGGAGGAGCGGGGAAGCATCCAGAGGGCTTGCGCGTGTGAAGCCAGAGATTGGAGCTTGCGGGCGGCCGGCGCGCGTGCGAGGGTAGCAACAGGAGGGAGAAGGAAGAGGGGGATAGGGCCGTGGCGTGTCGCGGACGTCGAGGCGCCTTGACTGGCGCAAGGGGGAGGCTCGAGGTGGTCGGGTGCTGCTGATTGGAGGAAGCTACAATGCGGGAGCGCACTGTAGCGTGCTCCAGAGCACTCAAATGGCCGGCATGGCCGTGTCCCACGCGCTCTGGGCGTGGCTACCGTGTCCATTGGCTCTAGGGGGGAGTAAACAATGTAGGGGGAGCATTGGATGCCAGGGAAAACTTCTAGAAGAAGAGGGGGCTGAGATAGAATGGTGAAAACTCCTGTCCAGAATGCAAATTGGGGTTTTACCCCTACTCAATCATGGAGCTGAGGCCAGGGAAGAGTTGCGGGAGGTGTAGGGGAGCCTGAGGAAGCTGTGGTAAAAAGTTGGGCTCAAGTAGAATAAGAAAAGGGGTGAAAGTGGTAACTTTGGAAAATCACCAGAAGGTGTTTGATGTGGTTTTGAGCAATCAAATGATCTTCACTAGCCATGATACTTAACAGGATTAAATGGCATATGGAAATAGGGTGTTTCACCAAGTTTGGGCTTGTTTGAAGAAACTTGCCAATGTAACTTTGGCGAACCCTAGAAATCAATAGAAATGGTTTCACCAAGTTTGTGTTAAGCAAATCATCCCTCCTTGATGCACCACTTGGTGTAGTTTCATCATTTGGGGTTGTGATCATGCCCACAAAGTTTGAAGTCCCAAGTAAAAAGTTGGTAATGTAAAGTTGTTCAAATTTGAATTTGAATAGAAATGGTTTTGGGGTACTCTGATCAAGTTACCCCTCTCCAAAGCTTGTGCCATTTGGTCTAGATGCATTATTAGACCATTCTAGCATGTGTACCAAGTTTGAGAGCATTTGAACAAGTTTGGCAATGTAAAGTTGCTCAAACTTCAAATATGGGCAGAATGGTTCTGAGGGGTTTTGATGATGTTTTCTTGCTTACGAAGGCATGGGGCTTGGAAAGATCATCACACATGTCATATCTGACATGATAGAATTTCCCTGGAAGTTTTAGAGAATATTTCCTTTATAAATATTTCAAAAGCTTAAAATATCTAGAAAGGGTCTCTGAGGGATTTGTCTAATATTTTGAACATGACCAAGTGTTGAAACTCTTATATATGGACAATATATGTCCTAGGAGTCTCTCTGAATTTTGGCAAATATTTTTGGAATAGTTAAATAATTTTTCCCTATTAAAGACCATTTCTAGCCTTAAGAAAAAGCTTTTAAATAAAATAGGAAAATAACTTTTAAAATTATATTTTGTGGTTTACGGGAGTCCTATATCTACTAGGTTTCAAATATACTCTTTGAAATAATTTTCTCACACTAAATCAAGCACTTGCAGTGCAAACCTCAATTCAGGGGTTTTTGGAAAACTAATTTTTGAAAATACTTTTCGGCCAAATTATTTTTGTAAGAAAATACTATACTGTTATATACACTTGGTATGATCATTGGGAAGAAGTTTAGGGTAAGGGGTTGAAGTATACAAGAGGGAGTAGTTGACTTTAAAGAGCACTTGAAAAACACAGAGAAAAAAACTTAATTCCAAATAAAAGCCAAATGATGCCAAAAAAAATTGCTGGTCCAAATTTTCATGCTTTATAGATGCAAATGACATGTTACAAAATGCAGGGTGTGACACTCACGTAATAATGAGTGGGGCTATAAATGCCCCGGAGTCTCCAGAGTGCCGCCCTAGGGCCTCGGGGGCTCCCTCCCACGTCCTAGTGGCAGCACTTAGCTCCGCGCTGGTGAGAAGACAACACTAGGTGCCGGACACATCTGTTCATTTGCTTGCTTTCTGTAGTTGGTTTGCAACCTCTTCATGGAATTTGGAGTTCTAGCGTTTCTCGATTGCCTAGTTGGGTTTTCCTCCTTTTTATTCACTCGGCTTTTTGTCTGCGATCAGGGAGATTGACAGTTGCCCGTCGCTCTCCCTCGTGTGCCTCGCGCGGGGGTACATAGGCAGGAGTGTGCATGCGCTGGACTCGCCCGCGCCGCAAACACACTTTGTTGGATCGAGGGTTTCAGGAAAACCCTCAAGGTTCGAACTCTGGGGCGCACTCGAAGATCTCTCCTTCCGCCCTAGCTCGTCTACTCAACAACCCTAGGCCTAGCCCGTAAGATCCGAAGAACAAGTGACACAAGATTTATACTGGTTCGGCCCACCGTTGTGGTGTAATACCCTAATCCAGTGTGGTGTGGTGGATTGCCTTGTAGGGTGATGAAGAACTAGTACATGGATGAACTGCCTCCTGAGGAGAGGTGTTCTTGAGCTCGGGCGAGCTTGTGTGTGTGTAGGTGGTTTCGATGATCCGATCCCTTTCTAAGGTGGTGGCCAGTCCTATTTATAGCGACACGGGTCCTCATCCCAAATATTGAGCGGGAAGGAATCCCACAACGGCCAAATTTGAAGGGGTATAGCTAGTACAAGCTATCCTGACAAAAGGTGGTCTTCGCCTGCCAAAGGCTCTAGTGGTGACGCCGCCGTGGGCTCCATGATGACCTCCGCTCTGCTATCCTGTTGGTCTTGGTCTTGTTGCACCGATATGGAAACCTTTGCCTGACGCCTTGGGACTCTTTGCCTGCGCCTGCCCCTTTAGCACCGAAGAGGAAACTGGCACTTCCACACCCGCTGGCGCCCGCCCGGCCTTGGTCGTCACTGCTCACGTCACGAGGACCTCGCGAGGTATCCCTCGCCTCGATATCTCCGATCTTCACGAGCTGGCCTGGTGAGGCCGCCCCAGGGGATGCCTTGTGTCGTCCACCTCGCGAGGATTGGCCACTTGCGAGGGTCTTGATTGGTCGCTGAAGGTGCTGGCCATACCAGGCCGCCGGGTGAGCCACGCCCTGGGCCGTAGGCAGGCAAGTCGGGGTACCCCCAGTCCCAGAACGCCGACAGTAGCCCCCGGGCCTAAGGTGCGCTCGGGCTTGGATTCGAGGCGAAGCCAAGGGCCAATCGCGGAGTGTCGCATGCCCCAAAAGCCTGCGGCCTTGACTGGCGCATGGCGATTGATTGGGATGTGGGCATCTCCACTTTCCCACGCAGCCTCGGCGACTGCACTACTTGACGGGTCCCTGCATGCATAGAAGATCATCATTACCTGTGATTATGGAGGCCGGCGGTTGGCCTTCTCCTAGCTATAAATGAGGCGGCGAACGGGGGGTCCTCGCTGCCCATCTTCTTCCCCTATTCCTCTTGCTTCCTCTTCTTCCTTGCCCTTCACTTCGGCTGATCTGTTCATGGCACCGACCAGGAAGTTTTCGTCCATGGAGAAGGGGAAGGCCCAGCAGGAGAGACCTGGTTCACCACCAACCAAGAGAGGACGAGGCCGTCCTCCCAAAAGTGCCCCAATGCTAGCAGACGTGGGAGGACCCTCACAGCGCCCGTAGCCGCCCTTGGTAGCCGTGGCGGCGGTTCTTCGAGCAGCGGGGGCCGCCGTGGCGTTGGCGGTCCTGTGAATGAAGGGAGGCGCTCTGGGGTCGTCAGACCTCCCCAGCCGCACTCCCACTCGGTGGAGGTGACGCTGGAGTTCGTCGTGTGGTCAGAGAGCCCAACCGGCACCCGGCTCCAGCTCCCGTGCACCCTTGCTGCGAGCTTCAGCAGCTTTTGGCTGCAGGCGGATGGCTGTTGCAGCAGAGCTTCGTGGGTCGCAGTGGAGGCCTCCGCCTCAGGGCTGTGGCTTTGGCCCATGGCTGGCAGACGCTCGCCCGTGCGCGTGGCTTGAGCGGATGGTGCACCCTTCATTTCAGGTACGGCGATGACTCGACCCTCTTCGTGAGGGTGTTTGGGGAAGACGGGCGCCGTGCCGAGTGCTGCCCCGAGGACATAGGCGGCGGCGCGGTGCTTGGCCTGGGTGATGGCCGCAGCTCGTCCAGCTACAGCGGTTCTTCATTCAGTGGCAGCTCCAGCAGCGGTGGCTATGACCAGCCGCCACGCCTTCGTGCCTGCCTAGAAGGTGGCGCTGGGTCATCTTGTCATCACGCTCGTGTGAAGCGTGAGGAGGTCTCCTGCTGAGCTCGGGGTGCAGGTCCTCGGGAGCAGTCGCGCCTCGAAGGTCATCGCTTGTCGTTCTTGGTTTTTCTTTCCTCCTGCATTACTCGAACAAACAAGTATGGAGACCTGGAAGGGTATGTAATGAACCGTGACTTATGATATTCAGCACCATGCTTAGTGTCTCTGTCCTTTGTTGCGCAACCTGTGTGTCATACGCCCATAGGGTGAGGAAACCTGTCTTGACGCACTTGGGATTGCCTTCATCCCGTGACTTTTGGCCCTTCGTGGGGATGCCGAAACTCGTTAGGTGGTCGTTATCCCTTACTGCCCGCGTCTCTTGATGCGGCTAAACATGGTCGGCCACCCCTCATCACGGTACCCGTGGGGCACGGACATAGGAATGAGGGGACGTTCCAATCACGAGCCCTGGGTTGGGTGCCTCGTGGAGGCTAAGGGGGGTGTGCTGGGGAGAGCGCCGTGCAACTACCGCTCTTCCTGAGCTTGCCCGAAAAACTGAGGGGAGGACCACAGGGAGAAATCAAAACCAAGAAATTGAGGAATGCCAGAACCTTCAGAATCCATTAAAAAGGAAAGACAGGGGCAAGCCAACTCCAAAAGCAAATGACCGGCCGCGTCCGGCACTTAATCTAGTCTTCTCACCAGCACGGAGCTTAGTGTTGCCACTAGGACATGGGAGGGAGCCCCCGAGGCCCGAGGGCGGCTCTCCGGAGACTTTGGGGTGTGTATAGCCCCACTCATTATTACGTGAGAGTGTCAGGAATGGAGATCTTCACTGGCCGGAGCCTTGCTTCACTGGCACTGGGCCTTGGCTTCTCAGGCACGAGGGCCTTGTTCCTCGCAGGCACGGAGCCTAGTCTTCTCTGGCGCAAGGGCCTTGTTCCTCGCAGGCATGGAGCCTAGCCTTCTCAGGCGCAAGGGCATTGTTCCTCCCAAGAACGGAGCCTAGTCTTCTCAGGTGCAAGGGCCTTGTTCCTCGCAGGCACGGAGATTAGTCTTCTCAGGCGCAGGGGCCTTGTTCCTCGCAGACAGG
>LR738710.1:409532921-409549600 GCA_902687465.1 Secale cereale
AGGTCCTTGTTCCTCGCATGCACGGTGCCTAGTCTTCTCAGGCGCAAGGGCCTTGTTCCTCGCAGGCACGGAGCCTAGTCTTCTCAAGCGCAAGGGCCTTGTTCCTCGCAGGCATGGAGCCTAGTCTTCTCAGGCGCAAGGGCCTTGTTCCTCGCAGGCACGGAGCCTAGTCTTCTCAGGCGCAAGGGCCTCGTTTCATGGGTAGAACCTCCAGAGGTGCCGGATATTCCATGCATTCGGGACAGGGATGCCATCCCCTGTTTCTAGGCGCACGACGCCGGGTCTGGAGACATGGGTGATTTTGAATGGTCCTTTCCACATGGGTGAGAGCTTGTGCAGTCCCTCTCTGGAGAGGACTCTCCTTAAAACAAGGTCACCTACCTCAAGCGTCCTGGGGTGAATGCTGCGGCAGTGGTACCGCGACAACGCCTGCTGGTATCTTTCTGCCCGAAGTGAAGTGTCGTGCCGGCGCTCCTCCCCCAGCATGTTGTCTATCCCCTGCACGACGCCTTGTTGTGCCTCGTCGAATGCTAAGACTCGTGGCGACCGGTGTCTGTCCTCGTGAGGAAGGACCGCCTCAGCTCCGTAGACGAGGAAGAATGGGGTCTCGCCCGTTGGCTTGGTGGCAGTGGTGTGGATGGACCACAGGATGGACGAGAGCTCGTCGTGCCAACCCCTTCCGTAGGCTTCGAGCTTCTTCTTGAAGGTCCGAGTCTTGAGGCCCCTCAGGACCTCCGCGTTGGCGCGCTCGGCCTGGCCATTGCTCCTAGGATGCGCTACAGAGGCGTAGCAAATCTGCATTCCAAGGTTAGCACAATATGTCTTGAAAAGGTTACGAGTGAACTGTGAGCCGTTGTCGGCGATGATGCGGTTAGGGACCCCGAACCAGTTTACGAGGCCCTTGATGAACTTGACTGCGCAGCCGGATGGGATGGTTCGGACAGCTTCCAGCTCAGCCCACTTGGTAAACTTGCCGATGGTGACTTAAAGGTATCGGTAGCCCCCGGGCGCTCGAGGGAACGGGCCCAGGATGTCCAGCGCCTGGACCGCAAACGGCCAGGAGAGTGGGATGATTTGTAGGCCCTCAGCCGGTTGGTGGATCTGCTTGGCATGGAACTGGCAAGCCTCACAAGACTTTACCAGTTCGGCGACATCGTTAAGTGTCCTGGCCAGTAAAAACCACTGCGGAACGCCTTGCCAACCAAGGTGCACGATGATGAGTGATTCCCGCAGTCCCCGGCGTGGATGTCGGCTAGCAGCTCGCCTCCCTGCTTCCTGGAGATGCATCGTAAAGAAACGTCATTTGGTCGTCTCCTGTAAAGCTCACTGTCTTGGATGCAGTATACCGTAGCCTGTCAGGCCATGCGCTCGGCATCTTCCTCCTTTTCCGGCAACACTCCTCGCACCAAGTATGACTTGACTTCCTCGGTCCAGCATCCCTCCTGAGGCTCGAGCGCCAGAAGCAAGCGAGCTCCTGATGCCGGGCCGCAGGCGGGAGCTCCCGGGGTCGGTAGCTGGGGGAGTTCTTCCTGAGGCTTCGCCGGTCCTTCCCGCGGGGGTGACGCCGATGGCCTGAGGAGCCTTTCCTCGAAGACGTCGGGCGCCTTGGGCAGGCGCCTGGATGCTCTCTTGGCGATGTCGTCGGCCTCCTTATTAGTGCTGCTAGGCACGTGTTCCAGCTCCAGGCCCAAGAACTGCTTCTCCATCTTGCGTACCTCCGTGAGGTATGCCTCCATATGCTCATCCCTTGGCTCGTACACCTTGTTGGAGAAGTTGACAAGGAGCTGGGAGTCTGTGACGCCCCGAGACCGATGCGCCAGGTGTCAGCCAGTTATTCGTCATCGTTGCCATGTCATTTTCTTGCGTGTTGCACTTTGCCTTGTCATCATGTGCATTTCATCAACATGTTTTGAAAACTTGCATTCGTTCGGGTTCCCCCAGTCCTCTCTGTTGTCCGTTCTGAGTCCAGACACACTCGCACGCGCCCGCGGCACCTCCGAATATGTATTTTATAAGTGGCCGGAAAATGTTCTCGGAATGGGATGAAACTTGGTGTGTGGTCTTATTATAGTGTAGACAGACCGCCTGTCAAATTTCATCGCATTCGGAGTCTGTTTGATAGCCCAACCGTTAAATCTATAGCGGCACTATAGCCGGATAATCGTCGGACGTTTCGGTGTTCCGAAACTGCCGCCGGGTCTCTCTCTCTCTTCTCTCGTCTCAGCCCGATGCCTCTACACAGCCCTTTTTCCTCCCCTCGACTGCTTGTCCGAAACTGCCCCGAACCCGACCCCGACCCCGGGCAGTCATGACCGATGGGTCCGGATCATCCCCAAACATCCCTAAAATATCATCGATTCTTTGTTTGGACACTCCTAGTCTATTTTCTCGAACCTTCCGATTACGTTCGGAGGGACCGAATCACCCTAACTTATCTGAATTGCTATATATAGTGAGCAACCCTAATTTCTAGGGTAGATGTCCCATCCATCCCCTCACCGCCGCCGCCGCTCCACCAAATCCCCATCGGGATCCCCTCCCCACCAACCAGCTTCCCTCCCGGCCTCCTCTAGTTTCACCTCGGTCCTCCACCTCTCGATCTCCCCACCAACCAGCTCCTCTGCCCGCGGCCCCGCGTCACCCCTCGACGATCGTGCCTTAGCAGGAGGGCAGGGCGTCGTCTTCTCGCGCTCTGGAGCCCGCTGGAACAGCCTCCCGCTCGTTCACGCCTCTCCTTCCGTGCGCCCCGTCCGCGCCTCCCCTCCTCTTTCTACTCCCTCCGCTCACATCTCTCTCTGAACCAGGCCATCGCTGCCATGGCCGAGCTCCTCAAGTCCCTCTGCCGAAATTCGTCCCTGCCGCCTGGGTCCTGCAGGAGGCAGCCGTCCTAGCGAATCAGCGGGCCCGACCACCCCTTGCTCGGATCCGGCCTCCAGCGCCCGTTCCCGATCTTGCCTTCCTCGAAGCCGTCGCCGGCGTCATCTAAATAGCCGCTGCTCCTCGAAGCTCCAGCATCGCCTGCTCCTCTGCGCCAAGAAGAACAGCACCCCGCGCCTCCTCCTTCGGTCGCCGTCCCCATCTCCGGCCTCCACTTCGCCTTGCCCGCGCCAAGCCTCTGCGTCGCCGGACCTCCCTGCTGTCGCCGTTGCTCCCTGTCGAACAGAGGACGAGCGCCTCGCTCGACCGGGTCGTACCCGCGTTGACCGCGCCCGATCGCGCGATCGCCCGAACCGCACGAGGCTGCTTCGGCCAGCTGGGCTCCTCCGACGCTCTGGCCCAGCTCCTGTCGCCCCCGCCCTGGGCCACTTCCAGCGCCAGGCCCAGTGCGCCAGAGCTTCCCTCTTCACCGGCTGGGCCATAGCCCATGGTGAGAACCCCCAGCCTCTCCAGTTTCGGCCCTTGTTATTTTTTTAGGCCAGCGATTTTATCTAATTTCCTGAGGCTGCCTGTTTTACAGTTTAGCCCTCAAACTTCATGCATATAATAACTTCACAACTGTGCATCTTGTGTAAAAACTTTATATATGTAAAATGCTTAGATTTTTGTGTAGATTTATAATATGCTGCTTTCATCCATGTTAAATATGCTTAAACTTGCTGTTTGCTTTATTTTGCATAAATGCCATGTTAAATGGTTTATTTCATAACTAAATAACCGTAGCTCGGTTTTTAATAAACTTTATATGTAAATGGGGTAGAAAAATATGTAGAATAACATGGTGCATTTACTTTTGCTGTTTAATAGCTTTAAAATATGTTTTAGGCAGAAAAGTACCAAATTCATAATATGCACATGGGGATTTTTCGGAATTGTTTTTGTTATTTCCGGCCTCATTTAAATTGTCTAGATAGTGTAGTTTTACTTATGCTTCCTGTATAGACTTGTCATGAATCATACCTTGCCATGTATTGCATCATATAGACTTGTGTTGTTTTCTGTGCTTCCTACCTTGCCATGTTTTGCTTCCTGTATAGACTTGCAGTGCATCCTATGTAGAACTGTCTTGCATCATACTTGGTTGAGCATATTGTCATGTCTCGTGTGGTGTGTTTACCGTGTTGCTTGCTTCTTCTCATTAGTGCTTGTTCCGTTGCGATCATGAGGATTCGTTCGACTTCTCGTGGTTCTTCTTCAAGGCTTCTTCTTCGTCTTCTTCATGGACTTGTTCTTCTTCCTTGCGGAATCCCAGGAAAGATGACCATACCCTTGGATACCTTTACTATCATTGCCATGCTTAGTCATCTCGATGCTATCGTTATATGTCACGCTACCCATCATTATTGTCAGCATCTCCTTGTTGCCATGAAACCTCTACCCTTGACACCTTCCTAGCAAAAACCATTGTTTGGCTATGTTACCCGCTTGCTCAGCCCCTCTTATAGCGTTGTTAGTTGCAGGTGAAGATGAAATTCGTTCCAGGTGGGAACTTGTTGTTGGAATATCACAATATGTTATATATATAATAACATACCTATATACTGGGCATGGGTGGAAGGCTTGGCCTTTTTATCGGTGTTTTGTTCCACTCATGCCACCTTAGGCGCCGAGAAACCGGCATTATGTTCCTTGATTTCGCATTCCTTACACGATGGGTATATGGGGACCCCTCGACAGTTCATCTTTGAATAAAACTCCTCCAGCAAGGCCCAACATTGGTTTTATTTTGCTCATAATAACAACTTAATTAATTAATTAATTGCATAGGGGGTCATGTCCCCGAGTTCTTAATTCTACATAACAGGGGGGCCAATGCTGATGGTGTTGGTCCCAAACGGGTGGACTGCGGGAACCACCACGGGGAAACTCGAGGATTGGCTCCTGTAGGATGTCCCATCTGGTCATGGCCTGAGACGAGATACGCGCGGCTACTATCATGGTGTCGGCACGCCGGGAGGCCTTGCTGGACTTGTTTTACCATTGTCGAAATGTCTTGTGCACCGGGATGCCGAGCCTGATCGGATTTCCCAAAGATAAGGGGTGATGATATTATACTTATCACTTCATCTGATCGTGAGAGCTTGTGATGGGCTAAGTTGGGACACCCCTGTAGGGGTATGATCTTTCGAAAGGCGTGCCCGCGGTTATGTGGCAGATTGGAATTTGTTCATGTTCGGTTGTAGAAAACTTGACAGAGGATTCGAAGAAAAACACACAACTGTGTGAGTAACCGTGACTGTCTCTTTTCATTTTGAGAAGAGAACACGGTGGGGTTATGTATGACTCGTAGGTAGTTCAGGATCTTTAGCGATCACTACTAGTTTGCGACCGTTTGCGTAGATGCTCATCTTATTCTTGTACTCATAAGCTAGCCACCATATTATGCTTAGCCATTGCTGCAACCTCACCACTTTACCTCTTCCTACCCATAAAGCTTTGCTAGTCTTGATACCCATGGTTATGGGATTGCTGAGTCCTCGTGGCTCACAGTTACTACAACACCAGATGCAGGTTCAGCCGAGAATGATGCAGGAGCTGGTTCAAGTACTTCACTGGGAGCTCGATGAAGTCAGTGTCCGTATGCTTGTGAAGTTTTCGACGATTAGTAGTGGTTTCTACTAGGGGCGATTCGGACCTGTGGCTTATGTTTTTGGTATCTTTCTTTTGGATCTTCGCCCGTAGTCGGGTTGTGATGTTTTGAATGATGTTTTGCTTATGTAATGTATTGTGTGACGTGGCGAGTGTAAGCCAACTATCCTTTTGCAATTTCATCCCTATTTGTACATGAGTCGTACAAAGATACCAAACTTGAGATCATTCTAGAATGGGCTTATACCTTTAAGTCGTGCCTCGACACATAGGAGGTATAGTCCCATCCTGGGCATTACAGAGTCACCCCTGATGACAAGGCGTTTCACCCCCAGGGCTATCGCCGCTTTTGGCCGGTGATGAGGCCCTTGTATTCCGCGATGTTGTTGGAGACCTTATCGCATGGCTGAAAGCAGAGTTGTACGACGTAGTAGAGCTTTTCTTGACTGGACGAGATGAGCACAGCCCCTGCTCCAGCGCCCTGGCGGGTGAACGCGCCTTCAAAGTACATGACCCAGCCATCCGATGCTTTGCTCCCCGGTAAGAGGGACTGGTTCGGGCTCACTTCAGGCCCTGGGGCGTCGGTCCATTCTGCCACGAAGTCAGCAAGCGTGGCTCCCTTGACAACCCTGGTGGTGCTGAACTCTAGCTAGAACGCCTGCAACTCTATATGCCATTTCGCGACCCTTCCTACCGCGTTTGTGCTCCTGAGTTTCCTTTCTAGAGGGTAAGCTCAGACGACCTTGATGGGGTGGCCCTGGAAGTAGTGGCGCAGCTTTCGTGAAGCGACGAGGAGCGCAAGCAGGAGCTTCTGCGGCATGGGATAGCGTGCTCGGGCATCACGAAGCACCGTGCTGACGAAGTATACCGGGTGCTCGACGGGGATGAGGTCCAAACTCACCAGTGGTCGTGTGGCTTGACTGGGTGAAGGCACTCCGGAAAATTGGTCGCTGGTTAGGGTAGCTGCGGCCTCGATGGAGTCGTCTTGCAGGATGCGGTTGTCTCCTGGCCCGGCTGGGGCCTCGGGAGTGCCGCCCTTCGGTAGCAAGGTCTTTTCTTGGCGCCCCTCTCGTACAGCCACTAGTGCTGCACTATCTAAGTGCGGTGTCGCGTCCAAGTAAAGCACCAGTGGTTCCTGAGGCTTGGGTGCCTCCATCACTGGTGGGCCGGTGAGGTATCTTTTGAGGTCTTTGAATGCTGCATCAGCCTCAGGGGTCCATTCGAACGGGCCCCTCCTTTTCATCAGCTTGAATAAGGGGAGGGCTCTCTCCCCTAGCTTGGAGATGAAATGCCCCAACGATGTTACACAGCCGGTTAGCTTCTGCATCTCCTTGAGGTTCTTGGGCGGACTCATGTTTTCTATGGCCTTGACCTTCTCGTGGTTAGCCTCGATTCCTCGGTGTGACACGAGGAAGCCCAAGAGCTTTCCTGAAGGGATGCCGAACACGCACTTCTCCGGGTTGAGCCACAGGTCTACCTTGCGTAGGTTGGCGAAGGTCTCTTCCAGATATGTGATAAGGGTCGAGGTCTCCTGAGATTTTACCATGATGTCATCTACGTACACCTCAGCGTTTCTCCCGAGCTGTTTTCCCAGTGCGATGTGCCATAACCGCTGAAAGGTTGCTCCTGCATTTCGTAACCCAAACAACCTGCAGGTGTAGCAGTACACTCCACACGAGGTGAGGAAGGCAGTCTTCTCGACGTCTTGCAGCGCCATCTTGATCTGGTGGTAACCTGAGAAGGCGTCCATGAAACACAACAAGTTGCACTCAGCGGTGGAGTCAACGATTTGATCGATGCGGGGCAGGGGAAACGGATCTTGCGGGCAAGCTTTGTTGAGGTTGGTGAAGTTGACACACATACGCTCTTTCACTCCCTTCTTGGGTACGATGACGGGGTTTGCCAGCCACTCCGGGTACCGGACCTCGCGGATGACACGCACGGCCTCCAGCTTATGAGTCTCCTGCACGATGAAGGACTACTTCTCCGTAGATTGGCGCCTGGCCTTCTGCTTCACGGGGCACATATTAGGGCACATGTTTAGGTGATGCTCGATCACCTCTCTCGGGAACTCTGCCAGATCCTTGGTTTCCCACGCGAACATGTCCCTGTTCGCGTGCAGGAATCCAACCGGCGCCTCTTCTTGAGCCGGGGGAAGGCCAACACCTATAGTGAAGGCAACACCTGATGACTCATCTTCATCCACCGGCACCTGCTTGGTCTCGGCTTGGTCTTGGGAAAAAAGTTGCTTCTTCTTCGCAGGGGCAGCCCCCTCGGTCCCAGGGGCAGCTTCGCCGGCAGAACGCGCCACCGCAGCGGTCCGGAAGACGCGCTTAAGGACCGCTAGAGCTTATTTTGTGTCCCCCGTCACGGTAAGGACTCCGCTTCTCCCTGGCATCTTCATGAGGTTATAGGCCGGATGGGTTGCGGCCATGAACTGGGCCAGCGCGGGGTACCCGAGGATGGCGTTGTACGGGAGACCGATTCGGGCGATGTCGAAGTCGATCAGCTCAGTGCGATGGTTGTTTCGGGTGTAGAAGGTGCCCGGGAGGCGGATCTGCCCGAGAGGGCTAGTGGAACCGCTGCTGACACCAAAGAAGGGTTTGGTGGGGTGTAGCCGCTCTAGTGGCACTTGGAGCAAGATGAAAGCTTGCACTAAGAGCATGTTGAGGCCAGCCCCACCGTCGATGAGGGTCTTGGTGACTGCCACGTTGCAATGCTGGGGGTGCAGAGCATCGGGAGAGCGCCTGAGCCCGTGGTGGAGGTAGGGTGGTCTCCCGAGTCGAAGGCGAGGTCGGCCTTGGGCACCACCAATCCAGGAGGAGCCCCCTGGAGTATGGAGGCGACGCCCGTCTGGCAAAAGATCTGCTTGATGTGACGGCCAGAGGATGGCGCTTTGGAGCCACCGAGGACGGTCGCGACGGTGTGGGGCGCCGGCGCCACGAAGCGTGCGACGAAGAGGTCGTGCAGCTCTTCCCAGGACGCCATGGACGATTCTGGCAAGCTGAAAAACCAGCCACGCGGCACGCCGTTGAGCGCCATGGGGAGCCAGCTAGCCATGACCTTGTCTTCGCCACCGGCCGTCGAGATGGCCTCTTCGTATGCCTAGAGGAAGATGAACGGGTCTGCTGCCCCGTTGTAGCGGGGTGGCAGATTCGGCCTGAACCTGGGTGGCCACTGTACCCGCCGTAAGGCGGGGGTGAAGGCCCGATGGCCCGGAGCACCGCCGCGTGCGGCCACCAAGCCCGTTGGAGGAGGGACGCCCGCCATGGGAACTTGGTGAGCGGAGAGTGGGACGGATGGGGAGGAAACTTCGGCACACCCCTACCTGGCTTGCCAAATGTCGGATCTAGGGTCCCGGCAAAACCCTTAAAGTTCGAACTCTGGGTGCGCTCGAAGATCTCTCCTTCCGCCCTAGCTCGTCTACTCAACAACCCTAGGCCTAGCCCGTAAGATATGAAGAACAAGTGACACAAGATTTATACTGGTTCGGGCCACCGTTGTGGTGTAATATCCTAATCCATTGTGGTGTGGTGGATTACCTTGTAGGCTGATGAAGAACTAATACATGGATGAACTGCCTCCCGAGGAGAGGTGTTCTTGAGCTCGGGCGAGCTAGTGGGTGTGTAGGTGGTCTCGATGATCCGATCCCTTTCTAAGGTGGTGGCTAGTCCTATTTATAGCGATCCGGGTCCACTTCCCAAATATTGAGCGGGAAGGAATCCCACAACGGCCAAATTCGAAGGGGGCAGCTAGTACAAGCTATCCTGACATAAGGTGGTCTTTGCCTGCCAAAGGCTCTGGTGGTGACGCTGCCGTGGGCTCCGTGATGACCTCCGTTCCGCTGTCCTGCTGGTCTTGGTCTTGTTGCACCGATATGGAAACCTTTTCCTGACGCCTTGGGATTGTTTACCCGCGCCTACCCCTTTAGCACCGAAGATGAAACTGGCACTTCTGCACCCGCTGGCGTCCGCCTGGCCTTGGTCGTCACTGCTCATGTCACGAGGACCACGTGAGGTGTCCCTCGCCTCGATATCTCGAGTCCTCATGAGCCGGTCTGGTGAGGCCGCCCTAGGGGATGCCTTGTGTCGTCTGCCTCGCGAGGCTCGGCCCCTCGCGAGGGTCTTGAGTGGTCGCTGCAGGTGCTGGGCCGTACCAGGCTGCCGGGTGAGCCACATCCTGGGCCGCAGGCAGGGTGGTCTGGGTACCCCCGGTCCCAGAACGTCGACATACTTGCCAAAGCCCTGTCACCCCAGGACCTCGGCTACCTTTGATCTCACGAGGAGCCCTAGAGCGAGCTCGTGATTTATGCACCCTTTTTAAAGTTCATACCCCTTGGGTACCGTGACGCGGTGCACTAAGCCACAGCTCGCCCATGCCTAAGGGCTCGCGCAAGGAAGGACAAGATACCCGCCGATTTTTCTAACAATTATGCGAGGTGGTAGGCCACCGCGAATGTACCAAGCTAAGTTACCCTACCGCACCTACTCGGAACATGAACGTCACAACATAACATAGAAACAGTAAGCGTAGCATAGTAACATAAGTGCCATGGTTCATTACGCGTCCCGGCAGGACCCTCTAGCCTTTTTTAAAAGTGTAGGAGAAAGGAAAGGTTAAAACAAAAGCGACCCGCACGACCGTAGCAGCCCCGAAGGCCTAGCTCCGGAGGTCCTCCGGACTCAGTCTAGGCCCTCCTCCCGCTTCACCGTGGTGCGGCGGCAAGGCCCCTCCTCACCTTCCCTGAACCTCGCTTGGCGGCATGCTGGCTCATCAGAGCCGCTACCGCTGGCGCTGTTCCTGGACGAGGGGCCGTCATCGTCGAAAGAGCTGCGTGCGTCACCATGGGCAGGCTCGTCTTCGTCGCTGTCGTCCTCGGGGCAACACCACTCACGCTGCCTGTCCTCTCCGAACACCCTCACGTACAGGGTCGCGAGGCCGTCATACTTGATGTGGAGGGTGCACCTCTCATTCAAGCCCCGCGCTCGGGCGAACGTCTGCCAGCCACGGGTCAAGGACGCGCCACCCTCGACAGCAACCTCGACCCCCACCCACATGGCCTTACTGCAATACCCATCAACTTGCAGCCATAGACCATTGAGCCTCCTCGGCGGAGACCTCGCGAAGAAGCGCGGGAGCGGCAGCCAGGTACCGGCGGGACTCTCCAACCAGACGATGAATTCCGCGGAGGCGTCTGCCGAGCGGAAGCGCAACCGTGAAGGCCGAACGGCCGTGACGTGCTCCTCCTCGCCGTAGATACCAGCCCATCCGCCGTGGCCCGTGCCGTGTGAAGAAGCACCGCCACGGCTCCCAGAGGCGATGGGTGAGCACGGAGAAACACGCCCGCGCCCCCTGAGAGGCCACGGCTAGGGACCCAACATACTTACGGGGGCGCCCATGGCCCCTTTTGATCGGAGGAACGTCCGGGCCCTCGTTGGGGGCCTTGCCTTTCTCAGCGGTAGAGAACTTCCTTGGCGGTGCCATGGATGCCTGAGGTGAGAAGAAGCAAGCAGCGACGAGATGGAGATGAGTGAAGGGGATCCACCTCTCCTCATTTATAGCAAGGGGTAGGCAAACCGTCAGCCCCCACGATCACATGTAATTATCACCTTTTCTGCATGCAGCAGGCTCCACTCAAGTTGAACGGTCGCTGAGGAGATGTGGGGAAGTGGAGACGCCCACGTCCAATCCAGGCGCCACACGTCGATCAGGACCGTAGGAGATTGGGGCCCGCGCCGCTTCGTTGTTGCCATTTGGCTTCGCCTCGAAGCCAAGTTCGAGCATGCCTTAGGCCCGGGGGCTACTGTCAGCGTTCTGGGAACCAGGGTACCCAGACTTGCCTGCCTGCAGGCCATGATGTGGCTCCTTTCCAGGACTAGTATGGCCCATCTTCAGCATTAACACTCAAGACCCTTGCGAGGGGCCAAGCCTCGCGGGGCGGACGACACCAAGACCTCCGGAAAGGGCAGCCTCGTCTGGCTGGCTCCTAAGGAGCAGAAAACTCTAAGCAACCCCACCTCACGAGGTTTGCATGACGCAAGCCATGACGACCAAAGCCAGATGGGCGCCAGCGGGCGCAGTACAACAGTTTCCTATTTGGTGCTAAGGAAGCGGGCTCAGATGCAGAGTCCTGAGGAATCCGCCAAATGTTTCCATTCCAGTGCAACATGACCAAGACCACCAGGACGGCACGACATAGGTCATCACCGAGCCCACCATGGCGTCAGGATCAGAGGCTTTTTAGGCGAAGACCACCTTTAGTCAGGATAAGATGTACTAGTTGTTCCCCTTTAAATTGGCCGTTGTGGGATCCGTTCCCGCCAAACATTTCAGGGGAAGAGGACCAAGGCCACTATATAAGTAGCATAGCCACCACCCAACAAGGGGACAGATGATTTAGAACCTCTCCTCCACAGCCAAGCAAGAAAACCTCACCTCCGGAGGTTGTTCACCCATTGTACTAGTTCATCCATAGCCCATCTTGAGGCTAATCCACCATACTGCTGGAGTAGGGCCACTCACTGCTAGGTCGCCTGAACTAGGATAAACTGCCTCGTGTCTCTTTAAAATTCCTGTTCATCGTGCTAGTTCGTGAGACGACGAGTAGATAGATTGGCGAGTTTGAGATCTTCGCAAGCACCCTAGAGATCGAACCTAGAATGGTTTTGGGGAGCCCTGAATCCGACAGATTTATTTAGTCAAAAGTTAGCCATTGCAACTTTGTGTCCTTCATTTATGTCCAAGGACCAGACCAAGACCGCTTATGGATCCCCACCTTTATTAATACTTCATCTATATATGCAATATTCAGATTATTGTATCATATTCTTGCTTGTTCTTCGATTGCATGCAGGAATAGACCTTCGTGGTTAGGCTCATCATGCTTCTGGTATCGTCAGTAACACCATGAGATTGGTTTAGCGATTGCTAAGGCGCAACGTCATGCATGTCTGTAGTCGGATAGTGTGTCGGTGTACTGGGAACCAGGGTACCCAGACTTGCCTGTCTGCGGGCCGCAACACGCTCCTACTACGGCCTGGTACGGCCCAGCTGATCGACCAGCTGTCCAAGACCCTCGCGAGGGGGCTAAGCCTCGCGAGGAGATCGACGTCAAGATCCCCTCACGAGCGGCCTCGGCAAGGTGCTCTGGAGGGGCGGAGAATCCAAGGCCAAGCCTGCCTCAGGAGGAGGCAGTAATGTCAGCAGTGATGCACCGCGTAAGTGGGTGCCAGCGCCCGCCAGCGGCGCAGTTGCCATTTCGGTGCAAGGGGGACAATGCAGCCGCAGGTTCCAGAGGAGCGGGGCAAAGGTTTCCCCATTGGTGCAACAAGACCGGAGACCACAAGGACGACAAGAAGGATGTCACCGTCGAGCCCACCACCACGTCACCGCTTGGTCCTTTTGCAGGCGAAGATTGCTTTTGTCAGGGTAGGAACGTCCGTGTGTTCCCGCTAAAAAATGGCCGTTGTGGGATCCCTTCCCGCCTAAACATTTCGGGGGAAGAGGACCATGGCCGCCTATATAAGTAGCAAGGATTCCCAATGTGAAGGGGATCAATCCATACACTCTGCCACCACACAAGGAGCAAGAACACTTGCCTCCTGACCCTCCTGAGCTCACCTGCTAAGCTCATGAACCATTGTACTAGCTCATATTCCAGCTCGCCCGAGGCTAATCCACCAAAGCAGGAAGTAGGGTCTTACATCACACGGTGGCTCGAAGCTGGATAAACTCTTGTGTGTTCTATCTGTTGTTTGCTTGAATCTCTTCACCAACGAGGGCGAGGCGCTAGGTAGACGCGAGTGGGAGAGATCTTCGTTCGCGCCCCTATGTTCGAACTTCTTGGGTTTTGCGGAGCCCTAAATCCGACATTTGGCGCGCTAGGTAGGGGGCGTGTCGAAATTTCGCCTCTCCGACGACCTCGTCGCGTTCTCGTCGTCGACTCCGCTCCACAGCCATGGTGGACACACGCTGAGCTCGCGCCACCCGCCGCGCCACAAACGTCGCTCAGACGGCGCCCGCAGGCAACGGCGCACCGCTCTGCCCCAACTCGCTGGTCGCCAACGCCGCCACCGACCCAGCCGTCCACGAGCAGCAGGACTCGTCGCTGCCACCGTCCGTGCGGCGAGATGGCCGCACGGCAACGTCTTCACCCTCGCCGGCCGCGGCGTCGTCCTCGCTGGTCCACCGCGGGCCGGTCTACCAGCAGCCTGCGCTGCTGATAGCGCAGGAGCTCTTACGCTACTGCCCGACAGATGACCACTATGAGGAGTGGCTCCATCGCATCACCGAGCGCGTCAACGCCGCTGGAGAAGCGCCTGCACCAACGCACTCCTCACGTCCTCTGTCGCCTCCCAGCCGGGGACAAAGGCCGCGGGGTCCAGGCTCCGCCTCCACTCCACCACGCCGGCCAGGAGGACCGGCGCGAGGCTCCTTGACGTGAGCAACCCCGCAGAGCCCATGCGCGCGACGAGGAGACCTGCTAGGTGATTCCGCATCCCCATGCAGGGGCTCACGGCCCCCCTGGCCCGCAGCGCCCAGACCGCGCCCCATAGGAGGTGGTGGCGCCAGCGCCCCAACAACCAGCACCGCAGGCGCAGGGGGCGCCTGCGATCATGAGTGTGGCTGGGTGTCGCGCCCTAGCTCCTGAGCTATGGCGCCTCGTCTGGCCCGGCAAGTTCAATCCGGACCTACCTCCGCGCTACGACGGCACCACCGACCCCACGGAGTTCCTCCAACTCTAAGAGCTGAGCATCGAGGCGTCCAACGGCACCAAGAGGTCATGGCGAACTGGTTCCCCATGGCTCTCAAAGATGGCGCATGCTCCTCGCTCCTGAACCTCCCCGTGGGATCCATCTCCTCCTAGGAAGAGCTTCGTGAGCGTTTCGTCATCGACTTCCAAGGCACCCGCGGTCGAGCCCCGGACGGATGGGTAGTATACTTCGACGGCGCCTTCTCACGCCTCGGCGCGGGGCTGGCGCCGTGTAGTATCTCCCGCTCAGGATAAGTTGTACTACGCTGTGCAGCTCTGCTTCCAGCAAGGCGATAAAGTCTCCAACAACATCGCAGAGTATGAGGGCCTAATTGCCGGGCTCAAGGCCGCCGCTGCGCTGGGGGTCGAGCGTCTCACCATCAGGGGCGATTCGCAACTCCTCGTCGACTTCTCCAACAAGAAATACAAGACCAAGGACGAGCACATGGAGGCATATCTGGAAGAGGTACGCAAGATGGAGCGATGGTTCCAAAGGCTTGAGGTATAGCACGTACCAAGAGGCACGAACAAACAAGCGGGCGATATCGCCAAACAAGCCTCCAGACGAGAGCCTCGGATGCCGGGCGTCCTCGAGGAACGGCTGCTAAGACCGTCAGTAACGTCGCCCGTTCCCGAGCAGGCATTCCCCTAACGGGGGCTACCTGCGGCGCCTCAGGACGGCGCCCCGTCCTGAGGACCACCCCCCGGAGCCCGCCTGCTACTCGTCGCGGAGCCCGAGGAGGGTTGCTAGACCCGAGAACTCAAGATGTACCTGCAACACGATACCCTGCCGGACAAAGAAGAAGACGCAGAGCACGTGGTCCGACAGGCCCCAACTTACTGCATCCAAGATGGTGAACTCTACAGGAGGTGCCCCAATGATGTCTCGCTGAAATACATCTCGAGGAAGTAAGGGCGCGAGCTGCTGGCTGATATCCACGGTGGAGACTGCGGCCGTCACTCGTCGTCCCGCAACCTCGTGGGCAAGGCCTTCCGCAGCGGCTTCTACTGGCCCACGACGCTCAACGACGCCACGGAGCTCGTGCGGGCTTGCGAGGCATGCCAGTTTCACGCCAAGCAGATCCACCAGCTAGCGCAGGGCCTCCAGACGATTCTGCTCTCCTAGCCCTTCGCGGTCTGGGGATTGGACATCCTGGGTCGATTTCTCGGGGGGCTACCGCTTCCTGTACGTCGCCATCG
Source organism: Secale cereale (assembly GCA_902687465.1). Taxonomy (NCBI): domain Eukaryota; kingdom Viridiplantae; phylum Streptophyta; class Magnoliopsida; order Poales; family Poaceae; genus Secale; species Secale cereale. Next base: position 409,548,400 of record LR738710.1, read on the forward strand.
ACAAATTCACCAAGTGGGCGGAGGTCAAGCATGTTCGTGCGATCCCAGCCGGGTCGGCTGTCAAGTTCATCCAGGGCCTCATGAAGCGATTCGGGGTCCCTAGCCTCTTCATCACGAATAACGGTTCGCAGTTCACAAGTAATCTCTTTAGGTCATATTGTGCTAACCTTGGAACACATATATGCTACGCTTCGGTAGCTCACCCCAGGAGCAACAGCCAGGCCGAACGCGCCAACGCGGAAGTCTTGCGTGGCCTCAAGACGTGCATCTTTAAGAAGAAGCTTGAGGCTTGCGGCAGGGGCTAGATCGACGAACTCCAGTCCGTGCTGTGGTCAATCCGAACCACTGCCACCAAACCTATGGGGGAAACTCCTTTCTTTCTCATCTATGGGGCGGAGGCGGTCCTCCCTCACGAGTTCAAGCATCGCTCCCCACGGGTCTTGGCCTCCAATGAGGAATGCCAGGACGCCGCCTGGCGGATGGACCTCGTGCTCGGCGAGGAGGGTGTCAGGACCGGTTTTCGGGGTATTAATTTCCCCAAAAGTGGCCCTTGTGCTCATCAGCCCCAGCATTACTGTTAGCTAATGAGTCACCACTTGATACAGAAAATCCAAGCAAAAAATACAAAATATGTAGTACAAGACCATTCTGGTCTTTAGGTACAACACAAGGTTTCTAGTGGCTGATGGCGGAAGTGGTCTGTAACACGTCCGTGTCTGTGGGACTCCATTTCCCACGGGAACAGGTGACCAGGTTAACTCCTATCTTCGCGAGGCTGCTATCACCGTTGCATAGGTTCCGGGGTAGTCGTCGCAACGCTCCTCTCCATGTGAGAAATCTGGCCAAGACAATAGCCAGGGACAAGCCAGTGAGTACTTCGAATGTACTCGCAAACATTATGAACGCAGGAGCAATATAACAGGAGGTAATCATACTCATAACTTTTCGATGATCATATTGTTAATTATGAAATGATAATTTATGATGCAAGCCTGTTATCCATGTAATTCGAATATGCAATCCCGGAGTGGCAATAAAATAGATAGCAAGCATGCCACAGTCGTGCGTCTGAGCGACACCACATAAAGGGCTTATAAGAAAAATAAATAACAATCATGCCACAGTCGGGCGTCTGAGCGACACCACATAAAGGGCTTATAAGAAAAATAAATAACAATCATGCCACAGTCGGGCGTCTGAG
>LR738710.1:409549642-409623089 GCA_902687465.1 Secale cereale
GGCTTATAAATAACAATCATGCCACAGTCGAGCGTCTGAGCGACACCACATAAAGGGCTTATAATAAAAATAAATAACAAGCATGCCACAGTCGGGCGTCTGAGCGACACCACATAAAGGGCTTATAAATAACAATCATGCCACAGTCGGGCATCTGAGCGACACCACATAAAGGGCTTATAAACAAAAGAAAAGACAGTGAGTATCCAGGAGGTAGAACCATCCCAGGGATACTCAATAACTCAACTAATGTAAAGGGTTAGTTCAAAATAATAATAATAGTAACAGTCATCATAGGTCACAAGTTATGATCCATGTTCTGTTTTAGCAGTTTATCCTCCGAAGACCGACACTAAGACCGACACTTGAGCCGTCCCATAATGTAGTCCTAACCCAGGGACACAGCTATTCGAATAGATTTATTCTCTGCAGAGGGTGTACTCTTTACCCACGAATAACAGATTCCTTTAGTCCATCGGGACTAATTCCGTCTACGGTCTTTTAATTTGAAGACACACCTGACTTCACGCACCAGCCTAACTTACCGGTGTCTGGAACCACCCATGACACCCGTTAAGCCAAACTCTATGTGGGGAGGCTGCAACCTCGACTAGCATGGGATCATGAAATTTATAACGCACGCAAACTGGGGAAGCTACCCCCTTCGGCTCCAACCAAAACACCCATGCCCCCGGACCAGGTGGCATGCCTACCGGATGCAGCCGGTATCTTCCACCATGGCCTCTCTGTACGGTGTATGCTAGAATAGGGGTCGACAATTTACTGAACCGTACCCTGCCTGTGGCAGGGAAAAGTGGTAGCACGAAGCAAGTATGGAGTTTACTGGGACAAGACTCGATCTACGGTCGACTTAGGAGGTTCAAGCATCACTTGTATGATTAGCATAACCAATATATTCCATAAAACTAGTCGGAATCACCACCCGTCATGCCTCACCAAGCCATATCGGACTCCACTGTACCAACGAGTAACTAGTGACAAGCTCGTGTCTACACAAGACAGCGACTTTCACGACTTTCTTTCGTTAGGCATGGTAGGCATACGAGGGGGATCATCGTCATGCATATTAATTTCCACATCAAGGAATCTACATCATGTACTCAAGGGTATGATCATATCATCACATATGAAAGAAAATGAATGCATCCATATCGAGGTGACGTTGTAAGCGAATCAACAACACCCACAAGTATTGGGCCATGATTAAAAAATGCTTGCCTTCAAGTGGTGGAGAGGTAAAGTGCATTCCAAAACAAATAAAAGTTTTCTCCTTCTTCAAAATCCTATTTGAAAAAATATGAAATCAATACGTGGCTTCAAAACAGCACCAAAAAGTTGTCTGGAAAATTTTCAAATAAATATGAAAATAAACTAGACCAAATTTGAGGAACATCAGAAAAAGAAGCAAGTCATTTGGCCAGTCAAATTTCTGTTTTAATAAAAACAGAAAAAGGAAAACGGTTTGAATGAGAATACATTTTCGGGGCAGAGAAGACGCACTCTAGGTTTTACGCTTCCACTTAAACCACGCGGGCCGGCTCGGAGTCACTGACAGTGGGTCCCTTGGGGCCACTGGTCAGGTTTGACACGTCCTAGCGTCTTCTTCCTTCTCTGTTTCGCGCGGGGCGCGGCTCCGGCGCTCGCCGTCGACGAGCCACGGCTCTTTGAGGGGTCCCGAGGGCGGGGATGGATCTGCCAGTCCAGGGCAGCCCTTCCGTTGGTCGATAGGCTGGCGGGGACGCAGGGAGTCACCGGCGGCGAGCTCCGCGGCGGACGGCAGCTTCTGGTGGATTGGGGTTTTGGGCTGTGATGGCTCCCGATCGACGCTGAGAGGCTGGGCGGCTCCGCACGGTCAAGGGGAGGGGGATGGAAGCACTGTATGGACGGGAGAGGCCCTGCTTGCGACGCACGGCACCAGAGCGTGGCGGCGGCCGAACCGATCGGAGTCGAGGATGAAAGCCTCCTCCCATTGATTGCTGGTCGTGGGGGCTCTAGAGGGATGCCCTGAGGCTGCCTCGGGGTTTGGATGAGCTCGGGGTTCTCCATTTATAGGGAACTAGGTCGGTTCCGTCGCCGTGGATAAGAACGTGTTGCCCGCGACGTGTTGCCCGCGAGGAGAACAAGCGTATAGTGCACATTCCAAGAGATGGTAAGATTGTTCCTCCAACTACTAGGCATACTAGGAAAACCGCATCCATTGTTGTGAGTACTACATCACCATCACCATGTGACACATCACTATCGAGAGTGCCTACATCATCTAAGTTGATCATAAAAGGTAATGACAAAGGTACTGATCTTCCACCTATACATGAGTATGATGAATGCCTTGTCAATTTCAATCCACCATGTGATGACCTACCCACTACTTTTATCACACCACTTATTTTAGGGGACTATGTTGATGATTTGACTTTGCCATGTGATCAAGCAAAACCAATATCAACAATGTGGAGTGCACCCATTGAATTAACTCATGATGCAAAAGAACCATGTGAATCAGGGAATACATCAGATTTGGTTCAAATACATTTAAAAATAATTGTGCCATTGTTTAATCATTTTGATATGACCTCTAATCTTGGTGATGATTCCGTGTGAAATAACATATTGCATGTTTGCTTATTTAAGCATGTTGTAGCATATGAATTCCATGCAAGTAAGGTTTATTCACCAATGTTGGGATGGTTTAATGATGAACATTGTCAATCTTTTGATATGAATAAGAGCTTCACTTATATCTACAAACTAAGTTGCAATATTTTCATGCCTTCTACTTTTTTGTGATAATATTTTGGATTTATATTTTATGAATTATGAAAGTTACTCAAGTATACATTTGTCATATGTGCAAAACCAAGAGAAGTTAAAATGGATGACATATACATATACAACATGTACACCTTGTCCCTTTTGTTAGCCAAATTTCAAATTAAGCAACGCCGAGGACAGCTTTGTTTTCAAAAGGGGAGGATGACGAGGACCTGACTACCTTGGATACAACCACAAAAATTGCATACATGTATATTTGTGAGGTGATTTCTAATGCAAAGTGTGCAAAAAATTATTTATGTTATCCTGGACAAAAATACTAAACACACTTTTGTGCCATGTGTAATTGCAGGTGTATGAGACATATGTATAGTCCACATATGAAGATAAGGGAAAATAGAAGTTTAGGTGCTTTTCAAAAAGTTCTCTCACATCACTTTTGGCCCAAGAGAACATAGAGTCCAAGTCTCTCATGTTGTGGACTCAAATTCAGACAGCACACACATACCTGAATCAAAACTACAAGATCTCTTTCATCCAGACTCCGAATGTGGTGATTCTTTTGTTGTTGGAAAGCAAATTTCATGCACTTTCCAACCCAATTGGATTCACCTTCAAATTCATCAGGAGCGTTGAGTTATGGACGAAACAATCTGATGTTGCAGCAGCATCCGATTTAAACTACAAGTCCAAAGGTGTTGCATCACCTCCACTTGGGCCTAGCAGCCTTGTATGACCTAGAGTTAGTTTTAGGCTACCTTGGGACGTCCTCCCACACCTTTGGCCGCCACCCCTTGCTCCTATCTAAGTATATCAATCTAGTAGCTTTTTTCCTTGGGATTTGTTTAGTCAAAAGTTAGCCATTGCATCTTCGTGTACTTCGTTTGTGTCCAACGACCAGAACAATACCGCTTACGGATCCTCACCTTTATTAATACTTCATCTATATTTGCAATATTCATATTTCTTTATCATATTCTTGCTTGTCCTTTGATTACATGCAGGAACAGACCTTCATGGTCAGGCTGATCGTGCTATTGGCATCATCGGCAACCCTAGGAGATTGGTTTAGCGATTGCTAAGGCGCAACATCATGCACATTTGTAGTCGGATCGTCAAAGTTGACTCCACCAAATTGATAGTGATCACCTCATCGAAAGATCGGGACCCTCACCTCTATCATAGTGTTTTTGGAACTAGATCTTGAAGACTTTCTGAAGCGATTCTTCTTGTAGAACTTTTGAAACTTTGGCACAAGCATCGCGGGCTATCTTCCTATATCTTTAGGAGCATCAGAACTACTGTCAGAGTCTTCATATGAGGAAATGGCCTTTGCCTTCAAAGCATGGGAACGGCCATAGTTGGGGCCATTCTCTTCTCAGATAGCTGGAACTCATGTGTGTTCAGCCTATCAAGTATGTCAGAGGAATCAAGATCTTTGAAGTCAGGACGTTCTTGGATCACCTGTGATAGGGTGTAAAATGAGCTGTCAAGTGATCACAATAGCTTCTTCACAACTTCATGCTTGGTGATCTTAGTGGCTCCAAGGGCACGAAGCTCAATGGTGATATCAGTAAGACAGCCGAATGTGAGCTGGATGTTCTCATTATCATTTCTCTTGAAGCGGTTGAAAAGGTTGTGAAGCACATCGATCCTTCGGTCTTTATGAGTTGACACGCCTTCATTCACTTTGGAGAGCCATTCCCAAACTAGCTTCGCAAATTCCAGAGCACTCACACAACCATATTGACCCTTGGTCCACCACACATGATGTTCTTTGCAGTTGAGTCCAGTTGTGCGAATCTCTTGGCATCAGCCGTAGTGACACCTTCTCCGACTTTGGGAACGACAGTCTTGTGGGGACCCCGACTTAGAAGTCGAGATCACCGAATGCACGTGTATAGTGATCCCAGAGATCAATGCTCACTGAACACACAGAAGCTGGAAAACAAGAGTCTTACATCCATACATACCGTCTTACAAAAATTAAGGCCATTATGGCCAAGTCTTACATAGATAAAGCCTCACGGGTTGAATAGCAAATAACTCAAGTAGCGGAAGTCTTCGATGATAGGTAGAACCCATGCCATCTGCCTTAACCCTACAGGCATTCTGACTGGGATAGCGTCCTAGTTCGCATGTTCGTCTCCAAAGAACTCTTCTTCATATTCCTGTTCCTCCATGCCTGGCCAATTAAATAACCAGTGGCAAGCCAATGAGTACTTTGAATGTACTCGCAAGCAACCCATGATTTGGTTCAAAGTAACAATGCAATTGAACAACAATGAGCAATCTAGCAATGGGCTAGAAGAAATATTCTACAATCAAGTATATGCATCAATAACTTCACGTAACCTCGAGGACAGGTTACCGATATCAACATGAACACGATTCAACTCATCGAGTCAAGTCACCACCTTGACTCACACATACTTTCACCGATGCGGTAAAATTCTGGACATAGTTTAAGTAGCACCACCCAACTGTCCATGACCGTGGACACGGCTATTCGAATAGTTTTACACTCTGCAGAGGTTGCGCACTTTACCCACAAGATCCGGGAAGCTTTCGTGTCATCCACGATCCCGCAGTACCTCAAGTACTCAGGGGAAGCACCCGGTCATTATCTTTCCTTAGACGACAGTAACATAGAGTCCACTCGTTGGTACACGGCTCTCGAGTACAACAATAGATCATGGGACTTGCCCTATTTCAATGTCACGCGTACCCGAAGGGACCAACGGTGTGTCCGGTGCCCTGTGAAAACAGTCATGGTCGTCTATCCAAGCACGACCCCGTCCCTGGAAATACCTCAAGTCTTCCCGTCACTAGTAATGCGGGCACCATGCTAGTATCGACCTAAGTAATCAATAAAGCCCCGTCCCATAAGGGGTAGAGTGGTTGCACATGTTTGGTTGGGACGGTAGTCACACATAAATCTAATCCATCATTTCACCCATGCACAAGACTTTACCAGCACATCACTTCTTCCTCAAGTGATGACCTAACTCAACACCACCCTCGGGCATTAGGGGCACCTGATGGGGTTTATGAAAAGATTTCAACCTCGAAGGTTCATGTCACGCATGCATCACTAAGCATCACTACTAACTATTTGCATGACATCTAGCACATAGCAAGATCATGAGCAAAGCATGCATCATGTGGTGATTCATCTAGGTCACCACAGTAACTCTATCGTCATGCATCGGAAACAAACGGGTTCCGAAGAACAAGTGTATCATGGTCAAAGGGCTGCTTGCCTGGATTGGCTTGGTCTTCAAAGTCTTCAAATCCTTCTCCTTCTCCTTCTTTAGCAACTTCGTCAAATACGGGATCTAATCGTCGCAAAATAACAACGGGGAAATAAGACCACAATGAAAACAGAAAAATCAAAGTGCTCAGAAAAATGTCAACTTATTTTTGTTAAATACTAGAGGGAAAACTAAGATGGCAAAAATTATTAGTTGGAGTTTTGGAGTGACAGAATGGAATCTAAGGATTTTTGAACATGAGTTTTATTGCTCAAATTTGAATTTAAATTTGAACATAACAGAAAAGTTTCATGGATAAGTGTGAAAGTGACACCATTAAATAGGTTGGAGTATTACAAGATTTTAGGAGTTGGAATTAATTTATTTGGACAAATATTCATTTCTAGAAAATTATTTGAAGTATTTACAGAAAATAATAAAAAGAAACAGCCCTGTGCCACTGGGCCAGAATGGCCACAGTGCACGACCCAGGGCGAAGAGCCCAGCCGCTCGGGCGCCAGCGCGCGCACATCAGGATTTCAAACCTGACGGGCGGGGCCCGGCGGTCAGCGGCTGTAAGGGGAGGGAGATGACGGTGAGGATGACAGGCGGGGCCCGCCTGTCATCTTCAACCTTGCGGCCACGGCGACGGCGAGCTCACCGGCGGCGAATCCAGGCACAGCGGGGCAAACGGAGGGCAGGGATGGACTTAGCAGCGAGTCGCGGATGTAGTGGTGGTGGTGCGGCTCGCCGGGGAGGTCTGGTTCGTCGGCGGCGAGGTGGGACGGCGGAGGAGCTTCGGGAAGTCGCTGCTCCGGCCGATTCCGGCAGCTACAGAGATGGAAAAGCGAGGGTAATGCATCAGTGAGGTGCGGCGGTTCCAAATCGGGCGAGAGAAAGGGCGGAGGTGGCCTGTACCTCGAGATCCCCGGCTGCCCGACGCGGCGGAGCTCCGGTCGATCCCGAGCACAGGGGCTCTCTGGGGATGAGCGAGTGGTGCTGGAGGGCTAAAGGAGGTGAGGGGAGGCTGTTGGTGTCGTTGGAGAGGCTCGGGCGAGCTTATATAGCCGAGCCCACGGTCCACCGTGGACTCGTGCGCCGGCGAGGTCGCACACGAGGCCAGAGGCCGTGCTGGTGCCTGCGTTTGAGTTGGGGTGGTTCGTGGACGAGTCCTACGCCTAGTAGAGGGGAGAGGAGGAGCAGGGAAAGCTCCAGACAGCGCGCGCGTGTGAGCCCGATGAGTGGAGGCTGCGGGCGGCCAGCGCGCGTGCGAAGGCGGCCACTGGAGGGCGGAGGAGGAGGGGGACAGCGCCGGGGAGGGTCGCAGACGTCGAGGCGCGTTGGAAGGCGCGAGAGGAGAGCTCGAGGTGGTCGGGGGCAGGCGATTGGGCGAAGCTACAGTGCGAGGGCGCACTGTAGCACGCTCTGGCGCGGCCTTATCGCATGCCATGGCATGCCATTGGTCCTCTGGGCGCGTCCGCCGTGTCTGGGGGGTCCAGGGTGATGCAAGCAACACGGATGAGGCCTTGGATGCTCTGGAGGATCAAGGAGAGAGAAGAGAAGCTGGTAACTTGGTGAATTTTGGCTGTCCAGCAAGGTGAACTAGGGTTTTCACCCCTCAATCATGGAGCTGTGGACATGGGGGAGTTACTGGGGGTAGATAGTAACTAGATGAAGCTGTGGTAGAAAGTTGAGGCCAAGGTAAATAGTAAAAGTAATCAAGAAGATGGTTTTGGTAATTTGGCAGAAGGTGTTTGATCAAGTGTTGGTCAAGCAAATGATCTCCACTTGCCATGACACTTAACAGGATTGAATGTTATGTGAAAATAGGGTGTTTCACCAAATTTGGGCTCATTTGAAGAAACTAGCCAATGTAACTTTGGTGAACCCTAGAAATCAACAAAAATGGCTTCATCTTGTTTAAGTGAAGCTAATCATCTCCCCTTGATGCACCACTTGGTGTAGTTTCATCATTAGGGGTTATTATCATGCCCACAAAGTTTGAAGCTCCAGGTAAAAAGTTGGTAATGTAAAGTTGTTCAAATTTGCATTTGAACAGAAATGGTTTTGTGGTATTCTGATCAATTTGTCCTACTCCAAATCTTGTGCCATTAAGTCTAGATGCCTTATTAGGCCATTCTAGCATGTGTACCAAGTTTGAGAGCATATGGACAAGTTTGGCAATGTAAAGTTGCTCACACTTCAAATATGGACAGAATGGTTATGAAGGGTTTTGAAGATGTTTTCTTGCTTCCCAAGGCATGAGGCTTGGCAAGATCATCAAATATGTCATATATGACATGATAGAATTTCCCTGAAATTTTTGGAGAATATTTCCTTTGTAAATATTTCAAAAGCTTGAAATATCCAAAAAGGGTTTTAGAGGGATTAGCCCATTATTTTGAACATGACCAAGTGTTGAAACTCTTATATATGGACAATATATGTCCTATGAGTCTCCCTGAATTTTGGCAAATATTTTTGAAATACTTAAATAATTTTCCCCTATTAAAGACCATTGCTGGCCTTAAGAAAAAGCTTTTAAATAAAATAGGAAAATAACTTTTAAAATTATACTTTTGTGGTTTCTGGGAGTCCTATGACTACTAGGTCTCAAATATGCTTTTTGAAACAATTTTCTCACCATAAATCAAGCACTTGCAGTGCAAACCTCAATTCAGGGGTTTTTGGAATACTAAATTTTAAAAATACATTTTGGCCAAATTAATTTTATAAGGAAATACTATACTGTTATATAACACTTGGCATGATCACTGGGTAGAAGTTTTGGGTATGGAAATGAATTCTTCAAAAGGTAATAGTTGACTTTAATGAGCACATGAAAAGCACATGAAGAAAAACTCAATTCCAAATAAAAGCCAAATGATGCCAAAAAAATTTGCTGGTCCAAATTTTCATGCTTCATTGATGCAAATAACATGTTTACAAAATGCAGGGTGTGACAAGTCTTGACGACAAACGAGAGGTCGTTGTCAATAGCTTCAAGATGCATGCGCATCTTATTCTTCCAGTAGGGGTAATTAGTGCCATCAAAGTCGGGGCACGCAATGGAGATCTTGATTATCCCTTTAGTTGACATAGCTAAAACTCCTGGTGGATAAACCAAATCACACAAAACAAGGAAGCACCTTGCTCTAATACCAATTGAAAGTGCTAGTGATCAACTAGAGGGGGTGAATAGGCAATTTTTGTGAAAGTTTTCAAAATATGTAATGTCTTCATAGACAAACAAGCAAACATCACCTACACGATATGCAGCGTTAGTTAAACTACACAAGCATGGCCATAGTGAAGGAAGTATGATGCATTAAGCACAAAGAGATACAACATCTAGGTAGTGCACATCATGAAGGAAGATAAAGTGAAGCCAATTAGCAAACAGAAAGTATGTCTTCACGCAATGAGAGATAGATTTCTTGATGTTTATTATACTCATCACATGATTAACAAATTACAACATTTGAAACAAGACACTCACACCGTATCAAAATATTATGAGGATTTACAAACTACTTTGTTGCACTCATTTTTTGAATAAAGTGAGGAAGATTTTACGGATAGATTATGGGGAGGATTATACCGTGATACTCAAGAGATACTAAATCATGAAGAGTTTTATCCTATGAAACATTCGTTTTGACTTGCTTGCAAGCTAAACAGGGAATAAAACGTCGTGTTGCCCACGAGGAGAACAAGCGCACAGTGCACATTCCATGGGTTGGTATGATTGTTCCTTCAACTACTGGGCATACTAGGAAAACCACATCCATTGTTGTGAGTACTATATCACCACCACCATGTGACACATCACGATCGAGAGTGCCTACATCATCTAAGTTGATCATAAAAGGTAATGACAAAGGTACAGATCTTCCACCTCTACATGAGTATGATGATTGCCTTGTAAATTTGAATGCACCATGTGATGACCTACCCACTACTTTTATCACACCACTTATTTTAGAGGACTATGTTGATGATTTGACTTTGCCAAGTGATCAAGCAAAAGCAATATCAACAATGTCGAGTGCACCCATTGAATTAACTCATGATGCAAAGGAACCATGTGAATCAGGGAATAAATCAGATTTGGTTCAAATACATTTGAAAATAATTGTGCCAATGTTTAATCATTTTAGTATGACCTCTAATCTTGGTGATGATTCTGTGTCAAATAATGTATTGCATGTTTGCTTATTTAAGCATGTTGTAGCATGTGAATTCCATGCAAGTAAGGTTTATTCACCAATGTTGGGATGGTTTAATGATGAACATTGCCAATCTTTTGATATGAATAAGAGCTTCACTTATATGTGCAAACTAAGTTGCAATATTTTCATGCCTTCTACGTTTTTGTGATAATATTTTGGATTTATATTTTATGAATTATGAAAGTTACTCAAGTATACATTTGTCATATGGGCAAAACCAAGAGAAGTTAAAATGGATGACATATACATATACAACATGTACACCTTGTCCCTTTTGTTAGCCAAATTTCAGATTAAGCAACGCCGAGGACAGCTTTGTTTTCAAAAGGGAAGGATGACGAGGACATGACTACCTTGGATACAACCACAAATATTGCATACATGTATATTTGTGAGGTGATTTCTAATGCAAAGTATGCAAAAATTTATTGATGTTATCCAGGACAAAAATACTACACACACTTTTGTGCCATGTGTAATTGCAGGTGTATGAGACATATGTACAATCCACATATGAAGATAAGTAAAAAATAGAAGTTTAGGTGCTTTTCAAAAAGTTCTATCATGTCACTTTTGGCTCAAGAGAAGATAGAGTCCAAGTCTCTCATGTTGTCGACTCAGATTCATACTGCACAGACATACCTGAATCAAAACTACAATATCTCTTTCATCCAAACTCCGAATGGGGGTGATTCTTTTGTTGTTGGAAAGCAAATTTAATGTACTTTCCAACCCAATTGGATTCACCTTCAAATTCATCAGGAGCATCGAGTTATGGACGAAACAATCTGATGTTGTAGCAGAATCCGAGTTAAACTACAAGTCCAAAGGTGTTGCATCACCTCCACTTGGGCCTAGCGGCCTTGTATGACCTAGAGTTAGTTTTAAGCTACCTTGGGATGTCCTGCCACACCTTTGGCCGCCACCCCTTGCTCCTATGTAAGTATATCAATCTAGTAGCTTTTTTGCTTGGGATTTGTTTAGTCAAAAGTTAGCCATTGCAACTTCGTGTACTTCGTTTCTGTCCAATGACCAGACCAAGACCTCTTACGGATCCTCACCTTTATTAATACTTCATCTATATTTGCAATATTCATATTGCTTTATCATATTCTTGCTTGTCCTTCGATTACAAGCAGGAATATACCTTTGTGGTCAGGCTGATCGTGCTTTTGGCATCATCGGCAACCCCAGGAGATTGGTTTAGCAATTGCTAAGGCGTAACATCATGCACATTTGTAGTCGGATCGACAAAGTCGACTCCACCAAATCGATAGTGATCACCTTATCGAAAGATCGGGACCCTCACCTCTATCAAAGTGTTTTTGGAACTGGATCTTGAAGACTTTCTGAAGCGATTCTTCTTTTAGAACTTTTGAAACTTCCGCACAAGCATCGCGGGCTATCTTCCTATATCTTTAGGATCATCAGAACTGTTGTCAGATTCTTCAGATGAGGAAATGGCCTTTGCCTTCAAAGCATGGGAACGGCCATAGTTGGGGCCATTCTCTTCTCAGATAGCTGGAACTCATGTGTGTTGAGCCTATCAACTAGTCAGACGAATCAAGATCTTTGAAGTCAGGACGTTCTTGGATCACCTGTGATAGGGTGTAAAATGAGCTGTCAAGTGATCTCAATAGCTTCTTCACAACTTCATGCTTGGTGATCTTAGTGGCTCCAAGGGAACTAAGCTCAATGGTGATATCAGTAAGACGGTCGAAAGTGAGCTGGACATTCTCATTATCATTTCTCTTGAAGCGGTTAAAAAGGTTGTGAAGGACATCAATCCCTCGGTCTTTCTGAGTTGACACTCCTTCATTCACTTTGGAGAGCCAGTCCCAAACTAGTTTTGCAAATTCCAAAGCACTCACACAGCCATACTGACCCTTGGTCAGATGACCACAGATGATGTTCTTGGCACTTGAGTCCAGTTGTGCGATTCTCTTGGCATCAGCCGCAGTGACACCTTCACCGACTTTGGGAACGACAGTCTTGACGACAAACCAGAGGTCGTTGTCAATAGATTCAGGATGCATGTGCATCTTATTCTTCCAGTAGGGGTAATTAGTGCCATCAAAGACGGGGCACGCAATGGAGACCTTAATTATCCATGTAGTCGACATAGCTAAAACTCCAGGTGTATAAACCAAATCACACAGAACAAGGAAGCACCTTGCTCTAATACCAATTGAAAGTGCTAGTGATCAACTAGAGGGGGTGAATAGGCAATTTTTGTGAAAGTTTTCAAAATATGTAATGTCTTCGCAGACAAACAAGCAAACATCACCTACACGAAAAATGCATCGTAAGTTAAACTACACAAGCATGGCCATAGTGAAGGAAGTATGATGCATTAAGCACAAAGACAGACAACATCTAGGTAGTGCAGATCGTGAAGGAAGATAAAGTGAAGCCAATTAGCAAACAGAAAGTATGTCTTCATGCAATGAAGATAAATGGACCGGGCGTGCAATGCCTTCACGAAGCTAAACAATAGGTAATTGTGTGAAGAGATAGAATCAGTTGCTTGAAGAAGGCGAGGATTTGGTAGACCAGTTCCAGTTGTTGTGACAATTGTACGTCTGGTTAGGGAGGCTCAGATTGAACTCTGAAGACCACATCTTCACCTTATGCCCCTTGAGCTAAGGTCACTTAGACCTCGCCCAATCACTCTGGTAAGTCCTTAAGGTATACTTCCAAACCTTCACAAACTTCGTTCACCGATGATCCACAATGACTCTTGGATCCTAAGAACGCGATGCCTCACCAACTAGAAGATACACATTCTTCAAGTGTAATATGTCTTCGGATCACGCGGACAGAAAGACTTCAGTGATGCCAAACACCCTTTGGGCTTTGGGTGTTTTGGGGTTTGTCCTTGCGAGGATTCTCTCACAAAGGCTTCGGAGGTGGGTTGCTCTCAAATGACAAAAGCCGTGTCTTAACTCTGAGCAGCCACCGATTTATGGTGGAGGTGGTGGGACATTTATAGCAGCCAGGAGGCAACCCGACATGATTTGTCCCAAATGACCCTTGGTAATTGGGGAACCGACACGTGCCCAACGGTCAGATTTCAAACACACGCGGTAGCTTGACTTGGGCTTCAAGTAAAGCTGACTTGTCCAACGCAGGACAAGATTTTCTCTCATTGTCTTCACTCGAAGACATAGGAAATTGGTTGAGCATCACATCAATTTTTATGACATTGTTCACTTGGACACCAGTTGACAGTTTGGTGGTCCTATGACTCAAGAAAGAAAAAAAAATGAAACTATGAAACAACTATATCTTCGCGCTCCATTGTCTTCAAATGAATGCCTTCACATGTCATTATCTTCAACATAATTGTCTTCATGAACCACCATAGTCTTCAATGTCTTCATACATTTTTGGGGGTCATCTTCGATGTGCAAACTGAATGAATAGGGCCTTCTACATGTGTTCTCCTGTGAATCTCACAAACACATTTTTCCCTCAACCATGTTTGTCGTCAATACTCCAAAACCAACTAGGGGTGGCACTAGATGCACTTACACTCTTCGCTTGCCCATTAATATTACCAGCCAGAATCCGCAACTGAGCAAATGAGTGAGGGTCCCAATTAACGCCAATCCAAGACCGAACACAACCCCAGGCCAGCTTGGCCAAAGGACACGAGAAGAAGATATCATATGTGTTCTCCACATCGGAGCGAAGGGCACAAAGGGCAGAACCCGGGCCAGAGGAAGACCTTGACCTTTGGGGGATCCTAGCCGCCCAGATCTGCCATGTTTCCATCTCCCCCACTTCTAAAACTATTTTACAACAACACACAAATATTTTCCATTTTATTTTCCTTTCTTTCCGTCTGCCTTTTTCTAGTCAGATCTCTTGTTTGTGTGTCTCTGAGATTTTCATCATGAGTGATTTTGGTATGGCAGAAACAGATGATGGAAGGACTCCTAAAATTTAGCTCCTACTAATCTCAATGCTAAAACCTTTGTTTTGGGGCAAGGGAATGTTATGGGAAAAAGTGTCATTCAAGAATTCTTTAATTGTGTCAAAATTTGACTTATGATCATACTCCTATAATCAAAAGAACCAAAACATATCCAGAAGTTGTTTCCCCTGTTGTTCTTAAACTCGAGTGAAGATTCATTCACACTCACCCTACCATGCAAAGATTCTTTTATGAGTTGCCGGTTATGAAAGATCCTAGAGCTAAAAAATAGCTACCCTTGCCCTTATTAATGAGTTTGATCATATCGTATGAGAGGCTAGGGAGGTCTTTGATTTTTATGGTACGAACCGTGAAAAACCGGTCAAGTGATGAGATCATTTATAATAGAGATTATATGCTAAGACATCTTCTTGGTGATGATCGCATGTTTGATGAGAACCTTAAAAAGGAGGTTCCTCCTTTGAGTATGATCCAGCACGTTTTCAATGAACTTAATCAATGTTACTCTTGGATTGTGGTCGGTAATTAAAACGGATTTGCCGACAGACAACTTGCTAATGCTAAAATTTCTATGGACGATGTGTTTACCATTTTATTTGAAAAGCCCCCCGGTAGCAACACATCCAAGAAAGAGAAGAAGAAAGGTGGCAAGACTTAAAGTCTATGCAACATGCGTAGCTAGGGGCGTAAGAGCCATTGTGAGGCAACCCAATAGTTATCTTTAATTTTTGGTTTTCTGTTTTTCTTTCCTTTTTTAATAATTAGACAATTATAATACTACTATGCTTGTATTTTGGTGTTCTAATTAGTGTTTGTGCCAAGCAAAGCCTTTGGGTTGATTTGGGTGATAGTTGACTTGATCCTGTTGGAAAACAGAAACTTCCGCGCCTAGTAGCCGAATTGTTTGCAATTTCTAGAGAGTGAACAATTTCTGCTTTTTACACATGATTTATAAACAAATCTCCCATGTTTTCCTAACATTTCAAGATTTTTAGAGTTACAGAAGTATGGCTAAAAATTATGTATTTACAAACTAGTAGTTTTTGACATATTCCATTTTCATTGCATTATGTGCTTATTTGGGTTTTATCGGGAGGTATAAGCCATGGTAAAGTTAGAAGATAGTAGATATAATGTAATAACAAAATATGAATGGGTTTGCAATAGTACAGTAAAGATTGGTTTTATTATACTAATGGATCTCACGAGGTTTTGTTAAATTTTGTGTTATTGTAGTTTTCAAGTTTTGGGTGAGATCACGATGTATGAAGGAATAAGGAGTGTTAAGAGACTAAGCTTGGGGATTCCCATGGCACCACAAGCCAATATTCAAGGAGAACCAATCAACTAAGACAGGGGATTCCCCGGAAGGCATCTCCTCTTTCTTCTAACGATCATCGGCAATTTTACTTGGGACTATATTTTTATTCTTCACATATCATGAGTTTTGCTTGGAGTGTCTTGTATTATATGAGTCATTGCTTGTTTTTATTTTTAGTTTGTCATGGTCATCCTTGCTGTACGCACCTATTTGAGAGAGCCATAATGATATCTTGATTTGTTAAAATTGCTCTATGTACTTCACTTCAATTTTTTGTGCTTTGGAATTGCTCTAGTACTTTACCTATATCATTTTTAGCACGGTGGTGCTGTTATTTTAAAGAAATATGCTCTCATGCTTCACTTAGATTACTTTGAGAGTTGATTTTTTTAAATATTTATGCTCTCGTGTTTCACATAAATTTGTTTGAGAGCTTGTTATTAAGAATGGCAATATGCTTTAAATATGAATTTGGTCCCAAAGTGATAGATATTCTAGAGGGATATAATAAAAACTTTTATGAAGATAATTGGATATTAAACTTGATTCCTGGCATTAGTTTTGCGATATGGAGATAGTGATATGTGAGTCATGTTGGTAAGTAATTATGTGTTAGTAAGAATATCGGCATTAAGGTTAGTGATTCCCTATGCATGCACATAAAGTCAATTGTAATGCAATGAAGTTATATCCTACTTGTGGTGCATTATTCAATGTTAGTTATGTTTAATGTTCGTTTATGATCGTTTTCGTTTCATGGTTGGTCGCTTCTCAATATGTTTGCTAGCCTCCATTTTGTACTAAGCGGGAATACTGCTTGTGCATCCAACTCCTTAAACCCAAGTTCTGCCAAACGAGTGTACCATTCCTATCTATATGCGGTATTTCCATGTCGTTCCAAGTAAATTTGTATGTGCTAACTCTAATTTTCAATATGAGTTTCTATTTTGTGTGACCATACCACTCATGAAGTATCAGGGGGTTGCCAATATTTTCCATGCTAGGTATGTTCTTCTTAAGGTGAGTGTCTCTTCACTTGTCATTGCACGAGAGTGTGGCGGTAATAGGGATGCCTAGTCCCGAAATGCAAAAAATACTATAATAAATTCCTTGGTATGTGTTGGTATGGAGGGCACCCGTGGATACGACTAGCCATGGATTGTGAAAGAATGGTGCAAAGGAAATAAACTTTATTTTATGTTTGCGAACCGCCTATGATTTATCTAGCATGCCTCTCAAAACAACTTTATCTCTCCATTTAAGCTTTGAGCTCTGGCGCCTCTACAAATCTCTGCTTCCCTCTGTGAAGGGCCTATCTATTTACTTTTATGCAATTTTTTTCTTCAGTCTCCATCTTCTCTTATAAAGCACCAATTAGGAAACATTATTATCATACTTGTGCATTGGATGTAGCTAATATTTGGATGTGTTTCATGAATGGAACACTGATTAAGCATAATGGGCCAGTGATAGCTTTCTTTAGCATTGATATTTTGAAAGACATGGTTGCTTGTTGATATGCTTGAGTATTAAGGTCTTCATGTCAAATTATAGACTATTGCTTTGAATCATCTAAGGTCCAAATGTCCATGCTACAAAGAAAAGAATATGATGAATGTGTTTGGCAACATTCCACGTCGAAAATTCTATTTTTATCATTTACCTACTCGAGGATGAGCAGGAATTAATCTTGGCGATGCTGATACATCTCCAATGTATCTATAATTTTTTATAGTTACATGTTGTTATAGTATAAATCTTGGACATTTTATATACATTTTTGGCAACTTCATATCATTTTTTGGACTAACATATTGACATAGGGCCAAGTGTGATCACTGAGGGGTTCATCATCCTCATTGGTGCTCCTCCGATGACGCGTGAGTAGTTTAGCATAGACCTATGGGCCCGTGTTAGTAGCTAGATGGCTTCTTCTCTCTCTTTGATTTTCAATACAATGTTCTCCTTGATGTTCTTGAAGATCTATTTGATATAACTCTTTTTTGCGGTGTGTTTGTTGGGATTCGATGAATTGTGAGTTTATGATCAGATCTATCCATACTTGATTATTATAGCCTCATATTTCTTCTTTGATATCTTGGTTTGGTTTGGCCAACTAGATTGATTTATCTTGCCATGGGAAGAGGTGCTTTGTAACGTGTTCGATCTTGCGGTGAGCAATCACAGTGACAGAAAGAGACATGACACGCATGTATCATTTCTATTAAGGATAACAAGATGGTGTCTATTCCTACATGAATAGAGCTTGTCTACATCATGTCATCATTCTTATTGGATTGCTCCATTTCTCCATGAACTTAATACACTAGATGCATGCTGGATAGCGGTCGATGTGTGGAGTAATAGTAGTAGATGCAAAACCGTTTCGGTCTACTAATCTTGTACATGATGCCTATATACATGATCAGTGTCTTGGATATCATCATAATTATTTGCTTTTCTATCAATTGCACAGCAGTAATTTGTGTACCCACCATATGGTATTTTCTCGAGAGAAGCCACTAGTGAAATCTATGGCCCTTGGTCTATTTCCTATCATATATTTTCAGATCTATTCGACCAAAAACCCAAAATAATTTACTAAATTTTATTTGCATATATTAACCTATCTATTTATCATATATCAATACCGACGAGGGATTGACAACCCCTCTACACATTGGGTTGCAAGATTTGTGGTTTCTGTGCAGGTGTTGTTTACATAGTGTTGCTTTGTTCTCCTACCGGATTGATAATCTTGCTTTCATAATTGAGGGAAATACTCACCTCTATTGTGCTGCATCATCCCCTCCTCGTTAGGGAAATACCAATGCGGATCACAAGTACCACATCCCCTTCCTCGAAGAGAAGTGCAATAAGTATCTCCTACTCACTAATACTTCCTTGCAAAGCTTTCACTTCTATCCTAGGAAGGAATCACCCACCACAGAATTTAACCTTTATGATGTGCCTAAGGAAATGACACTTCATGATTTTTGCAAATGTTTGCAAATTACCTTATGAGGGTAGTCACTTTGATCCATGTCCTAGAGACATGGAGGAGTTTATTGATGAAACTACTATGGGAAGACGAGAGGAGTGTCTGAAGCAAGATTGGCTATTTGCATTTTCCCGTTTTACGTTGCTATGCATTATTTTCTGTGAGATGTTTGATTGGCCGCTGGGAGAGTGGAGCGCTCAGTGCGCCTAATCTTGATATTTTGTGCCATGCTTTATATGCTGATAGAATTTTTAGTTTGGGCACTATGGTTGCTCGACGGTTACACAAAAACCATTTGAATGGTGTTATTTATGGTGGTATCTATGCCTCCCGCCTCGCTGAACACTTGGAGATTCCTATTAGACATGATGAGGCGGAGGAGAGGCTGCTATATACTAAATATTAAGACTATGGTAGCATCATTACAAATTATTGACAAAGATCTCATTACTTTATTGACAAAGATAAACAAAGGCAATTTCGTTACAACTTAGTATTTAGCCAGTGAACTCCTGAAATCATTAATTTTCCAGCACCTTCTTTGTTCGGTCTTTATTCAGGTAGGTACACTATTATGACCGAGGACATCTATGCATACTAGGGTCTGACGCAACCCCTAGTACCCAAGTGCTACTTGTGATCCGCGTTGGTAAATTCCCCGAAGAGGAGGGTATGATGTAGCACAACAGCGGTAAGTATTTCCCTTAGTTATGAAACCAAGTTTATCAATCCAGTAGGAGAACCAAACAACCCTATGTAAACAACACCTACACACAAACAACAAACCCTCGCAACCCAACGCGTGAGAGGGGTTGTCAATCCCTCCAACGTAAGATAAATACATAGATTGATAAATGCAAATAAAATAAAGGCAAATAAAACACATCAAAAGTGTTTTTAGATTTTCGGCAAAACTGATCTAAAAAAATTTGATAGGAAAATAGACCCCGGGTGATGCGGAGCATCCTACGGACACCACCATGTCAAGAGTACGTTTGGCAAGTGACACGTGCAACATCTACTTCACATACACAAAGGTGAATCATCTCCTTTACACGTGTTCACTTGACCCCTTCGAGGATGGTATACTACTTGACGCTTCTCCCGTGTGCATGCATATGTATTGTCAGAGCTTCACGGATGTCAAGGAGGAGTGCGAACGCAAGTGTACGTCGACATCATCCGCAAGGGAGGCATGTAAGAGAAGACGGAAGAAAGGAGAAGAAGAAGATGGAGCGGCTGCTGGAGCCAGGCCGGACGTCCGGACCACCCTCCGGATCATCCGAACCTTCCCTCGGACCATCCAGGTAACTGTGCCAAAGACACCCGAAGGCTACCACTTGAAGCCGGATCATCCCAAACTCCGTTTGGATGATCCGGACACCCGACGACCGGATCATCAGGCAACCCGTCCGGATCATCCGGCCTTTGCGTGCGCGCATGACTTGGGACGAGGCCCATGTACCCTTTTCGCCCCTCACTTACCCCTTCATGGCCCTAGACTATATATACTCCTCCACCTCCACCATTTTAGGGTTAGCAATGTGTTAGCTCATTTCAGACTTAGATCTTTGCTCATCCATGTGGTTCTACTCCACCGAGAGACCGCGGCCTCTACGGAGAAGATCCACACACAGATTCAAGACCCCTCACGGGAAGATCCCTCGCGGATTCAAGACCTCCCCACGGAGATGAACTAGCTACCTTGTATCTTTCCTTTGTTGAATTTGGACCGTGTATATCGTTGTGTTGAGGACATAGCACATGTGTGATCGTTTCTTGTTGATTTGAGTGTATTCCTCTCGTTTCCCTCGTGTTTCCCCCTCGTGTTCTTCGTATTCTTTGTGGGAATCCCCTCCAATCGTGACATATGGGCCTAGATCAGGTTAGCCCCGTATCATATGGTATCATGAGTCACGTTGATCACGAATTTGGAGTTTTCCCCACCGTTTTCTAGCCTTGTTTTGCTTGATTTCATCCTAAATTCAAAAATTCCCCATAAAAATAGCCCCAAAGGTTTTTGTGATCTGTTGGTTTGATGATGTTTTGTTGATTTTGATCCATGGATTTTTCGTGTTTCGAGTGGATCTAGCATCTCCACAAATTTCTCCACTTTCCATCCATGAAATCCTCTCAATTTGCCCCCAAAATCACCAATTTCCGCCCCAAAAATCGTTCCCGAGAGGAAAATTCCGAGCAGTTTGACCTCCGTGGATCATCCGAAAGAACTCCTGGGTCATCCGGACCCATCCTGATCAGCTGGACCCTCTTCGGGATGTCCGGACACCCCAAAAACCCGAACCGGCATTGCTGAACCCGGATCATCCCGACCAACTCCCGGATGTCCAGGTAACCCTGAAACTGACGCGACTGAATTTTTGTTTGAGCCATAACTAATTCACCCGAAGTCCGTTTTTGACGTTCTTTAGCTCCTTTTGAATATATTGACATAACTAATCTCACAAAAATACTACCATCATCATTTGATTCCATCAAATTTTTGGAAATTTGGCATCTTTGCCTAGGACCTTCACCATATCATCTGCTATACCACCGCCGACTTGCGCAACCAAACCCATTTGATCCATATAGAATTTGTGGTTGCTTGAGTAGTGATTTGAGTCTCCTAAGGTATTTAGGCTACTTAGGGATGGTGCTTCTTCATCAAAGACCACCATCACTTCCACATAACCTTGCCCACCATACATTACCGCCACCCCAACCTAACCCAATTTTGTTTGAGCTTGTTTGAGTTGTGGGTTGTGTTATAACGCCCCAGATATAACAATTCCCAATATGGCAATATATGCATCGTTGACTTAATCAATTCCATTATAGGCTCCTCCTTAATTTCGGGTTTCTTTGTTTTTGCCTTGTGCATGTGTTGCATATCACCATGTCATTTCCATCATGTGCATTCCATTGGCATAGTCTCACTTGCATCCGTGTGTAGTTGCATCCTCTTCGTCCTCTCCGTTGTCCGTTTTGGTTTCTGACTCTCTCACACGGCACCCATCGCACCTCTCTAGTCTTTGTTTCGTGAGTGGGAGAAAAACGTTCTCGGAATGGGGTGAAAGTTGACGTGTGATGTTGTTATAGTGTGGGTAGACCGCTTGACAAATTTCGTTCCATTTGGAGGTTGTTTGATGCCCCAACGGTTAACATCATGGACCGAAAACCCGTTTCTCTTTTGGCCCAGCACCCCCCCACAACAGCCCGCTAGCCCATCTAGACCACCTCCATGCTCTTGTTCGTCGGATCACGATCGTGTGGACGAAAACCGCACCCCATTTGGACTCTCCTAGCTCCCTCTACCTATAAAATACCCCCCACATCCATTTTCACCGATGAAACCCTAGACCCGGGCTCCCCACCGCCGCCGGACACGTCCGTCCTGACCGGACGCGTCCGCCACCGCCTCCTCGACCAACCAACGGATGCCATGTGTCCACCGCCGCCTCCACCTTCCTCTAGCACCGCCGGCCCGCCGGGGCCCAGGCGGGGCCCTCCCGGCCCGGAGCCGCCGCCATCCTCTCCCCCGCGTCCCCGCCGCCGGCCCTCACCACGGACGCTGCTGACTAGATCCCGCCGGCTCTTGTCGTCTCCTCCGTCTCCGGCGAGCCGCCGCCCGATCCGGTGGATCCAATCCAAGCGGGATCAGATCCACCAAGCCCGCCATCCAAATGGACCCCGCCATCCCGGATCACTCCATCCCGCTCCGTCTTGTCCGCGTTGACTTTTGCGGAGGTTAATTTCCATCAAGTCCCGAAATCCTTATATTTTGTTGCCTCCTTCATCATGTCGTATCTCCATGCCCGTAGCTCCCTTTTGCGCATATGATATATGGAAATGTTCGCCTCGAAGTGCTCTATGTGATGGCATCAGTTTTATGCATGTTAGGGTTCATCTAGATGTCTTAATCTTCGCTGCAAAACTGCTATGTGATGTTACTGTTTCAACACTAGCTGTCTGTCAACAATATGTATGCATGTTCGTGAGGTCGTAACTTTGTGCATGTTGGTCCAAATGGAGTGTATGATATGTAAAAATATACGTCTTGTGAAGCTCCTCATGATGGATGCATTTGCATATATGTTAGGTTGCATTCTGCCATGTTTAACCCTGTTGCAAAAGTGCTTGTTGCTATTAAGTTGCTGAAATTCTTATAACTTGATGAATTGTCTTTTTCGTAGCATTTTGTGTGATTTTCTTTTGAGCCACATGTCAACATGTTTTAGGAGCATAATCATGTTATCTTTGAAGTGGTGCATTTGGTTTTTCCAGATATGCTATGTGGTGACTTGAACAAGCTTGTAAACATGACATGCCAATGTTGCTGTTTTACACTTAGTGAAAAAACTGCTAAGTCTGGAATATGTAATAAAATGTTGCCATGTAAACTTGATGCCACAATCTTTTCCATGCATGTTTTGGAATAACTAGTGAGCATGTCTTGATGTCCATGTTGTTGTCTATCAATCCATGCCTTTGTTTGCATATATGCCCTGCTGTAGCTTGTTGTTATCTTGCTCTCAAAATGCTTGAAATCTAATCTATCAACATGTTAACAGAACATTCAATTTGGCAAAGCTCGTGTTAAGAAACCCTTGCATGGAATGAATTGTTTTTTTGGATGTATTGGAAGTATATTTATGGCTTTTTCATGCTCATGTAAATTTCATGCTTGTTAGACTTGTTTTGCTTGCTGTCATGTGCCTCCAAAGGCAGCTACAAAATGTTCCTGGTTGCATGCCTAGTAATTTTCACCATGTCTGAAAATATGTTAACTTTGAATCTTGCCATGCTTGTTTAACTGTGTTCCAACAAGTTTTTGGGTGTGCTCTGAGATCATACTTGTTGAGAATCATGTATATTTCACATCCATGCCTTTTGTCATCATGTTTGGGTGCTGTAGCATAATTAAACCTTGCTCCAAAGTTGCCATGTTGCTGTTAACTTCAGTTTTGCATTGCATCTTGTTTTGTTTGCATTTGCAAACAATGCATCCAATTCCAATTATCTTTATATCGATTTCGACCAAAATCTTTCAATCTATCCAGTGGCATGCTTGGTTTTCCAAAATCTTGCCCACATCCATCATGTCTTCACATGTCCTTCCCGGCTTCGTCTCCTTTCATACCGGTAGCTCCGTAGCATCATACTTGCATCTCTCTTGCATAACATGCGTTCTTTCTTGTCAATTGTTTTTATTTGGATGCTTGTTATGTTTGGTAGCACCGAGAGACGAGTTCGAGTCCGAGGTTGAGACAGCCGCTGATTTCGATTACGAAGAGCATGGTCCCGAGTATACCAACGACTTACCTGGCAAGATGACCATTCCTTGATACCACCACTATTGTTGCTATGCTAGATGCCTCGCTCTTTTGCATATCGCGATACCTATCCTTTTGCATGTCAGCCCCACTTTTCCATGAAACCTCTAACTACCCACCTAGTAAACCGTTGTTTGGCAAAGTTACACTTTTGCTCAAGCCCCCCTCTTATAGCGTTGCTAGTTGCAGGTGAAGATGAAGTTTTCTCCATGTGGATTGGGTTTTTGGGAATAACACATCTATTATTTTACATTAATGCACCAATATACATGGCAAAGGGTGGAAGGCTTGGCCTTTTGCTCGGTGTTTTGTTCCACTCGTGCCGCCTTAAGAACCGATAAACCGTTGTTATGTTCCTTGATTTTGCGTTCCTCACGCGGTTGGGTATATAGGGACCCCTTGATAGTTCGCTTTGAATAAAACTCCTCCAGCAGGGCCCAACTTTGGTTTTACCATTTGCCTAATAACTAAAAACTTGCATAGGGACCGGCTAGCACCCGAGGACTTAATTAACAACCCCCAGCCAGTGCTCCTCATGAGTGTTGGTCCAAACTAGAGCCACTTGCGGTGCCACCCAATTACTAGGACTTCCTGTTGCTGTACGTAGTGCTCATCCAATTGTGGCCTAAGACGAGATACGCGTGGCTCCTATCAGGGTGTCGTCACATCAGGAGGTCTTGCTGGACTTGTTTTATCATTGTTGAAATATCTTGTACACCGGGATTCCGAGTCTGATCGGCTAGTCCCTAAGATAAGGGGTTTTAATCTCGGTTGATCGCGAGAGCTTGTGATGGGCTAAGTTGGGACACCGCTGCAGGGTTATGATCTTTCGAAAGTCGTGCCCGCAGTTATGTGGCGGAAGGGAATTGGTTAATATCCGGTTATAGATAACTTGACACAATACCTTAAACAGAATACACTACCTTGTGAGTAGTCGTAATGGTCCCTTTTCGAGGAAATTCGGGAAGAGAACATGGCTGGGTTATGGATGACTCGTAGGTAGACAGGATCATCTAGTGATCATGATTTAGTTCACGACTGATGGCTTTCACTTCTCTTCTCGCTCTGATAATACAATAGCTAGCCACCTCATCTACGCTTAGCGCTTGCAGCAGCCCACTTATACACTTTAATCTTACCCAAGAGCTTTGATAGTTTTGATACCCGAGAATGGTATTGCTGAGTCCTCGTGGCTCATAGTTTAGTACAAAAACATGTGTAGGTACAACCGAGTATGATCCAATTGATGGCTAGGAACTCAAGTGGGAGTCCGATGAGGAACATGGGCGTATGTACGTGACGTTTCCCGACGATCAGTAGTGGTTCCTACTTGGGGCCGATCGGGCATAGTGGGTGGTTATCTTCTTTTCATTTAGATTTGTCCGTAGTCGGACCATGATTGTACTTGGATGAATGTATGACTTAATTATGCATTGTAAGAAGTGGCGATTGTAAGCCAACTATGTATTTTCTTCCCCCCTTTGTTCTTGTACATGGGAATGTGTGAAGATGACCTTCTTGCGATCATACCAAAATGTGATTATGCCTCTAAGTCGTGCCTCAACACGTAGGAGATATAGTCGCATCTTGGGCATTACAAGTTGGTAATCAGAGCCTTCCCCGACTTAGGAGCCACTATTTGATCGAACCGCTGCCGATGTTGAGTCTAGATTATTTTCAAAAAATTGAGTCTTAGGATTATATATATCGGAGAGTATGAATTCTTTTTATTCCTTATCTCCTTCATCGCTCTGGTGAGGACTCCTCACGTAGAAGTTTTTGTCTTCCTACCCTGTTTTCCACTAAAAAAATTAGGATCATGAAGGTATTGTTGGGATCGTTCCGATATTTTTGTGACGAGAACATTGTTCTTGGTGCCTCCCGTCATTTAGGGGTTGTGGCAGTGTCCCGGGGAGTTGAGCTCCGAGGTGTTGTCTTCACAATTGTATCGTTGCAGTTCTGGAATACCAAAGGTGGCTGACATTGAAAAATCTTCTATGCATGTCTGGTGGTGAGATAACCCAGACGTCACCCAATACTAGGGGGATAGTTCAGGAGTATTGCCACAGCTAGTATAGCGGATGCTTTTCGAAAGTCAGAGGTAAACGGTTTTCGAACGTGCCTGGTTATGTGTTGACGAATGGATACAGCTAGATGTAGGATTTATTAGTTGAGTGATATGCGGTGCTTCCTCTGTATCCCCAACACCAGATTGCATAACCGGAAAGCTTTGGGAATTAATAGGTGGGAATTCAAGTAGCTCTTAGGAAATCTTCCAACGGATGCATGATATGAGGTTGGGGTCTATCATGTATTTGTTCCATCTGTTACCTTGTTGGTTTATTCTTCAATCTATTCACGTGGCTTCTCAACAAGTTGATGTGTCATTTAAGCTTATGGAATTCATTCGTTCATTGCTCTGTTCGGATGTTACTATGAAGATTTATGTTGCAACATGTCTAGCCTTTGATTCAACTTGTCTATTTGGCAATTGGGAATCTAACGGTTGTCGTCATCTCCAGGATGGCACCTAAAAAAGTTCCCAACCAGAACTCGGAGGTTGATGATGAAGCACCACCATCTCCTCCTCCTCCGCTTGAGGCATGGCGGGCTGTGATGCAAGCCACCACCGCCAACACTCAGATGATGCAAGCTTTTCAAACTATTCAGAACAACCAGAACAATCAAGGGAATCAAGGCCAAGCTAACTTCAACAACCAGCCTCACTTTGGTACTCTGAACCAATTCCTGGCAAATCAGCCCATGCCCTTAAGCTTCTCTGTTGATCCGCTCGATGCTGAGGATTGGCTCACTGATATCAAGAAACACTTCGAGTGCAGTAATGTCAGACCTGAGGATTATGTCAAGTTTGTTGCATTCCAACTCAAAGACCAATCTGCAGATTGGTGGCAACAGTACAAAGACTCCAGAGCTGGTCGTGAGATCTCTTGGACTGACTTCTGCCATGATTTTCGTTCTCATCACATCCCTACCAGTGTCATTGAAGGAATGCGTGAGCAATTCCGCAACCTGAAGTAAGGCAGCATGTCTGTCTTCCAGTACAATGTCAAGTTTCAGAATCTGGCCCGTTATGCTAAGCAAGACATTCCCGATGCCAAGAGCAAGATCTACCAATTTCGAGGTGGTTCGAAAGATGAACTCCAGCTTGCTCTCACTCTCTTTGAGCCAGCTGAATTTGATCAATTCTACAACATGGCTCTCAAGCAAGAAGCTGCCCAACTCGAGTGTGAGGCTTCAAAGAAAAGAATCAGAGATGCAGTCAATTCCTCTTACTCCTCACAAGTGGTTGCTAACCAGCAGAAGTTCTGGATTCCACCACCTCTAGTGTTCCGTCCTCCAAGTCAGAACAAGTACTCAGGTGGTCGTGGATCTTCCCACCCACCCAACCCAAGCAACCAGAACAAGTTTTAGCCTCAAGCTTCAAGGTCAAGTGCTCCTCCTCCTCGACCAGCTTCAGAGGTCACTTGCTACAAATGTGGTCTAAAGGGACATTACTCCAACAAGTGCACCAACCAGAGGCACCTTCCGTCACCCCCTCCTATCAAGTCGTCAAGCAATGCTATTGTCAAGCATGTTCCCAAGTCTGCAAGAGTGAATCTGATGAACGTAGCTCAGGAAGACGATTCTACAGATGTGATCATTGGTAATCTTCCAATTAACTCTATTCCTGCAAAAGTTTTATTGATTCGGGTGCATCGCTTTCCTTCATATCAATACCATTTGTGGCCAAGCATGATTTGGCTATGGAGAGCATACCAAGGCCTTTAAAGATTATTTCTCCGAGGTTGCAAATGACTTTGAACTCAGTTGTTCCGGATATTTCCATCAAGATGGGCAATTATAAATTTCTAGCTTCCTTAGTTGTTCTCGGCAATTCGGACATTGACCTCATTCTTGGAATGATTGGCTCTCGAAGCATGATGCTCTTCTTGATTGTGCAAACAAGGAGGTCAATCTTACTCATCCTTCTGAAAATGTGATTATCGTCGCAGCTCGAGATTACACAATCAGGCTATTCTCTCTCGATTGCAAGGGCGAGATTAATGCCATATCCCAGATTCCAGTGGTTTGCAAATATGAAGACGTATTTCCTGAAGAATTGCCAGGGATGCCTCCCAACCATCTAGTTGAATTCTTCATTCAACTTGAACTTGGCACGGAGCCAGCCTGTCGATGTCCATACAAGCTATCTCCTAAAGAGTTGAAGGAGTTGAAGAAGCAACTCGACGAGCAACAACGCTTGGGTCTGATCAGACCAAGTTCTTCTCCTTGTGGCTGTGGTGTTCTTTTTGTCAAGAAAAAGGATGGTACGGAACGATTGTGCGTTGATTACCGGCCATTGAACAAGAAGACAATTAAGAATAAATACCCGCTCCCCAATATCAATGAACTATTTGAGCAGCTCAAAGAAGCCAAGGTTTTCTCAAAGCTTGATCTCCGAATGTGCTACAATAAAATTCGTATACGTGCGAAAGATATTCCCAAGACCGCATTCTGGACATGTTATGGCTCCTACGAGTACACAGTCATGTCCTTCGGGCTTGCAAAAGCACCTCCTACCTTCTCTCGGATGATGCATTTCATATTCAACCCATACACCAATGAGTTCATCCTCGTCTATCTTGATGATATTTTGGTATTCTCCAAGACTAAAGAAGACCATGCCAAGCACCCTTGTTTGGTTCTTGACAGGCTCAGAGAGCACCCCTTTTATGTGAAATTCTCAAAGTGTGAATTCTGGCTTGATGAAGTTCTCTACCTGGGTCATATTATCTCCGCCAAGGGCATTTCAGTTAACCCCGAGAAGCTTGAAGCTATTGTTAAGTGGGAACCTCCTCAAAACGTCAAGCAACTCCGAAGCTTCCTCGGGCCGGCAAGCTATTGCAGAAGGTTCATCGAGAATTTCTCCAAGATTGCCAAGCCTCTGTCCAGCCTGTTGCAAAAGAATGTCAAGTATTCTTGGAATCCTGAGTGTGATGTGGCATTCAATACACTCAAAGAGAAGCTTGTCTCAGCTCCGGTCTTAACTCCTTCTGATGAATCCAAACCATACCAATTGTTTTGCGATGCCTCTTTGCAAGGTCTGGGTGGTGTCCTTATGCAAGAGAAGAAGATAGTGGCTTACACTTCTCAGCAGCTCAAGCAAAACGAGAAAAACTACCCCACTCATGATCTTGAGTTGGCGGCAGTTGTCCACGCCTTGATCACGTGGAGACACCTCTTGTTGGGCAGACAGGTTGACATCTTCACCGATCACAAGAGCCTGAAGTATATCTTCACACAACCAAACCTCAACATCCGTCAGACTCGTTGGGTCGAAATGATTCAAGAGTACAACCCAAGCATTGAGTACACTCCTGGCAAGGACAACGTGATTGCAAACGCCTTGAGCAGAATGGCTTATTGCAACAGTCTCATCCTCAAACCGTTCCAACCGGATCTCTGTGAAGCATTCCGGAAACTCAACCTTCAAATTGTTTCGTAAGGATTTCTTGCCAACCTTCAAGTTGCTCCTACCTTGGAAGATCAAATCCGTGAAGCTCAACTCTTGATGCTATGGTGAAGAAAGTGAAGCATGGTGTTGCCAAAGGTACTCCAAAGTACAAGTGCTACCGCATTGATGAGAAGGACACCTTATTCTTTGAGGACCAGATTGTGGTTCCAAAAGGTGACCTACGGAAGGTCATAATGAACAAGGCTCATAATTCCCTTCTCTCGATACATCCAGTCAGCTCCAAGATGTATCATGACCTCAAGCAATCCTATTGGTGGACTCGTATGAAAAGAGAAATTGCTCAATTCGTGAACGAGTGTGATGTCGGCCGCCGAGTCAAAGCAGAACATCAACGTCCAACCGGACATCTCCAACCTTTACCTATTCCCGAGTGGAAATTCGATCACATTGAGATGGATTTCTTCACTGGCTTCCCCAAGTCCAAGCGAGGAAACGACACTATCTTTGTGGTCATTGATAAGATCACAAAAGTGGCTCATTTTCTTCCAGTCAAGGAATCCATCAACGCAGCCCAGACAGTAGAGTTGTACATCTCCAGAATTGTCTCTTTACATGGTATCCCTCAAGTAGTCTACTCAGATCGTGGAAGCTTGTTCACTGCCAAATTCTAGAATTCCTTCCAGTCAGCCATAGGTACCAAGATTCGCTTCAACACAACTTTCCATCCTCAAACAAGTGGTCAAGTCGAGAGGGAGAACCAAATTCTTGAAGATATGCTTAGGGCATGTATAATCTCCTTCAGTATGAAATGGGAAGATTGTCTTCCATTTGCCGAATTCTCCTACAACAACTTCCAAGCAAGTTCAGGCAAAGCACCATTTGAAATTATCTATGGCAGAAAGTGATGTACCCCTCTCAACTGGTCTGAGACTAGTGAACATCAGCTCCTTGGAAATGATTTGATCTTAGAGGCCGAAGAAATGTGCAAAGTCATACGTGAGAATCTCAAGGCCGCGCAATCACGCCAAAAGAGCTACTATGACGGCAAGCATCGTGACTTGGCTTTCAACATTGGTGATCATGTGTATCTCCGTGTTTCTCCTATGAAGGGCACTCAGAGGTTTGGTATCCAGGGCAAGCTAGCTCCAAGATACGTGGGACCTTTCAAGATTGTAGGGAAAAGAGGCGACCTCGCCTACCAACTTGAGCTTCCTCCAAACTTCTCGAACGTGCACGACGTGTTCCACGTGTCACAACTCCGGAAGTGCTTCAAGATGCCCGAGCGCACCGTCGCCTTCGAAGAAATGGATCTTCAAGCCGACTTGTCTTATCATGAGCACCCCGTTGCTATCCTTGAAGAGACCGAGCACAAGACTCGCAACAAATCAATCAAATTCCTGAAAGTGAACTAGTCAGGCCATACCGACAAAGAAGCTACGTGGGAATGCGAGGATCACCTTCATTCTGAATATCCGGAGTTCTTTCAGTCCTAGATCTCGGGACGAGATCTTTTCGTAGTGGAGGAGAGTTTGTAACGCCCCAGATGTAACAATTCCCAATATGGAAATATATGCATCGTTGACTTAATCAATTCCATTCCGGGCTCCTCCTTAATTCCTGGTTTCTTCCTTTTTTCCTTGTGCATGTTGCATATCACCATGTCATTTCCATATTCTTCTTTTGCTTGTTGGGAGCTTTCCCGTGTAAACAATTTCTTTTCTTTTCTTTGGGGGTCAAGAGGAGAAGACCATGACGAAAATGTTTAGTGGCTCTTATATGCATTGCTGTAGATTTAACTTTGAGCCGTATTACTTTGTCTTCTTTCTTGTATTGAATGCTTGCAGATGCCAGCTTAGTCCAATGCACGTGCACTATTATTATTATCCACATTGTTCGGTTGTGCGAGTGAAAGGCAATAGTGATGATATATGATGAATTGATTCAGATGAGAAAAGCTGGTATGAACTCAACCTCTCTTGTTTTTGTAAATATGATCATCATTCCTGATTCAGCTTGTTATGAATGAAACATGCTTGCAATGACAATTAGAGATCATAGCTACTCATACCATGTTTAATTAGCTAAGAGCTTATAATGGTCTATCTTGCGTGCCAACATGATATTAGAATGGTTGTGATGTGGTATGATAGGGTGGTATCCTCCTTTGAACGATTCAAGTGGTTTGACTAGGCACATGTTCATGCATGTAGTTGAAACAAAATCAACATAGCCTCCACGATATTTATGTTCATGGTGATTTATATCCTACTCTTGCTTGCATTCATTGTTGATTAGTTTTAATGCATGTTCATGACTGTTGTCGCTCTCTAGCTGGTCGCTTCCCAGTCTCTTTCTAGCCGTCACCTGTACTAAGCGGGAATACTGCTTGTGCATCCACCTCCATAAACCCCAAAGTTATTCCATATGAGTCCAACATACCTTCCTATATGCGGTATCTACCTGTCGTTCCAAGTAAATTTGTATGTGCCAAACTCCAAACCTTCAAATGAAATTCTGTTTTGTATGCTCGAACAGCTCATGTATCAACTAGGGTTGTCTATATCTTCCATGCTAGGTGGGTTATTCTCATGATGAGTGGACTCCGCTCATCATTCTTGAGAAAATGGCTGGTAACCGGGATGCCTAGTCCCATGCTCAAATCATAATAATTAAACAAAACTCCCCTAGGGTTGTCGCTTGTTTGGACGGTACCCCGTGGATTCAGATGGCCGTGGAGTGTGCTTGTTGGTGGTTGGGCAGTATAAACTTTACCATTCTGTTTGGGAACCGCCTATAATGTGTGTAGCATGGAAGATATCGAGATTCTTGGTTGCTATGTTGATAATGAAAGTATACCGCTCAAAAATATTATTCATCTCTATTTCGAAATTGAGCACTGGCACCTCTACAAATCCCTGCTTCCGTCTACGAAGGGCCTATCTATTTACTTTTATGTTGAGTCATCATCCTCTTATTAAAGAGCACCAGTTGGAGGGCACCGCTGTCATTTGCATGTATTGCTATTAATTTGCATTGAGTATGATTGTGACTGGATATCTTTTACCATGAATTACAATGTCTAGTCAGTCCTTGATCTTCAAAGGTGCTCTGGATTTATGTTTTGCGGTCTCAGAAAGGGCTAGCGAGATACCATCTTGTTATATCATATTATGATTGTTTTGAGAAAGTGTTGTCATCCGAGGCTTATTATTATTGCTTGCTAGTTGATTATGCCATTGATATGAGTAGACATGAGACCTAAAAGTTATTTCATGATCTTTGCTGAAAACTTGAATGTTGGCTTTACATATTTACAACAACAAGAGCAAACAGAGTTTGTCAAAGTTTTTCTTTATCACTTTCAGCTTATCAACTGAATTGCTTGAGGACAAGCAAAGGTTTAATGTAATGCCCAGTATGAGATTATACCTCCTACGTGTCGAGGCACGACTTAAAGGTATAAGCTCATACTAGAATGATCTCAAGTATGGTATCTTTGCACGACTCATGTAAAATTGGGATGAAATTGCAAAAGAGTAGTTGGATTACACTCGCCACGTCACACAATTCATTACATAAGCAATCATCATCCAAATAACATCACAGTCCGACTACGGACGAAGATCCAAATGAAAGATACCAAATAAATAAAGCCACAAGGTCCCGATCGCCCCTAGTAGGAACCACTACTGATCGTCGAAAACGTCACATACATACGGCCAAATCTTCATCGAACTCCCACTGAAGTTCTGATCCACTTCCGGCACTGGTCTTGGATGTACCTGCATCTGGTGTGTGTAGTAAACTGTGAGCCACGAAGGACTCAACAATCCCGTTTCCGGGTATCAAAACATACAAAGCCTTTAGGTGGGGAAAGGCTAATAAAGTGGCTGCAGCAAGCGCTAAGCAACTAGCTTACGTTTTCAGAGCGAGAAGAGAGTAAGAGCCATCGATCGACAAGGTGATCAATAAGTGATCCTAGCTACTTACGTCAGACATAACCCCACCATGTTCTTCTTCTCGAAACCCCTTGGAGAAGAGACAATCACGAAACTCACACAGGTAGTGCATTCTTAAGGATAGAGTGTCATGTTTTCTACAACCGGATATTAACAAATTCCCATCTGCCACATAACCGCGGGCACGGCTTTCGAAAGATCAAAACCCTGCAGGGGTGTCACAACCTAGCCCATCACAAGCTCACGATCTGCGGAGTCACAACTCCAAGGTGGGAAGACCTGAGTATTCTCGGAATCCCGTGCTCAAGATATACCGACATAGGTAAAACTAATCCAGCAAGATCTCCCGGCGTGCCGACACCCTGATAGTAGCCGTGCGTATCTCGTCTCAGGCCACGACCGGATGGGACAAGCTACAGGTTTTTAACAGCCCTCGGGTTTCCCCAAGGTGGCCCCGCAGGTTGCCCAGTTTGGACCAACACTCATGTGGAGCACTAGCCCGAGTTGTTGATTTAGAAAAGGGTTAATTACTCCCCATGCAAGTTTTAGTTGTTAGGCAAATGTAGTACCAAAGTTGGGCCTTGCTGGAAAAGCTTTAGCGCTAAGCGGCTTATCGAGGGGGGCCCATAAACCCCAACCGTGTTAGGAACGGTAAATCCGGGAACATAACACCGGTTGATCGGGTCCTAAGGTGGCATGAGTGGAACAAAACACCGAGCAAAAGGCCAAGCCTTCCACCCATTGCCAAGTATAGATGTGTTAATATATTTAAGAGATATTGTGATATTCCAACAACAAGTTCCAACATGGAGCAATCTTCATCTTCACCTGCAACTAACAACGCTATAAGAGGGGCTGAGCAAGCGGGTAACATAGCCAAACAACGGTTTGCTGTGAAGGCGTCAAACGTTAGAGGTTTCATGGCAACAATAGGAGGCTGACAAACAGGAATAGGCATCGAGGCAATAAGCTAAAGAGCGAGACATCTAGCATAGGCAAAGATAGTAGTGATATCTGGGTAAGGTCATCTTGCCTGGGATCCCGCAAGGAAGAAGAACGAGTCCAACATGAAGTAGTCGAACAAATCCTCACAACTCCGGAACGAACCCGAAGCTAACGAGAGAAGCAAACCGCAAAGAAGCAAACAACACGGTAAACACACAAGCATAAACATGGCATATGATGCACAATCAAGTATGATGCATGTCCGGTTTAAATATGCATGGCATGGCAAAATGCGCAAACAAAGCTACAAGTTAAGTGGAGCTCAATATGCAACGAGTTGCATATTGACAAAACACCACATTATATTTATATAGTTGACACTCGTTTATTTACAAGACAATATTAAATGTTTTTATTTAACATGGCAAGAGGTGAAGCATGAGAAAAACTACACTATCTTGTCAAATTAAATGAGGCCGGAAATAATAACAACAATTCCGGAAACTCCTCATGTCATTTAGCAATTATTTAAGCAACAACAATTTTAACCATTTAAATGTTGTTATCATGATGCGGATGACATTATCAAGTTTTATCCAAATTTTAGATAAAGGTTGACAATTAACAAGATATGAAGCATTTGGTCGCCACGACGGAAGGAAAGGAGTGTCCTGGCGACGAGAACGGAAACGGTGCCACGGCAACGTTCCGACGATCCGACAACTCGTCGAGAAGCCAGTGCAAAAGCAAGGTGGCGTGAGTGAGTCGAACAAGATGATGGGGTGCTCCCGGCTTCCGGGTTCCCACGGGTTGGCGACAAGGCAAACGAGGGGCACTCAGACTCGAGGCAAACAAGCGAGTGCATTTCGGAGGGGTTCGAGACGTCGAGGGAAGTAGCCGTTCATGGACGTCGTGGAAGTAGTGGTACTTGGCAAAACGCACGGCGACGGTAGTTGTACATAGGTCTTCGGCAACGGTAGCGGAACACGTTTTCGTAGAAGCCACGGCGGCGTAGTAGTCCACGACTCGTAGAGGAACTTGGCGGTTCCAAGGGCTCCGGGCGTCATGGTACTTGTCTATTCCGAAGACCGCGGTAGATGAACCTGGCGCATCCTTGTTCTTTCGGGTTCGTATTTGTACTTGGCGTTCGGAGTCCGGGTCTTGTGTCTTGACGACGGGGTCGTTCACGGCAATTGTTGATGAACTTGACGAAAACCCATAGAGAACCCAAACGTTCAGTCTTGGTGTACATTCGACGTTGCGCCGGGCGAGGACGGAGGTCGGGGACGGAGCGGCGGCAAGCTGCGACGCTTGTAAAGGCGAGCGAGCGCGCTGGACTTGGCGCAAGGAGGCGCTCGGGGCGCGGGGTCCTCCAAACCTCCGCTGGCGCTCGCCGGCGCGAGGCAGCAGCGTCGAGGTGACCAGGACGGAGATGGCGCAGAGGAGGCCGGCGGCAGGAGGGGCGCTTGGGCGCTGAAGCAGCGTGGCGCGACAGAGGTGCAGTGCGGCACCGGCGGGAGGCGGAGAAGGCGGGAGCAGGCGGCGGCCTGGTGCGGTGGTGACCTTGGACGGCGCGGTGGTGGAAGGAGGCAGGGGAGCAGAGGCGACGGCGGGGCCATGGACACGCTCGACGAACTCCTGGCCGGCCGGTGGTGCTTGCGAGGGCGGCGACTGCGGTGGTGCCCGCGAGGAGAGCGGGGTTGATGAGGACATGACTACCTTGGATACGACCAAAAATATTGCATACATGTATATTTGTGAGGTGATTTCTAATGCAAACTATGCAACAATTTATTTATGTTATCCAGAACAAAAATACTTCACAGACTTTTGTGCCATGTCTAATTCCAGGTGCATGGGACATTTGTACAATTCACATATGAAGATAAGGGAAAAAGAGAAGTTTAGGGGCTGTTCAAAAAGTTCTCTCACGTCACTTTTGGGCCAAGAGAAGATAGAGTCCAAGTCTCTCACGTTCTGCATCCAGATTCGGACTGCACAGACATACCTGACTCAAAACGGCAAGAACTCCTTCATACGGACTCCGAATTGGGTGATTCTTTTTTTGTTGGAAACTAGATTTCATACACTTTCCAACCCAATTGGAATCACCTTCAAATTCGTCTGGAGCATTGAGATCCCGACGAAACAATCTGACGCTGCAGCAGAATCCGAGTCAAACTACAAGTCCAAAGGTGTTACATCACCTCC
The DNA here is from genome assembly GCA_902687465.1 of Secale cereale. Taxonomy (NCBI): domain Eukaryota; kingdom Viridiplantae; phylum Streptophyta; class Magnoliopsida; order Poales; family Poaceae; genus Secale; species Secale cereale. The sequence continues at coordinate 409,586,108 of LR738710.1, forward strand.
ACTTGGGCCCATGAGCCTTGTACGACCTAGGGTTAGTTTTAGGCTGCCTTGGGACGTCCTTCCACCTCCTTGGCCGCCACCCCTTGCACCTATATAAGTAGATCCATCTAGTAGCTTTTTCTTTAGGATTTGTTTAGTCAAAAGTTAGCCATTGCAACTTCGTGTACTTCGTTTGTGTCCAACGACCAGACCAAGACCGCTTACGGATCCCCACCTTGATCAATAAAGCTTTCCTCTTATATTCGCAATATCCAGATTGCAATCTTAGTTTCTTGCTTGTTCTTCGATTGCATGCAGGACTAGACCTTCGTGGTCAGGCTGATCGTGCTTCTGGCATTGTCAGTAACCCCTGGAGATTGGTTTAGCGATTGCTAAGGCGCAACGTTGTGCACGTTTGTAGTCGGATCGTCAAAGTCGTCTCCACCAAATCGATAGTTATCATCTCATCGAAAGACGGGACACCTTTGCCTCTATCAAGTGGTATCAGTTTTTAGGTTGCTCGGTGAGAATTTCCAGTTATTCCTAGATTAGATATATTTTCATACCTATTGTCCAAGAAAAAGTCCAAAAAAAAGTTAGATCTATTCATCCTTTTTCCAAGCCAGTCTGAGCCTTTGCAATTTTCTTTTCATTGTTTGCATTATTGAATTATCGGTTGCATCGTCGTGTCGAGTTGCTGGTCTTAGTGTCTAGTTCGTTAGAGTTTCGAGTTCTGTTCACATTAGTCACGTCGCCGCTGCATCGTTATCCCATCCGCTATCCACCACCTCATCCATCAATTTCCACCTCGTGCAACCCATCGTTCATTGTCACAATCATAGTTGAAGTCGTTCGCATCTTTGCTTGATCCAATCTGCATCTTATCTAGTTTGTCTTGGAAAGAGGGAGAAAGAAAAAAAAGACAGAGAAAAAAAAGTAAAAAAAAGAGGAGAGAAAGAAAAAGAAAAAAAAAGTGTGAGAAAAAAAAAGGAAAAGAAATTTGGAGAGAGTGTTGTTGTATATTCTGCTTGGCAGTTGTTTTCATCATTATCTTTACTGCCGTCGTGATCTTCACTTATATCTTGTTGTCCAGAGCTAATTCGTATCCTTTATTGATGCTAGATGTGCTACACCGTGACATCATTAGTGTTCTAGGCTCGAGTCTCTAGTCCGGTCTAGCCTAGGACCAGCACAGTACCGTCGTTGAGCGTTTATTCAACATTGCATCTCTGAATTGATTATTGCTAATCTTTTGCTACCATATAAAGCCAACCCAGCTCCACATATTTTTACACCGTGTTACGTACGTTCACCTGACAATCGCTTTACTCAATCTTTGGAGTTATTTGACACCGCTGGTTGCCTATCACCAGTTGCTGCATCACTTGATAGAGGCAAAGGTGTCCCGTCTTTCGATGAGATAGTGGCTATCGTTTGGATGAAGTCGACTTTGACGATCCGACTACGAACGTGCGTGGACGTCGCGCCTTAGCAATCGCTAAACCAACTCCGAGAGGTTATCGACCACGCCGGAGCACGATCAACCTGACCACGAAGGTCTGTTTCCTGCAGGCAAACGAAGAACAAGCAAGAAACTAAGATTGCAATCTGGATATTGCGAATATAAGAGGAAAGCTTTATTGATCAAGGTGGGGTTCTGTGACGCCTTTGTCTGGTCGTTGAACACAAACGAAGTACGCGAAGTTGCAGCTATGGCGAACTTTTAATCTAAACAAAACCCAAAGTCTAAACGACGCCCTAAGGGCTGTATATATGAGGGAAAGAGGGGGGAATTTCGTGGCCCTTGGTGGAGGGGTCCGAAACCAACCCTAACTCTTGTTTCCCCACACATACGGACTCTAAAAACAGCCTATACTCAAGTATTTCGAAATTACATGGGCCTGGCCCAATAATAAGGTGACGCAACACCTAAAATAGCCTCTGGATTGATTATTGCTGACCTTTTTTTTTTTGCTACCATATTATAAGCCTTCCCAGCTCCACATACATCTACATCGTGCGTTTGACTCTCCCTGGTAATCGCTCTATCCAAGCTTTGAGAGTTTTGACTACATCGGTTGCCGATCACCACCTGCTGCTGGGTAAGAACTGGTAAGAATTTGAGATTTGCTTGACGGATTTGTGACACCGGCCACCACCACCACTTGTTAGTAGTCTGTAGGATCATATTCTTGTGTGTTTCTATTGCTGCTAACCATGCCAGGATCACAAGTCGACGAGACTGACTGGGAGAACTTGACGAACAAGGAGCTTCATGATAAGTTTCAGGAAATGATGAGTGTACAGGTGCAAGATGTGCTAAACACATTGGACGAGGCCATGGAGAAGATAGATGGCATGGAGAAGACGTTTGAAACAAAGCTGGATAACAAGTTTGTTGAATTGCTTGCGCGTTTGCCACCACCACCGGCTGCTGCAGCTGTCCCACCTCTTCAACAACAACAACAACAACAACAACGCCGACTTCCGAATCAAGTGGGACGAGCACAACGCGTTCCCCTTGAGACTGGTCAAGCTTCTGTTGCTGCTGTTGATGTTTCTGTAGCTCCTGCTGCTACTGCAGAGGTGGAGGACCATTACGAGGATGAGGTTGACCAAAATCAGAACTACGTGCAACAACCAGCACCACCACCACCAGGTCGTCCTCATGCATATCATCGCAACGGTAGGGCTGCACCACCACCTGAGGTACATGACCATCTTCCTAAACTGAAATTGAATATTCCACCATTTGAGGGTAGATATGTTCCTGATATATATCTTACTTGGGAGTTACAAACTGAACAACGTTTTACATGTTTAAACTATCCCGAGGAGAGACGTGTCCCTGCTGCTGTTTGTGCTTTCACTGGTTTTGCATGTGTTTGGTGGTCTGAACATTGTAGATTATATCCTACTCCGGCTACTTGGACTGCTTTGAAAACTGCTATGCGTACTCGTTGGGTTCCACCATATTATCAACGTGAATTACTTCAAAAACTGCAGCGCTTATGATAGAGGCAAAGGTGTCCCGTCTTTCGATGAGATAGTGGCTATCATTTGGATGAAGTCGACTTTGACGATCCGACTACGAACGTGCGCGGACGTCGCGCCTTAGCAATCGCTAAACCAACTCCGAGAGGTTATCGACCACGCCGGAGCACGATCAACCTGACCACGAAGGTCTGTTTCCTGCAGGCAAACGAAGAACAAGCAAGAAACTAAGATTGCAATCTGGATATTGCGAATATAAGAGGAAAACTTTATTGATCAAGGTGGGGTTCTGTGACGCCTTTGTCTGGTCGTTGAACACAAACGAAGTACGCGAAGTTGCAGCTATGGCGAACTTTTAATCTAAACAAAACCCAAAGTCTAAACGACGCCCTAAGGGCTGTATATATGAGGGAAAGAGGGGGGAATTTCGTGGCCCTTGGTGGAGGGGTCCGAAACCAACCCTAACTCTTGTTTCCCCACACATACGGACTCTAAAAACAGCCTATACTCAAGTATTTCGAAATTACATGGGCCTGGCCCAATAATAAGGTGACGCAGCACCTATAATAGCCTCTGGACGAAATTTATGAAGTGGCATCTTGTATATTTCGTCCAAGGCTTCCCGCACTCATTATGGTGGCTTCAAAGTCCTGAAATCATCAATTGAAACTCCATTCTTGTTCCCCTTGCGCACGCCATTATCTCCATGCTTGATCTTGCTCCAATGTTCATCCTTCTTGTCCAAGCTAGGCCCTTCATTTGTAAGCAAGACAAATGTATCCAATTTAGGAAGCATCATATTCTCATGAACATTAGATTCATTACCAAGAAACGAAAGTACCTGGTAATTTAATTGGCGTGCGCGAGCTCTAGTAATTGGTCCTGTATATGTGTCAGTTGGAGCTGTGGGTGTAACCTTGTTAGTGATGTCCTCATCATCCTCCCCTTCTTGAATTGAAGTCGTCCTCGACGGAAGCTCATCTTCCTCACCCAAGTAAGGCTTCAAATCTGCAATGTTAAATGTGGGACTAACCCCAAAATCTGCAGGCAGCTCAAGTTTATATGCATTATCATTTATTTTCTCTAACACCTTGAAAGGACCATCAGCACGTGGCATTAGCTTTGACTCGCGCAAATTAGGAAACCTATCCTTACGCAAATGTAACCAAACAAGATCTCCAGGTGCAAAGACAACACGTTTTCTACCCTTATCTCCAACAAGTTTATATTTAGCATTCATGCGCTCAATATTTTCCTTAGTTAACTCATGCATTTTTAAGATCAATTCAGCACGTTGTTTAGCATCAAAATTAACCTTCTCCGAAGATGGAAGAGGCAACAAATCAATAGGTGCACGAGGTAGGAAACCATAGACAATTTCAAAAGGGCACATCTTAGTAGTAGAATGCAACGAACGATTATAAGCAAATTCAATATGAGGCAAGCATTCTTCCCACATTTTCTTATTATTCTTCAAAACAGACCTAAGCATAGTAGACAAAGTTCTGTTGACTACTTCAGTTTGTCCATCAGTTTGGGGGTGACAAGTAGTACTAAAAAGTAGTTTAGTCCCCAACTTAGCGCATAAACATCTCCAAAAGTGGCTAAGAAATTTAGTATCACGATCTGAAACAATAGTATTTGGCACACCATGCAAGCGAATAATTTCACGAAAGAACAAATCAGCAACATTAGCAGCATCATCGCTTTTATGACATGGTATAAAGTGTGCCATCTTCGAGAACCTATCCACGACAACAAATATGCTATCCCTCCCCTTCTTTGTTCGAGGTAAACCCAAAACAAAGTCCATAGATATATCTTCCCAAGGAACACTAGGGACAGGCAAAGGCATATATAAACCATGAGGATTGAGTCGTGACTTAGCTTTTTGACATGTAGTGCAGCGACCAACAAAACGCTCAACATCCCGTCGCATCTTTGGCCAAAAGAAGTGTGTAGCAAGTACGTCCTCCGTCTTCTTCACGCCAAAGTGTCCCATTAATCCTCCTCCATGCGCCTCCTGCAACAACAAAAGACGAACAGAGCTAGCTGGAATGCATAGCTTGTTAGCACGAAACACAACTCCATCATTAACGACGAACTTGTTCCATGTTCTCCCTTCTTTGCAATTCTGCAATACATCTTTAAATTCAGCATCATGCACATATTGATCTTTGATGGTCTCCAAACCAAATATTTTAAAGTCAAGTTGTGAAAGCATAGTATAACGACGAGACAATGCATCAGCAATAACATTTTCTTTTCCCTTCTTGTGTTTAATAACATAAGGGAAAGTCTCTATGAATTCAACCCATTTAGCATGTCTACGGTTCAGTTTTGCTTGACTTTTAATGTGCTTTAAAGATTCATGATCAGAATGTATAACAAATTCTTTGGGCCATAAATAATGTTGCCATGTCTCCAAAGTCCGAACAAGAGCATATAATTCCTTATCATAAGTAGAATAATTCAGACTAGGCCCACTCAATTTTTCAGAAAGTTGATTTGATTTGAAAGTTGCCATGCGACATACATTCGTCCCTGCTTATTATACTCGCGACATGCTTACAAAGTTGCAACATTTAAAACAAGGTAGTGACACCGTAACGAAATATTATGATGATTTACAAACTACCTTGTTGCATTCCTCTTTACAAGAAAGTGAAGACGATTTTATGGATAGATTTTGGGCAGGATTAAATCGTGATATTCAGGAGTTACTAATTCATGAAGAGTGTTATCCTATGAACCATTTGTTTCGTCTTGCTTGTAGTGCTGAACAGGAAATAAAACGGCGTATTGTCCGTAAGGAGAATAAGCGCCAGGTGCACATTCCAAGAAATGATACTGTTGTTCCTTCCACTACTAGGCGTACTATGACAGACACATCCGTTGTTGTGAGGACTACATCACCTCCACCATGTGACACATCACCTCCGACAGTGCCTACATCATCTGAGTTCATCATAAGAGGTAATGACAAAGGTACCGATCTTCCACCTCCACATGAGTATGGTCAATGCCTTGTCAATTTAAATGAACCATGCGATGAGCTATCCACTACTTTGATCACACCAACTATTTTAGAGGAATATGTTCGTGATTTGACTTTGCCATGCGATCAAACAATTGTGAGTGAACCAATTGAATTAACTATTGATGCGAAAGAACCATTTGAATCAGGGAATAAATCAGATTTGGATCAAATACGTGTGAAAATAGTTGTGCCTATGTTTAATCATTTTGATATGACCTCTAATCTTGGTGATGGTTCATCAAGGTTGGGATGGTTTAATGATGAGCATTGCCAATCTTTTGTAACGATTAAGAGCTTCACTTATATGTGCAAATTGAGTTGCAATATTTTCATGCCTTCTACTTCTTGTGATAATATTTTGGCGTTATATTTTATGAACTACGAAAGTTACTCATCTATACATGTGTCATATGTGCGAATATTAAGGGAAGTAAAAATGGATGACATATACATATACAACATGTACACCTTGTCTATTTTCTTACCCATATTTCAGATTAAGCAACGCCGAGGACGGCTTTATTTTCAAAAAAGGGAGGATGATGAGGACATGACTACCTTGGATACAACCAAAAATATTGCATACATGTATATTTGTGAGGTGATTTCTAATGCAAACTATGCAACAATTTATTTATGTTATCCAGAACAAAAATACTTCACAGACTTTTGTGCCATGTCTAATTCCAGGTGCATGGGACATTTGTACAATTCACATATGAAGATAAGGGAAAAAGAGAAGTTTAGGGGCTGTTCAAAAAGTTCTCTCACGTCACTTTTGGGCCAAGAGAAGATAGAGTCCAAGTCTCTCACGTTCTGCATCCAGATTCGGACTGCACAGACATACCTGACTCAAAACGGCAAGAACTCCTTCATACGGACTCCGAATTGGGTGATTCTTTTTTTGTTGGAAACTAGATTTCATACACTTTCCAACCCAATTGGAATCACCTTCAAATTCGTCTGGAGCATTGAGATCCCGACGAAACAATCTGACGCTGCAGCAGAATCCGAGTCAAACTACAAGTCCAAAGGTGTTACATCACCTCCACTTGGGCCCATGAGCCTTGTACGACCTAGGGTTAGTTTTAGGCTGCCTTGGGACGTCCTTCCACCTCCTTGGCCGCCACCCCCTGCACCTATATAAGTAGATCCATCTAGTAGCTTTTTCTTTAGGATTTGTTTAGTCAAAAGTTAGCCATTGCAACTTCGTGTACTTCGTTTGTGTCCAACGACCAGACCAAGACCGCTTACGGGTCCCCACCTTGATCAATAAAGCTTTCCTCTTATATTCGCAATATCCAGATTGCAATCTTAGTTTCTTGCTTGTTCTTCGATTGCATGCAGGACTAGACCTTCGTGGTCAGGCTGATCGTGCTTCTGGCATTGTCAGTAACCCCTGGAGATTGGTTTAGCGATTGCTAAGGCGCAACGTTGTGCACGTTTGTAGTCGGATCGTCAAAGTCGTCTCCACCAAATCGATAGTTATCATCTCATCGAAAGACGGGACACCTTTGCCTCTATCAGGGGTCGCGAGGTGGAGGCGGAGAGCGATGCGGCCTGGGTGCGAGGGGAGGGCGCGAGCACGAGGGGAATGGAGAAGGGCAGTGGCGCAGTAGGGAGAAGGAGGCGGGGCTCGAGGGAGAGATCGATGGATCTCGGGTGCGGGGCGCTGAAGGCGGACGGGATCGGGTAGAGGAAGAGAGAGCGATGGGGAGGGAGCGGGTGAGCGGGTACTGGCGACGGTCGGTGGGAGCGATGGGAGGAAGAGAGGTGAGGAGGGGATCGGGCTAGGTTAGGAGCTTAGGTGGGCCGCGGCTGTCTAGAGGGTTTGGTGGGCGGGCCTAGTGCAGCAAGCTCTAACTTCTCTTTTAAAACTCTCTGCCAATATATTATTTCACAAAATAAAAAGGGAAAAGGTCAGAGGGTTGGGGAAGGAATACGAGAGATATAAATATACCCCTCTACTCCTGGAAACATGTGCTATTTGAATAAATTGTTCTGGTAATTTTTAGAGATGGTAAATTTAGCCAAATTTGAAACACTTTCAAATTTGAATAAATTCAAAGTCCAACCAGAACATGTCTAAAAGATATAAACATATGAGGAGGGGGTCTTGGCATGAATTAGGGATTTTAGAAAAATAGTGAACATTTTCCTGAAGTAGAAAAATGCAACTTGAATTTGGAATAGAAATAAAGAAGGAAATAACTTTGCCTAGGATATTTGATATTTGTCAAAAACTCACAGCAGAAGAGGCATGGAATTAAATTGCAAGTGGGTTATGGTGATTCCAAAGCAATGGAATAATTTAATATAGCTCCCTCATAATATTGAGAGGCTTTTATATGTTATAAAGAGAAGTCACCATAGTGAGTATCCCTCATTTTAAATGGATCGAGGATCCATACGCTTTATTTAGTTGAGTTGCAGAAATTAAAGACATGATGGCATGATGACATGATGCAATGCAAAATAAATAAAACAAGCACAAATGAAACACACGGGAAAACCCGGAACATCTGGAATCTTCTGGAGCGCCGGTCTTGGGGCGTCACAACTCTCCCACACTAACAGAGGATCTCGACCCGAGATCCTGGAGAAGGCACCGGATAAAAACGGAAAAGGAAGAGGTAAAAACAAGTTGCTTCTTCAACAAACGAGTGAAACCACGAACCTTGAGAGGTTAAACAAGTTGAATAAATAATACAATGGAGATGAACGAAGATGAAAAACACTCCGGTAAAAGGAGGAACAAGGAGCATTACGAGAACCTTGTAGGTTGAAAGACATGAAACGAGAGCTTACGAACGAAAAGAATATGAAACCGCAATGGTATAGCCAAGGAAAAAGAATGACAGAATTCGGACAGCACTCCGACTGAAAATGTAAGGAATTGAACATGAACTTGCCAAGTTGGGATGATACTTGATGAAATCAACAACACACAGCCTCCGGAACATTGAAAGAATGGCACAAGGGGTAAGGGAGGCTTCAGACAGCACTCCGGTTGAAAAGAGAGGCAAAACTTGATAAGATGAGAGAATTAGAATGGAGAATACAACACTCCGGTTGAATGGATAAGCAAAGGAAAGAACATGATCTTGACAAAACAAGATTACGGTTTGAAGAGAGCAATATGACAAAGCCTTCGGAACGAATAATGGAGTGAAATGATCGAAGAAGAAGAACATCTTCGACTAGAAATGATTTTGAAAGCATCCTTACGAAGAAGGGTTGAATGGAGTTGTTGAAAATAATCAACAACAAAAGAATCAGCTTGTTGTGGGCTTATAGAAAACATCTCAAAACTATGAGGTGACATGCTTCCCCTAACGGAAACAATTGATTTGATTGAGGTAAGCAAGGAGACGAACGAGTTATTTCACCGAGAGGATAATTGAAGGACTTGGGTCATTTAGAAGCACCACACATAGCAACAATCCCAATGGAAGGCTTTAGGTGAAATCTATACCAAGATAACTCCAGCGAAGAAATTGACGGGTTTAAATATCTCATTCCTGACAACTTGTGAATATTGAAACATGAAGGGAAATTGGCAAAAATGACATACCACCATCTCGAACGATAAGGTAGAAAGAATTGCACTTCGAATGCGAGAAGAATAATACTTGAGCTCATTGATCAAGAATCTTGATGAAGGCTTCGAGTGTGAAATAAATCATGATGAACCACCAAGAAGAACTCCGGTAACAAAAGGATGAAAAGTGGAAGATGAAAAGAATAAGATTGAAGCCTTGCAATGATTAAATGAAGCTTAGTGACAAGATAATGAGAAAACTTGGAACTCTGGAAAGAAGGATGAAACACTCCGAACCTAGAGTTTATTAAGCATGAACAAGCTCCGAACAAGGAATTAAATCACCTTGAAGGAATAAGAATAAGAATTATGTCATGGTTATCCTTCACCAATTTAAATTGATGACAACCAATGGATTTGGCATAATACTTCTTCTTGTTGCAAAGAATTAAAGAGAGATCTAGCACAACCTTGGATAAATATTCAACGAAGCGCCAGTAGGATTATGAAAAGAACAAATGAACTGATATGATAACAACGAAATAGTAATCTTGAATGAACCACCGTAAGAATATGGAGACGAACGAAGAGGCATCAATTAAGAATAGTTGGAGGACGAAGTTGAAAACTGAGAACGAAGAATCTTCTAAAATGATGGCCTTTGGAGGATCACAATGGGAAGAATTCATGAAATGCTTCGGATGGGTATAAAAAGAATTCCACACAATCGGAACAATAAAGAGGATGGCATGAAGCTAGAACCATGAATCTTTAGAAGAACGGGTAGGATTTGAGAGAAACTCTTCTCCGGTCTTCAAATTTAGAGAAGAACGACGAGAAAGAACCATCATGAATTGTTGAGGCACTCCGAAACGAAGAATTAAAAGGTTGAACCAAAGGTGAAAAGAATTTGAAAGCGATCTTGGAGGATACATTTGACCGATGAGAAATCCATTCTTAAGTCAAACTTGAAAAGAATTTTAGAATTACACCAAAAATAGAAGAGTCGGGTAAGATCCTGGAAAAAGACCTGTGGGTTAGGGCCCACTCAAAAGAAATCACCGTTCGAAAAGATTGCTTAAGAGATATAGCACCAGTTGAATTAAATGGCTTGAATGAGATAACAATCTCAAAATATATTGAACAGGTTGAAAATGGTAACACGAGTCCTCTGAGATCTCTTGTACACCCCGGATAAGAATTAAGGAGAGTTGAATAATCAAGAGAGACTTGGATAAGAAATTCCCACATTGGAAAACATGTGAAACAAGAGGCACATATATGATCAATACAGAAGCTTGGCTTTAGTCCATCAGAGAAGAATATTAGAATTAAGAATGATGAACTTGAAACTCTTGAGCATCTTCACGATAAATCACCGGATAAGAACATTGAAGGAAATGAATGAAGAAACATCACAAGAATAAAATGGATACTTGATTAAGAATTCTTGCTCCGAGAAGAAGAAGGGTGGGAGGTTGGGGTAAACAAAGACAATTTGGGATGAATGAAACAGACACCGTCGAGAAAAAAATCAAGAATTGGTCTTGCACAAATTAAAAGGAATGGGTTAACTTGAAGAGAAGTACGCCTGTTAAAAGAATTAACATGACAATCTTGATAATCAAGAAGGACTAGCACTCCCATAGAAATATGAGAACACCGATTAGGAAAGGTACGGAATCAACACCTGACATCGAAGCAACTCGAATACCAGAATCAAAACAAAACCAAAGGATAGATATGTTGCAACAAAATCTTCACAATATCATTCGAACGGAGAATTGAACGAATGAATTCCGTAGGTACATCAATTTGTCGAGAAGCCACTTGGGAGAACAAAAGGTAAATAAAAAACAACAAGGAGGAGATAGAACAAATACAAGATAGAAGTTTCGTTCCACATGTTCGTGCTGAAAGCTCATGGAACGTGTTACAAAAGGGTTTTGCAATCCCCGGATCAGCATAGCCAAGGACCCTTTAAGATGCAACTCACGATTGGAACAACGCCCATAAAACCACTTCACTCAATATAGAACCCCGAACTCCATATCATGCATTCGTTGGAAGAATGCCTACGAGCTACTAGATGAACCCACCTATTAATTTCCGAAAGTTTCTAGTTATGCAATCAGGTGTTGGGGATACAGGGGAAGCATCGCACACTCAACTCTAATCCTACATCCAGCTGTATCCATCCTTCAACACATAACCAGTTATTTCCGGAAACCGTTTACCTCGGACCTTCGAAACGCATCTGCTATACAAGCTATGGCAATACTCCCGAACTACCTCCCCAGTACTGGGTGATGTCGGGGTTATCTTGCCACTAACCGCATAGAAGAGTTTTCGATGTCGGCCGTCTTAAGTATTCCAGAACTGCTGCGATATATTTGTGACGACAACACCTCGGAGCTCAGCTCCCCGGGACACTGCCACAACCCCTAAATGACAGGAGGCATCGAGAACAATGTTCTCGTCACAAAGACATCGGAACAATCCAACCAATACTCGCGTGATCCTAAAAAAAATTTAGTTAATTTTTTAGAGTAGAAGAGATAGAGTAATCATCAGGAGTCCTCACCAGAGTGAAAATGGATGAGGAGTAAAAAGAAATCCTACTCTCCGATATATATAGGACTCAAAACATTTTCAAGTGTGTGCCTAGACTCAACCGTTAACGACTCGATCAATCAGTGGGGGCTCCTAGGTCGGAGAAGGCTCTGATTACCAACTTGTAATGCCCAGTATGAGATTATACCTCCTACTTGTCGAGGCACGACTTAAAGGTATAAGCTCATACTAGAATGATCTCAAGTATGGTATCTTTGCACGACTCATGTAAAAATAGGGATGAAATTGCAAAAGAGTAGTTGGCTTACACTCGCCACGTCACACAATTCATTACATAAGCAATCATCATCCAAATAACATCAAAGTCCGACTACAGACGAAGATCCAAATGAATGATACCAAATAAATAAAGCCACAAGGTCCCGATCGCCCCTAGTAGGAACCACTACTGATCGTCGAAAACGTCACATACATATGGCCAAATCTTCATCGAACTCCCACTGAAGTTCTGATCCACCTCCGGCACTGGTCTCGGATGTACCTGCATCTGGTGTGTGTAGTAAAATGTGAGCCACAAAGGACTCAGCAATCCCGTTCCCGGGTATCAAAACTTACAAAGCGTTTAGGTGGGGAAAGGCTAATAAAGTGGCTGCAGCAAGCGCTAAACAACTAGCTTACGTGTTCAGAGCGAGAAGAGAGTAAGAGCCATCGATCGACAAGGTGATCAATAAGTGATCCTAGCTACTTACGTCAGACATAACCCCACCGTGTTCATCTTCTCGAAACCACTTGGAGAAGAGACAATCACGGAACTCACACAGGTAGTGTATTCTTAAGGATAGAGTGTCATGTTTTCTACAACCTGATATTAACAAATTCCCATCTGCCACATAACCGCGGGCACAGCTTTCGAAAGATCAAAACCCTGCAGGGGTGTCCCAACTTAGCCCATCACAAGCTCACGATCTGCGGAGTCGCAACTCCAAGGTGGCAAGACCCGAGTATTATCGGAATCCCATGCTCAAGATATACCGACATATGTAAAACTAATCCAGCAAGACCTCCCGACGTGCTGACACCCTGATAGTAGCCGCGCGTATCTCGTCTCAGGCCACGGCCGGATGGGACAAGCTACAAGTTTTTACCAGCCCTCGGGTTTCCCCAAGGTGGCCCCACAGGTTGCCCAGTTTGGACCAACACTCATGGGGAGCACTGGCCCGAGTTGTTGATTAAGAAAAGGGTTAATTACTCGCTATGCAAGTTTAACTTGTTAGGCAAATGTAGTACCAAAGTTGGGCCTTGCTGGAAAAGCTTTAGCGCTAAGCGGGTTATCGAGGGGGGCCCATAAACCCCAACCGTGTTAGGAACGCAAAATCCGGGAACATAACACCGGTTTATCGGGTCCTAAGGTGGCATGAGTGGAACAAAACACCGAGCAAAAGGCCAAGCCTTCCACCCATTGCCAAGTATATAGGTGTGTTAATATATTTAAGAGATATTGTGATATTCCAACAACAAGTTCCAACATGGAGCAATCTTCATCCTCACCTGCAACTAACGCTATAAGAGGGGCTGAGCAAGCGGGTATCATAGCCAAACAACAGTTTGCTGTGAAGGCGTCAAACGTTAGAGGTTTCATGGCAACAATAGGAGGATGACAAACAGGAATAGGCATCGAGGCAATAAGCTAAAGAGCGAGACATCTAGCATAGGCAAAGATAGTAGTGATATCTGGGTAAGGTCATCTTGCCTGGGATCCCGCAAGGAAGAAGAACGAGTCCAACATGAAGTAGTCGAACAAATCCTCACAACTCCGGAACAAACCCGAAGCTAACGAGAGAAGCAAACCGGAAAGAAGCAAACAACACGGTAAACACACAAGCATAAACATGGCATATGATGCACAATCAAGTATGATGCATGTCCGGTTTAAATATGCATGGCATGGCTAAATGCACAAACAAATCTACAAGTTAAGTGGAGCTCAATATGCAACGAGTTGCATATTGACAAAACACCACATTATATTTATTTAGTTGACTCTCGTTTATTTACAAGACAAGATTAAATGTTTTTATTTAACATGGCAAGAGGTGAGGCATGAGCAAAACTACACTATCTAGTCAAATTAAATGAGGCCGGAAATAATAACAACAATTCCGGAAACTCCTCATGCCATTTAGCAATTATTGAAGCAACAACAATTTTAACCATTTTAATGTTGTTATCATGATGCGGATGACATTTTCAAGTTTTATCCAAATTTTAGTTAAAGGTTGATAATTAAGAAGATATGAAGCATTTGGTCGCCACGACGGAAGGAAAGGAGTGTCCTGGCGACGAGAACGGAAACGGTGCCACGGCAACGTTCCGATGATCCGACAACTCGTCGAGAAGCCGGTGCAAAAGCAAGGTGGCGTGAGTGAGTCAAACAAGATGATGGGGTGCTCCCGGCTTCCGGGTTCCAACGGGTTGGCGACAAGGCAAACGAGGGGCACTCAGACTCGAGGCAAACAAGCGAGTGCATTTCGGAGGGGTTCGAGACGTCGAGGGAAGTAGCCGTTCACGGACGTCGTGGAAGTAGTGGTACTTGGCAAAACGCACGGCGACGATAGTTGTAGATAGGTGTTCGGCAACGGTAGCGGAACACGTTTTCGTAGATGCCACGGCGGCGTAGTAGTCCACGAGTCGTAGAGGAACTTGGCGGTTCCGAGGGCGCCGGGCGTCATGGTACTTGTCGATTTCGAAGACCACCGGTAGATGAACCTGGCGCATCCTTGTTCTTTCGGGTTCGTAGTTGTACTTGGCGTTCGGAGTCCTGGTCTTGTGTCTCGATGACGGGGTCGTTCACGGCAATTGTAGATGAACTTGACGAAAACCCACAGAGAACCCAAACGTTCAGTCTTGGCGTATAGTCGATGTTGCGCCGGGCGAGGACGGAGGTCGGGGACGGAGCGGCGGCAAGCTGCGGCGCTGGTGAAGGCGAGGGATGGTGCTGCACTTGGCGCAGGGGAGGCGCTCGGGGCGCGGGGTCCTGCAAAGCTCCGCTGGCGCTCGCCGGCGCGAGGCAGCAGCGTCGAGGTGACCAGTTCGGAGACGGCGCAGAGGAGGCCGGCGGCAGGAGGGGCTCTTGGGTACTGAAGCAGCGTGGCGCGTCAGAGGAGCAGTGCGGCACCGGCGGGAGGCGGAGAAGGCGGGAGAAGGCTGCGGCCTGGTGCGGTGGTGACCTTGGACGGCGCGGTGGTGGAAGGAGGCAGGAGAGCAGAGGCGACGGCGGGGCCATGGAGGCGCTCGGCGAACTCCTGGCCGGCCGGTGGTGCTTGCGAGGGCGGCGACTGCGGTGGTGCTCGCGAGGAGAGTGGGGTCGCGAGGTGGAGGCAGAGAGCGATGCGGCCTGGGCGCGAGAGGAGGGCGAGAGCACTAGGGGAATGGAGAAGGGCAGCGGCGCAGTAGGGAGAAGGAGGCGGGGCTCGAGGGATAGATCGATGGATCTCGGGTGCGGGGCGCTGAAGGCAGACGGGATCGGGCAGAGGAAGAGAGAGCGATGGGGAGGGAGCGGGTGAGCGGGTCCTGGCGGCGGTCGGTGGGAGCGATGGGAGGAAGAGAGGTGAGGAGGGGATTGGGCTAGGTTTGGAGCTTAGGTGGGCCGCGGCTCTCTGGAGGGTTTGGTGGGCCGCGGCTCTCTACAACAAGCTCTAACTTCTCTTTTAAAACTCTCTGCCAATATATAATTTCATAGAATAAAAGGGAAAAGGTCAGAGGGTTGGGGAAGGTATACGAGAGATATAAATATACCCCTCTACTCCTGGAAACATGTGCTATTTGAATAAATTGCTCTGGCAATTTTTAGAAACTGTAAATTTAGCCAAATTTGAAACACTTTCAAATTTGAATAAATTCAATGTCCAACCAGAACATGTCTAAAAGGTATAAACATATGAGGAGGGGGTCTTGGCATGAATTAGGGATTTTAGAAAAATAGTGAACATTTTTCTGAAGTAGAAAAATGCAACTTGAATTTGGAATAGAAATAAAGAAGGAAATAACTTTGCCTTGGGAATTTGATATTTGTCAAAAACTCGCAGCAGAAGAGGCATGGAATTAAATTGCAAGTGGGTTATGGTGATTCCAAAGCAATGGAATAATTTAATATAGCTCCCTAATAATATTGAGAGGCTTTTATATGTTATAAAGATAAGTCACCATAGTGAGTATCCCTCATTTTAAATGGATCGAGGATCCATACCGTTTATTTAGTTGAGTTGCAGAAATTAAAGACATGATGGCATGATGACATCATGCAATGCAAAATAAATAAAACAAGCACAAATGAAACACACGGGAAAACCCGGAACATCTGGAATCTTCTGGAGCGCCGGTCTTGGGGCGTGACATTTAAGCTTGGGGGAGGTGATACGTCTCTAACGTATCTACTTTTCCAAACACTTTTGCCCTTGTTTTAGACTCTAACTTGCATGATTTCAATGGAACTAACCCGGACTGACGCTGTTTTCAGTAGAACTACCATGGTGTTATTTTTGTGTAGAAATAAAAGTTCTCGGAATGACCTGAAATTCAACAGAGATTTACTATGGAATATATAAAAAATAGCTGCGGAAAGAACCAGACCAGGGGGCCCACACCCTATTCACGAGGGTGGGGGCGTGGCCCCCTGGGCGCGCCCACCTGCCTCGTGGGCCCCCTATTGCTCCACCAACGTCTTGCCCGACTTCATATCTTCACTTTCGGGGAGAAAAAAATCAGAGAGAAGAAATTATCGCGTTTTACGATACGAAGCCGCCGCCAAGCCCTAATCTCTCTCGGGGGGGGGGGGGGCTGGTCTGGAGTCCGTTCAGGGCTCCTGAGAGGGGAGATCGTCGCCATCGTTATCATCAACCTTCCTCCATTACCAATTCCATGATGCTCACCACCGTGCGTGAGTAATCCCATCACAGGCTTGTTGGATGGTGATGGGTTGGATGAGATTTACCATGTAATCGAGTTAGTTTTGTTAGGGTTTGATCCCTAGTATCCACTATGTTCTAAGATTGATGTTGCTATGACTTTGCCATGCTTAATGCTTGTCACTAGGACCCGAGTGCCATCATTTCAGATATGAACCTATTATGTTTTCATGAATATATGTGTGTTCTTGATCCTATCTTGCAAGTCAATAGTCACCTACTATGTGTTATGATCCGGCAACCGCAAAGTGACAATAGTCGGGACCACTCCCGGTGATGACCATAGTATGAGGAGGTCATGTATTCACTATGTGTTAATGCTTTTGTTCGGTACTCTATCAAAAGGAGGCCTTAATATCCCTTAGTTTCCACTAGGACCCCGCTGCCACGGGAGGGTAGGACAAAAGATGTCATGCAAGTTCTTTCCCATAAGCGCGTATGACTATACTCGGAATACATGCCTACATTACATTGTTGAACTGGAGCTAGTTCTGTGTCACCCTATGTTATAACTATTACATGAGGAATCACATCCGACACAATTATCCGTCACTGATCCAATGCCTACGAGCTTTTCACATATTGCTTGTTGCTTATTTACTTTTCCGCTAGTACTGTTACAATCACTACAAAACTACTATCGCTACCTTTGGTACTGTTACCGTTACTTCCATATTACTTTGCTACTAAATTACTTTGCTGCACATACTAAGTTTTCCAGGTGCGGTTGAATTGACAACTCAGCTGCTAATACTTGAGAGTATTCTTTGGCTCCCCTTGTGTCGAATCAATAATTTTGGGTTGAATACTTTACCCTCGAAAACTGTTGCGATCCCCTACACTTGTGGGTTATCAGTTAGCCAAGGGGAAATAGTTTTTATGGTGACCAATGTCTTGGAGCCCAAGTAATCCGGGGCCCCGTCGAACACCATTCCGGAGGCCAGTACGACTCGAGAATTGGAAAGACAGCCCCCTACGATGAGGGGAGGAGCGTCAGCTCGAACGACGTCCTCGATTAATCCGTAGGCACCGAATACACTAGAGGAAGCACTAACAAACCTGTATACGGACAGTAGCCCCTGATTCTTTGTTCGATTCTGAAGAGAATCAGACAGAGGATCCATATAGTATCAACTAATTGAACATATTGTGCCCTTTATTTGAACAGTTTTCCCTCATAGCGGCATCTGCCCAGGCCGCAGAGGTTTCTGAGCTCAATCGGAAGCTTAAACTAGCTAACAAAGAGCTCGACCGCGTTAACAAGCGGTGTGATGAAACGCAAGGTATGCGGACTTTAGAAATTTATTATGCCAAAAGACGATATATTTAATTTAAGAGTATGAACTCATTGTGCGGTGTGATTATGTCACAGTTGGCGCAGCTGAGGTTGAGACCCTCAAGAGCACCCTTGCACAGGCCAAGAAAGAGGCCGAGATGAACTAGGGAACCGCTGACAAAGCGGCTGCCGAGCTAGAGGCCGAACAGGCCTCCCGTCGACAACATGAGTCACAGGTGGCCAAAGTTAAACAAGAGTTGTGAGATGCTATGCAAAAGGGCGAGGATCTAGAGCAAAAGACTTCAGATCAAGCATCCAAACTCAACAAGGCTGTCAATGTTGCCAAGGAGGCGCGGATCGAGTCCCGGAGTGCTCGCGAGGAGATCAAACAGGTGTGGTAGATAGCGGCAGGTAAGGCCTTTCTTCTGAAGAGTATCTTTGGAGGTCAGAAGTTTCTTTCGCTGCCGTGATTGTGGAGTTCTCCTGGTGCATTTGGGATCTCGTGAAGAGCATCGCCGGTGCCACCCAATTCTTCAGAGCCTAGAGGGAAATACCACGGAGAAGCTATTTTGGTCGCAATTCCTTGCACGAGAACATGCAGTACCTTTGGATGACCAGTTGAAGCAGCTGGTCGAGCTACATAACATGGCGGGTGCATCCATGAAGGACTTGATAGTCTGATTCTGTCCCACCGAGCCAATCCCAAGTAGCTACTTTGGATTGGTGAAGCGACTCATCAATGCGAGGCCGCAGGTCGATGCTGTAAAGTGTTCGGCCTGCATAGAAGGTGCCTGGATGGCCTTTGCCCGCGTCAAGATGCACTGGGTGAAGATGAAGGCCACCGAAGTGGCGCCCGCCGGCCCGCCCGAGGGCAAGGATCACCGGAGGCCAGAGAAGTACTTCGATGATGTCCTAGAAGGAGCCCACATTGTAGAGCGCCAGTGCTCGAAGGACGTGGCTTTTGAGTAATTGTACTCGGGTTGTAAAGACCATGCTTATGAACCAATATGTATATATTTTTGCGCCTTATATTTCAAGCGACTTTTTCTCCCGTGTGGTTGTTTATTATATCTGAAATTTTCCAGTCGTCGGCTTCAGTCCCCGTGTAGATACTACAGGGGTGTTCGGTATTGCGCGTGATCACTCTTTATCCAACGTCTTGGTCCATAAAGGAGGTGTCCGTGGAGAGAACCAGGCAATCGGGCAATACAACTTTATTGCTTTCACTTAGCCATAGGAGCTAAACTTGTGGGGCTAAGTACTAGCCCCTGGTGCGTGTGCGGCTATCCAAATTACGCTGCCCACTTTATGTGGTAGGGTGAAGGCAGCCCCTCATATAACACAGAGTAGATCGCTAACGATCGTAGTATAACACTAAGTCGCCGAATCGCCGACCAGTTCTCACTTATCATGACAGTCAGTTTTTGGCTTTATCTACTGAGGTAGTTAACCAGATGAACCAGAAGTACAATCGCAGTAGTTCTCCCTTTTCTACCTTAGCCGAACAATGCAGAACGTAAGGTGGTAAGCACCGGAGCCGGGCAACCAAGCTATAGACCCAAGACATGATTTAGAGCCGATGCATATAATGCAATATCCGGGATGCCGAATGTTCCCTATATGTGTTCGGACTTTGAAGTGTGCTAGGTCGAATATAGCCCCTGGTATTAAATCCAGATTGAGGCACGTATGGCAATCTGAGGTAGGGAGAGAACGCAGATGGTAATATAAAATAAACTCCAAACAAATTGGAACCAAACAGCTTCTTTTATACCCTGATTAATACGGCGAGCCGTGTGATTACATATAATACTGATAGCATCTTTGGGATTTTACATGCCAAAAACTAAAAATAATAATAAAGGGAAAGGTTTACAAACGATTTGAAAATCTTGATGGGGCCCTGCTACAAGTCTGCACCGTTTATCCTTTGTAACATGTCCTTAAAGGAGGGAGGTTTGATGGCCGCCTGTGAAAAATGAAGGGGAACTCTGAAAAAAATGACATGCCCAACCATAGATAAGGTGGGTTCTTTTAATGAACTTTTAATGAAAATATAGTTTTGAGTCCGAATAGGGTCAAGCCGAACTATGGACTGTTTCTCCGTAGTGTGCCCCTGGTGCTTCCCAAAGTATTTTAAGGACGTAGTTGTGTACACGAGGTACATATGCTACTACCTTGTAAGGCAGTCAGCGGAGGCGTAACTGCTAATCAAGCTCAGGTTCTTCTGAGATGTCACAATTTAGTGTAGGCCAGCCATGTTTAGCAGTGTCTCTGGTCTTGACGACCCATGAATTATTCGGCTTGAATTGGCCGCCTTGAACTTCGGCTGCCAGGGCCGCAGTATCCTCCTCTGTATGGAGGAAGCGCTCCATGTTTCCATTGACCGTGATGACGCCGCGGGGTCTAGGCATTTTAAGCTTCAGGTAAGCATAGTGCAGGACTGCATTAAAGCGGGCGAAGTTCATTCTTCCGAGTAGTGCATGATAGCCACTTTTGAAGGGAGCGATGCCGAAGATTAACTCTTCGCTTAGCAAATTGTCTAGAGAGCCAAATACCATTTCAAGTGCTAATGAGCATGTACAGCGGGCCTCTATGCCGGGTATTACTCCTTTAAAGGTAGTGCTGCTAGGCTTGATTCTTGATGGGTCTATCCCCATCTTGCAGACAGTGTCTTGATATATCAAGTTGAGACTACTGCCGCCTTCCATAAGAACTCGAGTAAGATGATATCCATCGATTATGGGATCGAGTACTAGGGCCGCTGAACCTCCATGACAGATACTGGTTGGGTGATCCCTACGATCAAAGGTGATCGAACAAGCCAACCATAGATTAAACTTGGGGGCGATGGGCTCTACAGCGCAAACGTCCCTTAGTGCGCGCTTGCGCTCCCTCTTGGGGATATGAGTAGCGTAGATTATATTCACCGTTTTCACCCTAGGGGGAAACTGCTTTTGTCCCCCATTAGTCAGTGAGCAAGGCTTGTATTCGTCCTCGCTTTGAGGTCCTTTCCCCTTGTGTTGTGCATTTAACTTGCCAGCCTGCTTGGAGACCCAACAATTTTTGTTGGTGTGGTTTGCAGGTTTGCCAGGGGTGCCATGAATCTGGCAAGGTCTCTCTATTATTTTTTCCAAGCTGGATGGATTGTCTCTGTTGCCTTTGAACGGCTTCTCCCGTTGATCGGACCTGGAGCCACTGAATCCGGCGTTTACTGCCGTATCATGTGTTTCTCCGTTATTGTTCCGACGCTTGTTCTTATTGCGTCGTGGCCTGCCATTGCCATCCCTGACTTTGGAAGTGACAGGGTCGCTGGTACTATTGCTTGTACGACCTAGCTAGCTGTCTTCACCTGCGCAAAAGCGGGTCATGTGTGTAGTAAGGGCAGCCATTGTCTTCAGCTTCTCCTGGCCGAGGTGTCTTGCAAGACATTCATCTCGGATGCTATGTTTAAATGCCGCTAAGGCTTCAGCGTCTGGACATTCAACAATTTGGTTATTTTTAGTTAAGAACCGATTCCAACGCTTGCGAGCTGACTCCCTAGGTTGCTGGATTATGTGACTTAGATCATCTGCATCCGGTGGCCGGACATAAGACCCCTGAAAGTTAGCCCGGAAAGTGTCCTCTAAATCTTCCCGGCTTTGAATGGAGTTCTCTGGGAGGCTGTTCAACCAGTGCCGAGCTGGCCCTTTCAGCTTTAAAGGTAAGTATTTGATGGCATGGAGGTCATCTCCACGAGCCATGTGGATGTGAAGAATAATGTCTTCAATCCATACAGCAGGATCCGTCATTCCATCATACGCCTCGATGTTTATGGGTTTAAACCCATCCAGAAATTGGTGATCCATCACCTCATCAGTAAAGCACATAGGGTGCACAATGCCCCTGTATCGTGCGGCATCGTGACATAGTTTGGACGGCATATGTGTTCGTTGTTGACTCCAAACTTGATTGCATCCGGTGTGCTTGGCTTGATAGGCACCATCCCGCGTGGGAGCATGTTCTCTTGATCTGTAGATCGATCTGGCCTGACCGGTTTTTTTATTCAGGTCCTCACGTTGATCTACTTATGCCCCTGAGCCGCTGTATCCTTTCCTTTACGATGGGGAGGTGAGGGCTGGTGTACGACATTGCTTGCCGCTTTGTCTCGTCCACGAGGTGGTCGGTCCGGTTGATCGGCCTGATCGTGCCTCGACGAAATTGGCGCAAGGGCCTCGTAGTTGAATTGTGGCAACAAATTGCGCTTGGGAGAGCTCTTTGTTTGGCGCTCACGGCCATATCTCTCTTCAGCGTCTAACACTTCATTGCATCTATCATTGAGTGTATCCTGCACGGATTTAAGCCACCGCTGCTATTTTTCAGGCTCCTTGCTGTGGCAATAAGCCGTTGCTAAAAGTGTTCTTTTTTGAGGGGTAACTCTGGGATGATGAATTCCTCATCTCCTAGGCTGACATCCTCTTCGGAGACATGTAGGTAGTAACTGTCTTCAAAATCATTGTGATCGGTGAGTTGTTCGGGACTGTATAGACCATCTTCACACTCGTCCTACTCCAACGCTGGCTCTATGGGGTCTTCGGCTTCCTCCGGGTCCTCATCATGAGCGGCACCGCTGGCGTCGGTGCTTAGGAGGTTCATCGACGGGCTTATCCTGCTCTGGATCTTTATCACCATCTAAGGGAGTCCTAGATTTAGGGGTCCTCGGGTGTCCGGGCAACTAAAACTGGGCCGGACTGATGGGCCGTGAAGATAAAAGCAAAAGATCACTCCCCGTGTCCGGATATGACTCCTATGTATGTAGAAAGGGAAGATAGATGTACGGATGTAATGATTCCTTCCTCCCCAAGTCATCATTGTGTAACCCTAGCCCCCTCCGGCGTGCATATAAGCCGAAGGGTTTAATCCGTAGAGGCTAGCAGAATCACAACATCATAGGCTAGATTTCTAGGGTTTACCCATTGCGATCTCGAGGTAGATCAACTCTTGTAACCCTATATCCATCAAGATCAATCAAGCAAGAAGTAGGGTATTACCTCGATAGAGAGGGCCTGAACCTGGGTAAAACATCGTGTCCCTAGTCGCTTGTTACCATCGACCCTTAGACGCACAACTTGGGAACCCCTACCCGAGATCTGCCAGTTTTAACACCAACAATGGTGCTTTCATTGAGAGCTCCGCTGTGTACTCGCGAGAAGCGATCGGTGGCTCGTCTCGTCATCAACAACGACAGCACCCTCGCAAAAGCCTGGTTCTTGGCTAGGTCCTCCAGCTCCGCGGGTTCGCCATATGCGCCCGTGTGGCCGTCAAGCCGACCATGTCCCGTGCGTTCACCGAGCACCACTCCTACATTGGCTCCGAATACTCCGAAGACGTGAATCCGGCAGATTCCTCGTCCTTAAAGGAGCTGCTAGATCGCATTGCCGCCCTGGGCTTTTAGTATCCAACAATCAGATCGGGCTTAAACCCGGTCAGGAGGAAGACAATTCCACCCCGATTACTCACCTAGTGGTGGCCGTCGAGGAACGGGCCGAAGACACATCACCTCATGAACCGGAGACCGGTAGTGTCCGGATCTTTGAACCCTTTGAGCCAAACATCCTTCCTTCTGGCGGGACTCCGCATCTTTCGAGCTTAGGGACCTATGCCGAGCCCAGGGAATGCTGAGATCCTACTGGGCCCGAGTTATCTACACTGGAGGTTTTGCAAACCCCGGACACTATAATGGGTCGGGACTCAAATTTTACCGCACCCACGCACCACAATCAATACTCTCCAAGAAACTCTGGCCCTCCAGACATATGTGACTTAATGTATGTGCGGCGGCAACCGCAGGAGACGGTCCATCACTTCTGGGCCAGGTTCCTACTTGTTAAAAACAAGATTAAGGATTGCTACGATAATGATGCAGTTCCAGTCTTTCACCACAATTGCACGGACGAGGGAGTCTTGAATGCCCTCAATAACCATCGCATACAGAGTTTTGCAGAGTTGTCGCAATTAGTACGAAAGTACTGTGCCATGGAAAGTACTTGGAAGGGCCAGGATACCCATCTGGAACAGCCTGTCTTCGGACAATATGCCGCTAAAGCAAAACGGACATACCCTAGCAGGGCATCCGATCATATGCCCGTCGACAAGAAAAATAAACCTTTTATGGGATACATGTCTGTTCTGGACGAACTTGTAAATAAACCTTACCCGATTCATATGACCCCTGGCATGATCCCAACCCATAGCCTTCGAGCACGTTGGGTACTCTGGCAGGTAGGTGAAGCCATTGTCGCCACCGCAACTCCATAGGAGGACAATTTTAACGTCCTCATGGTCTTCGAGACCTTCTCTTCAAACAACTAGCACAAGAGAGCACATCATGAACTCGCCGAGGTTCATCAAATAACCTATGTAAGCCCATGGAACGACAGGGCAATTACTTTTACTGCCGACGACGAACCACGAGTTCGGCCAGTCCAAGCCCCAGCCGCTCTTGTACTAAACCCAATTGTAGAGGAATTTCGCCTTACCAAAGTGCTCATGGACGGGGGCAACGAACTCAACCTCATATACGAGGACACGCTCGAAAAAATGCAGATACATAAAACCCGCATTGAGCAAAGTTATACAACCTTTCGAGGAATCATCCCTAGCCGGGAAGCCTGGTGTTCGGGAAGCATTAAATTCGGCATAGTATTCAGCATGCCCGAGAACTACAGGTCAGAGGAACATCTCTTCCACATTGCCCCCTTCAACAGGGGATACCACACCCTCCTAGGGCGGGATGCTTTCTCATGCTTTTAGGCCATACCCCATTGCGGGTACATGAAGCTTAAAATGCCATGGCCCAATGGAGTAGTCATAGTCATAAGTGATCCGGATAGAGCACTCCATGCTGAAAACAAAACCACATCCTTGGCCCTAGAGGCACTAACAGATGCCTTTGCGGCTGAAGAATTAACCACCTTACGATCCACCGTGGACAAGGATGACATAGTCCTTGATAAAAGATCTAAATCTACCTCCTTCAAGCCAGGATATGAAATTATCAAATTTCAGGTGCATCTGACGGACCCCAATAAAACAACATTCGTTGGAGCACAGCTGGACCCGAAGGTAGACAGCGCTCTACGTGCATTACTACGAGAAAACTGCGACATATTTGCCTGACATCCTTCAGACATGCCTGGGATCCCACGCATGCTGGCCGAACACAACCTCAACATCATCAAAGTGTTCAAACCGGTCAAGTATTCACTGTGATAATTTTCCAAACCCATATTCATCAGGGAAATTAAACATCCGTATTGGCTAGCCAACTTGGTCATGGTACCGAAGAAGGATAAATCCTGGCGCCTTTGTGTTGATTTTAAAGACCTAAACAAGGCTTGCCCTAAGGATCCTTTTTCCACTGCGCTGCATCGATCAGATCATCGACGCAACAATAGGACATGACTCATTATGCTTCCTTGAAGTTTACTCTGGATACCATTAGATAAAAAAATGAAGGAATCCGACCAGGCCACAACGACGTTTATCACTCCGTATGGGCCTTTTTGGTTCAACACTATGCCCTTTGGGCTCAAAAACGCTAGTGCCACGTATCAACACATGATTTGAAAATGCTTAGAGAAACAAATTTGCCAGACAGTGGAGGCATACGTCGACGATGTAGTCATCAAGACCAAACGAATTGAAACATTGGCGGACGATCTCCACCTCACGTTCGATAACCTCCGAACATACGACATACAACTCAATCCGGAAAAATGCATCTTCGGCGTTCCGACTAGAAAGCTGTTAGGGTTTATCATCTCCCATAGAGGAATTGAAGTGAACCCAGCTAAAATTCGAGCCTTGTCACAGCTGGCTACGCCAACTGATCTAAAACAAGTCCAAAAGCTAGCAGGGTGCGTGGCGGCCTTAAGTCCCTTCATCTCCAGAGTGGGACAAAAAGCATTACCACTTTATAGACTGCTAAGGCGCATGGATAACTTCGAATGAACGGATGTGGCCATCCAATCCTAGCCCCTCCAAGTGTTGGCGAGCCAATGTTGCTTTATATCTCAGTAACTCACCAGGTCGTGAGTGATGTACTCATCGTCGAATGAGAGGAAGAGGGACATAAATTCCCTCTCCAAAAACCAGTCTACTACGTATCAGAGGTTCTTACAATGTGCAAGTCACGATACCCCCATTATCAAAAAATCGCCTATGCAGTGTTCATGGCACCTCGGAAGGTCCGACACTACTTTCAAGAGTGTTCGATTACAGTGGCATCCGAACTACCACTCAATGATATTATAAACAACAAGGATGCCATAGGGCACATAGCCAAATGAGCCATCGAACTCTTGCCATTCGAAATAACATACAAACCACGCCAGGCTATTAAATCTCAGGTGTTGGCTAACTTTGTCACATAATGGACTAAGGTTGATCTCCCTAAAGAGTACATCTCGCACTGGACCATGTATTTCGACGGCTCAAAATTCTTGCCAGATTTGGGGCTGGCGTCATCTTGATATCTCCCATAGGGGATACAGTCCACTACGTACTACAAGTCATGTATAATGACTCAAACAATGCCACCGAATATGAGGCGCTATTAAATGGCCTCTGCATGGCCGTATCCATGGGCATACAACGCCTAGAGGTGCGTGGAGACTCAAACCTAGCAATGTCTCATGTAAACTCAGAATTTGATGCGAAGGATCCAAAGATGGCGGCTTATCAAAACGCCATATTAAAAATATGGGCTCAGTTTGAGGGGCTCGAATTTCACCATGTTGCTCGGGACAGTAATCAGGCAGTAGACATACTCGTTTGTATGGGCGCCAAGCGTGACCCGGTCCCGCATAAAAACTTTGTAGAAAGGCTGTTTAAGCCATTCATAATATGGTAGTACGAGAGCAGAGACGCTAATTCAGACCCGATCACACCCCAACCAGTCGAACTCAATACAGATATCATCGGGCATTCGGATATGGAAATAAAATCTTCGGCTCATGAGATCATGGATGTCATCGCCCGTTGGACCGAACCCTTCCTAGGCTACCTTAATAGGCAAGAGCTCCCCGATGATCAAAATGAGGCCCTCACATAGTTCGGCGTTCTAAAGTCTATGAAGTTCATGAAGGTGAACTACACAAGAAAAGCACTACTGGTATTCTCCAAAGGTGCATCTCTGAAGAGGAGGGACGACAACTTTTAGCCAAAATACATGCTGGTATGGGCGGCCATCACGCCACAGCTTGGGCTCTCGTGAGCAAGGCTTTCCGAATATGAATTTTCTGGCCAACAGCCCGAGCGGATGCACAAGCCCTAGTCCAACATTGTGTTGGATGCCAGCTTTTCGCTAATCAAAGTCATATGCCTCCCACCGTCCTGAGAACCATCCCCATTACTGGGCCTTTTGCGGTCTGGGGGCTGGATATGGTCGGACCCCTTTAAGGGGAAGCCACAAAAAGAAATATTTAGTAGTTATGGTGGATAAATTCACTAAATGGATAGAAGCCAAACCAGTAATTACGGCTGAAGCAGGGCCAGTGATAGATTTTATAGCCATCGTAGTACACCGCTATGGTGACCCGCATAGTATTATCACAGATAATGGCTCCAACTTTATAGCTGATGAGGTGAAGAACTGGTGCGCCAAGTTAGTCACTAAACTTGACTATGCCTCCGTGTACCACCCTCAAACAAATGGCCAAGTCGAACGAGCCAATGGCTTAATAATGAGCGGCATTAAAACCCGACTGGTGCGCTCCCTACGGGAGTCAGGTAAACACTAAGTTGAGGAGCTTGACTTCATACTCTGGGGGATGTGGACGACACCTAACCGGACAACTGGATATACACATTTTTCATGGTGTATGGCGCAGAGGCTATTTTGCCCTATGACATTATTCATGACTCACCTCGAGTGCGTATGTATGAAAAGCGAGAGGCCGAGCTCGATCGACGGGATGAACTAGACGGCCTTGAGGAGGAGCATGATATCGCGCAGGCTCGTGCCGCATTCTATCAACAACAGGCTAGGTGATACGAGAGTAGAGAAGTGCGGGCCAAAACATACAACGTTCGTGAACTCATTTTACGCCTCCCGGAGAAGAAAGAGGATAATCTCAAACCAATATGGGAGGGCCCCTTCATTATTGACGAAGTTCTCATCGGAGGATCCTATCACCTTCAAAATGCATCAGACAATCGGCTTGAGCCGAATCCATGGAACGCTGATAGGCTCCGACGATTCTACGAATAGTTCGGTAGCACCTTTTATTTCTCTTTTTGTCTAGGTTTCTTCCTTTGTTTTTCTTCCTTTGTTTTCTCCCTCTTCATTTTTTGGTTTTTTTCCATCCTAGAAAGTGATTGGCTATACCGACTGTTAGGGGTGAACATCTTCAAATGTATATACCTCAAGATACCTGGGGGCTTCTATAATGAAGCTTATTATTAAAGCTTATTGCTAACAATACTCATGTCGTATGTTTCATACAGTCTCTTCGCCATTATATGCACCTTTATGACTTAAGTTTTTGCGAAGCTGGGTTGGCTGGCTCCTGTGTTTATACCCTACATTCCCAATTGTTCGACTAGGGTGTAAAGGGAGCACCTCTGTGATTGTTACAATCGGGTAATCTGGACCTATACCTCAGACGGGTGAAGCCGAAAGCTAGTGTTCTTAAGGGAATCATTGGTCGGTGGACAAACGAAGAATTGCCTTTTTGCAACATAAACCTTCAAAGGATAAGCTTCCTGTAATCCTTTTTTAGTATCAAAGCATAAACATTCATAAGTACGCATGATGACCTAGGGAAAGGAACCCTTAACGGAACTATTCTCCCTAGAAGATGTTTCTTACGTTAAATAGTAATACAACATAACTCCCTGAACAAAACTTGTCTGTTCAAGTAAAATAATCGGATTTCCTGGTTTCCGAACATACTAAGTGTTCACCACAGGTATATTATCCGGAAACACTCCAACCCTTGGGTTTGGGAGGTTGAAGCCGAAGGTCTGCCATGACAACCTTTTAACAAGTTCGGTTGGAGATAAGTTTGATGATAAAGTACATTGTTACATGGAATCAAACACCTATTCTTCATCTATGCCATCTATAAGACTGTCTAACCTACAATCTTCTTGTGAAATCTTTGCGACTATCGTTACTTGTTAATAGACCAAGCTAACGGGAATTTCTTGTCCGTACGGTCCCTGAGGTCCAACCCGGGCCATTTGATTCGGATAAATCCCAGTATAGCGCATGTTCACCATGGCCCAGTCCTCTTGTGCACCTTCTCGACATGTCGAAGCCTTCCATAGTTCAAAGCGATGCCGAGCTCCTTTGAATAAGTTCGCCAGCTTCTCCATAATTTCTGGAGTAGAATCGAATGGCCAAAAGGCTTTAGCCATGTCTTTCATGGCTTTGCAAACTCGCTCATGCACTTTGGAGAGCTCTCGTAGCACGTCACCTTGAAATCCGAATACTTCTCCTTCGGGCCGCCCAGTTAACAAACCTGCAGGAATAGCATTGTGAAGCTCTGAATCATGGGATAATATGAAAGCTAGGTTAAAGGCCATACTGAATATGCCGCCTTTTAACTTTCTATTTTCCTTCAAGGCATCTGACAGTTGGGCCCGTAGGTCCTTTAGCTCTTCAGCTTTCTTGACATTTTCATCCAGCAGTTTGTTCTTCTCCTTAATGGTCAGTGTTAATACACGCTGACCAGCGGCTTCTTGCCCTTTGGCATGTCTTTTGTCCTCTTGAGCAGCCCTTAGCTTCTCGTCCAGTTGATCTATCGATTCCGCCGATGTAACTAAAACAATGTATGCTTAAAACAACATTGACGGCGCAAAATTGTATTTTCCGAACACTATTCGTCCTTACCATTAGATCCCTTGTTGGATTTCGTCAAATCTTCCAGCTCGGTGGTGACAACATTTAGCTTGATCCGGTTTGCTTCAAGCTCCTTGGATAATGCGTCATTCTTTTCCTTGAGACCCTGCGAGCATAACGTTCCTTAAATCAGTTAGGCCAAGTGCTTCAAGTCTCGGGGGCTAGTGGCATATGCTTATTAAATTTACAAAAGTTCTTATCTGCATATCCTTTGAAAGGAGGTGAGCGGCTCCAGCAAGTCCATCCCGAGCAGCTCGGATATACGCATCTGCAGAGCTGAGAGTGTTGAACACCTCCTTAGTAAAAACTGGATCGCGCATGGCCTCTTTTTGCCGATGATGATTCATCGTGCTCTCCACTTTGGAATTTGTAACTGATACATTATCCGAATCCTCCTGGAGAGGACAATCCGACATTACGCTCGTATCGGCTCTTGTCCTTGTGGATGGGCCCGGGGCTGATTGCTTGGTGTTTGGCCAGCTAGGTCCTCGGACACAGTTCGGCATATGCTCCTCCTCAAATAAGATGAAGGAAAAAATATGACAATCCGGCCATGCTACCGGGCACATGTTGAAAACTATACCTCTTGGATGAAGGAGGGGGCTCGACGGTGTGCCCTGTTTCCTTTTGCTTCGAAGACTCGCCCTGCCTAGACGTCGTCTTCTTAGGAGATGCCCTTGATGCAGTATGGTGAGACGTGCGCCGCCCTTTTGGAGCATGAGACAATGCGGTGGGTGAGGCGCAAAAAGAAGGCTCTCTTTGAGGGGATGTCTCCTAGGTACTTACATGGGAGGAGGGAAGATTGCCAGGGTAATCGGCTATAATGGCCACTCTTGTACGATCATGGCTCGCCTGATGGAAAACTCCGTCAGTAAGCTCTATGAATATATCCAGATCCTATTGAAATCCGGGATCTTTGTCGCAAACATGGTCCTCTGGCTGCGGGGCAGGGCAATTAACCCCCTCGATCACTTTCCTTCATTCCTGTTGAAAGCAGTCAGACTTAGTTTGGTTAGAATATCTCAGAAAAGAGATTGTATAAAGTTAGCAATAAAAAAAACTCATCCGGTCGATGGGGTTATACATAGAAAAAACTTCCCGACATTTCAAGCGGACAAAGTCTTCCTTCTCCCCCTTATAAAGAGCAACTAAGATGGCGACCAAGGCGGTAGGGGTATCCGAACCCTCGCGTAGGCATCGAGAGGCATCGTCCTACCCATTGTAATGCCACATGGGACCTCTGGATTGAAGTGGCTGAACGCATCATTTATCGTAATGGCCATTACTTCAATTATCGTAAGTTCGGAGTGGGCGAGTACTCTGATCTTGCTGACTAGCCTCTTAATCTCCGCACTGTCTTCTTCCTTGAGGCTTTAGGGATGCCAGTTGAAGTATTTCTTCATAGGAGCGCTGGAGAATTCGGGAAGACCACGCCGGATTGGGTCCGGAAGAACAACGTCTTCGATATAAAACCACTCTGAGGGCCACTCTTCGGATGCCTTCTTAGGAGTGCCGGACAGGTAACGTGTCCTTGCTATGCGCCACACTTCGGTGCCGCCCACCTCGAATATGGATCCCTTTTGGGAGCAAGGGACGAGGCAAAAGAATTTCCTCCATAGCTCAAAATGAGCCTCACATCCTAAAAATAGCTCGCAAAGAGCAACAAAACCCGCAATATGCAGGATAGAGCCTGGTGTGAGATTGTGCAGTTGGAGCCTATAAGACTCCAGGAAACCTCTAAGGAAAGGATGGATTGGAAACCCTACGCCTCTCAAGAGGAAGGAGACGAAGCACACCCGCTCCTCTTTAGTGGGGTTGGGGAAGTTTTCCGCCAAGGCTTGGCCATCGATCGAAGTTAATCCAGCCCTGACGGAGACTAGATCTATAGGAGGGAGATATGCCTCCGTCTGAAGTCTATTCAGATGGGCATGAGATACTGAGCAGCTTCTCCAATCGCCTGCTTGAGGGCCGTGGGGACGCGAGGAGGTGCCGGGGGCGCTAGCCATATTTGGAATATTTTTCGTGGCTGGCTCTAAGGGTTTCTGCATGGTGTGGAATGGCATCTGAGATCCAATCTCTTCAAATAGATGCCATCCCTACACAACCAAGGTTTTTTTTTTGGTAAAAAGAACATGGACTGTTCGCATTTGTCTGACACGTGGAAGCCAAGGAGACGACGAGAAGGAATCAACAGGGCGCAGTATCAAAATCAGAACCGAACTATGATTTGTTCCGAATAAGAACCTGCCTTGCAAGACCAAAGACATGAAGCCGGATACAACCTCGTCGTTGAAGACAAGTTTGGGGGCTACTGAGGGAGTCCTGGATTTAGGGGTCCTCGGGTGTGCGGGCTACTGAAGCTGGACCGGACTGATGGGCCGTGAAGATAAAATCAGAAGGTCACTCCCCGTGTCCGGATAGGACTCCTATGTATGTAGAAAGGCAACATAGATGTCCAGATGTAATGATTCCTTCCCCCCCAAGTCATCTTTTTGTAACCCTAGGCCACATCCGGTGTGTATATAAGCCGGAGAGTTTAGTCCGTAGATGCTAACAGAATCACAATATCATAGACTAGACTTCTAGGGTTCAGCCATTATGATCTCGAGGTAGATCAACTCTTGTAACCCTATAACCATCAAGATCAATCAACCTCGATAGAGAGGGCCTGAACCTGGGTAAAACATCATGTCCCAGTCCCTTGTTACCATCGATCCTTAGACGCACAACTTGGGCAACCCTACCCGAGATCTGCCGGTTTTGACACCGACACCATCGTCGTATTTCTCCTTGGGTGTGTCCACCATGTATACGTCATAGGTAGAAGTGGCCATCCATCGCCCGGTGACAGGCGGGTTTTGACCTAGATCAGCTTCGACCTCGTGGTCCATCCCATAGAAGTCTTCGGAAGCATTGTCTAGTACATCGGTTAAGTCTTCGACCATGGCTACCAAGTGGGTGGTAGGTGGGAAGCAAAATTCCCTGATCTCAGCCCCTAGTTTTTAATGGGCATAGTTCGGCGGTGAATCGTCCGTAATGGTGAGAGATTGCAGCAAGTGCAATGCCTCGTTTAAGAATGAGAGCTGGATAGGACTTTGGCGGTCTGCAGAACCAGGCTCGGCGATGACCGCTTGGTTGAGCCCCAAGAGTGCAGATCCCAAGAGTTCGGGGCTCGTAATTTGAGACGAGTCTGGTTTTCCAGCGGAGGGGAGGGGCCCACTTGATTCTGGGTCTATGAGCGGCATGATCGCCGATGGTCCTCCAGCTAAACATTCTATGGAGGGGAAGAGTCCGGCGGGATTTATCCTCCCGTCTTTGGATGAAGCGATCTGCTCCGGATCTAGGGCGAGAGCGATCGTGGGTGTTGACCCCTGGATGGGATCTGATGATAAATCTAAAATGTCTTCATCGTGTAGGCAGGGAGCGACAGCCGCTGGTGCGAATCCTTCAAATATCAAGTCTCCTCAGATGTCGGTAACATAATTCAGACATCCAAACCTGATCTGATGACCAGGGGCGTAGCTGTTGCTACCTCTTGAGCTTGCGTTGTATTTCCTCGAAGAGGAAAAGGAGATGGAGCGCAGTAGTGTAAGTATTTCCCTCAGTTTTTGAGAACCAAGGTATCAATCCAGTAGGAGACCACGCGCCAGTCCCTCGCACCTGCACAAACAAATAAGAACTTCGCAGCCAACGCGATAAGGGGTTGTCAATCCCTTTACCACTTACGAGAGTGAGATATGATATAGATGATAGTTATATTTTTGGTATTTTTTCTAATAAAACAACAAATAAGAGCACGAAAAGTAAAGTAGATGTATATTGATATGTTGAGAATAGACCCGGGGGCCATAGTTTTCTCTAGTGGCTTCTCTCATGATAGCGGTATTCTACGGCGGGTAAACAAATTACTGTCGAGCAATTGATAGAAAAGCGAATAATTATGAGACTATCTAGGCATGATCATTGTATATAGGCATCACGTCCGAGACAAGTAGACCAAAACTATTCTGCATCTACTACTATTACTCCACACATCGACCGCTATCCAGCATGCATCTAGTGTATTGAGTTCATACGAACAGAGTAACGCCTTAAGCAAGATGACATGCTGTAGATGGATAAACTCAAGAAATATGATGAAAACCCCATCTTTTTATCCTCGATGGCAACAATACAATATGTGCCTTGCTGCCCCTACTGTCACTGGGAAAGGACACCGCAAGATTGAACCCAAAGCCAAACACTTCTCCCATTGCAAGAACTATAGATCTAGTAGGCCAAACCAAACCAATAATTCGAAGAGACTTGCAAGGATATTATGAGCACACATAAAAAGTTCAGAGAATAACCAAATGTCTTTCATAGATAACCTTGATCATAAACTCACAATTCATCGGATCTCGACAAACACACCACAAAAAGAGATTACATCGAATAGATCTCCTCGAAGACCGACGAGAACTTTGTATTGAGATCCCGAGAGAGAGAAGAAGCCATCTAGATACTAGCTATGGACCCGAAGGTCTGTGGTAAACTACTCACAACTCATGGTGAGGGCGATGATGATGATGATGAAGGCCTCCGTGATGGATCCCCCTCTCCAAGATTTGATCTCCACGAGAACAGAAGCTACGGCGGTGGAATTAGGGTTTTCTCTCTGCGTATGGAGTCTCCGGGGTACGTAGGTATATATAGGAAGAAGGAGGGCACCGGGGGCCGTGTGGGCCAGCCTCGAGGCAGGGGGGCGCGCCCTGGGAAGGGGGCGCGCCCCCCACCCTCGAAGGCAGCCCAGCTGTCCCCTGACTTGGTCGTGACGTTTTCCGTGCGTGATTTTCTACAAAAATATCTCTCATGAAGGTTTCATTGCGTTTGGACTCCGTTTGATATTCCTTTTCTGCAAAACCCTGAAATAGGCAAAAAATAACAGCAATCTGGACTGGGCCTTTGGGTTAGTAGGTTTGTCCCAAAAATGATATAAAAATGAATGATAAAGCCCATTAAACATCCAAGACTTCATAAATAATAGCATGGAACAATAAAAAATTATAGATATGTTGGAGACGTATCAAGCATCCCCAAGCTTAATTCCTGTTCGTCCTCGAGTAGGTAAATGATAAAGAAAGAATTTTTGATGTGGAATGCTAACCAATATAGTTTTTCAATGTAATTCTCTTAATTGTGGCATGAATGTTCAGATCTGAAAGATTCTAGACAAAAGTCTATATTGACATAAGAAATAACAATACTTCAAGCAATACTAACAAAGCAATCATGTCTTCTCGAAATACTATGGCTAAAGAAATTTATCCCTACAAAATCATATAGTGTTGGCTATGCTCCCTTATTATCAGACAAAAATATTCATATCATGCACAACCCCGATTTCAGCCAAGCATTTGTTTTCATGTTCTATCTTTTCAAACCTTTCAACTTTCACGCAATACATGAGCGCGAGCCATGGACATAACACTATGGGTGGAATAGAGGTGGTTGTGGAGAAGACAAAAAGAGGGAGATAGTCTCACATCGACTAGGCGTATCAACGGGCTATGGAGATGCCCATCAATAGATATCAATATGAGAGTGTAGGGATTGCCATGCAACGGATGCACTAGAGCTAAATATGAATGAAAGCTCAACAAAAGAAACTAGTGGGTGTGCATCCAACTTGCTTGCTCACGAAGACCTAGGGCATTTGAGGAAGCCCATCGTTGGAATATACAAGCCAAGTTCTATAACAAAAATTCCCACTAGTATATGAAAGTGACTAAACATGACATTCTCTACAATGAAGAACATGGTGCTACTTTGAAGTACAAGTGTGGAAAAAGATAGTAGCAATTGTCCCTTTTTTCTTTTTTTTCTTTTTTTCTTATCTTTTTATGGCCATATATAAACGGAACAGTGGAAAGTTGCATAGCAATATATCTCGGAATGGATATGTGTAATGCCCCGGATGTAATACTTTCCCTTTTGGGCATATAATATATCTCCGGCTTCATCAATTCCATTTCGGGGTCTTTGTCTTTCGGGATTTCGTCGTTTTGTTGTGTGCGTGTGTGGCATTCATTCATATCATGTAGACATGTGCATCGCATTGCATTTGTGTTGTCGGTTGCATCCGGTTCCACGCGTTCCTTCCCGTTGCCCGTTTCGCGTTCCGGAGCTCCCTCACGTGTCCGTGGCGTCCCGTAGGCCTACTTTGTTGTTTGGCCGTGTAACGTTACCGGTGTGGCGCGAGACTTGTCGTGTGTTGTTGTTTTGTGGTGTGTAACCCGCCTGTCAAATCTCGTTGCGTTTCGAGTCCGTTTGCTCTCCCAACAGTTTTTCGTGTGGGCTCAAAGTGCCTCCGCTTTGAGGTCCAAGGCACCTCTCCAACAGCCCACTAACCTCCCCTACGCCCATCCTAACTCCCCTCGCGATCGGATCCGTCGGATCGCGATCGGAGGGCTCAAAAACACCCAAATCCCTCAAACCCTAGCTCCTACCATATAAATAGACCCCTATGTCCATTTTGGGCGTCCCTAACTTCTTCTCCAATCTTCCCTCAATTTTTGGGGCTAAACTAGATCCTTTTGCCACTTTCCTGTCCCCTCCTCGTTTTCCTCCCCGCGGAAATCTCGCCAGCCTCGAAGCCAACCGCCGCCGCCTTCCTTTCAAACGGAAGCCAGCCGTCGCCAGATCCGATCGAGCGAGGTCAACGCCTCAGCGCTCCCAGGCCGACCCC
>LR738710.1:409633212-409664223 GCA_902687465.1 Secale cereale
CCCCCCGCTGCGATCGCCCCAGCCTGGGCCTCCCGCTCGAAGCAGCGCCTGGACCACTTTGTCGGGCTCCCGCGCGCCCCAGCGCTGGGCCTCTCCATCGCGCAGGCCGCCGCCTCCTTCGATCGCCACCTCGCGGCCCGACCGCACCCCGCCAGGCGCCCCTCCGACCAGGCCGCTTCCTTCCTCCGGGCCGAGATCCGCCGACCTCACCGCCCCACACCAGGCCGGCCTCGCCTCGCAGCCGCGCGGCCCGCCTCCCGCCATCGCCGCCCGAGGCCCACCTCTCCAGAGCCAGTCGTCGGCCCGAGGCCTCCACGGGCCTCCTCCCTCCGCCCGACCGCGCCGGCCCAAGCCGCCGACCGCGCGGGCCCTCTCCTCCGATCCAGGCCCGAGGCCTCTCCAGCGCCCTTGGCCGCTTCCAGCCGCCGCTCGGGCCCGTCTTTGCACTGCCCCAGCAGCACCAGATCCGTGGGCCGAGCCCATCTCCTCTTCAGATCTGAGGTTGATTCAAAAAAAAACCCTAGATCTACATGTTGTTATGTTCTGTGATGCATTTTTATAACTGCTATAACTTTTTGTGTGGAGCTCCGTTTTGCACAAATAGCATGTCCAGACGTTCGTGGTGATTAGCACTATGTTTCATCTCATTGTGTCATGCATGTTAGAGATCATCTAGGTGCTTATTTTTCTGTTGCAAGAGTGCATCCCGGTATAAATTGCTGCTATGTGATGTTTTATGCCATCTTTGCATAGTGATATCTTTTAGCTCGTTGTCCGAATGATGCAAATGACATGTCCACGTGTTCGTCTTGCCATGCTCTTTATGTTGTTTGTGTTAGGTTGCATGATAGATTTATTCTTGCCATGTTTATCTTCGTTGCAAAGTGCCATGTGGCTGTGATGTTGTTTCACATGTTATGAAATGCCATCTTGTTGAGCTCATTGCTATCGTTGTGGTTATCTCCATGATGCATGCTTGTGTGTTTCGGAATCACCTTCATGTGTACTTTGATGTGGTGCTTACCACTTGCCATGTTTAGTTTCGAGGTGACTTAAACTTGCTCTTTTAGATGCCATGATGAAACTACCGTTTTAACACTTAGTGGATTTTCACGAAGTCTGAAATCTGTAACGTTCCGATGCCATGTTTGCTTGCTGCTCTAGGACAAACCATGATAGTTTTGGGGTGGATCTTGATGGTTCCTTGTAGTAGATATTGTTGGTTTTCCATTCATGTACTCACATGCTTATTTAAGTGGCTGTAGCATGTTTAACTTTTGCTCCAAAGTTTCAATAAAATTCTGCTGTCAGAATTTAATTGTCAAGTTCAATATGTCCAAGCTTGTTGCTATTGATCCGTGGCTCATTTGGGGGTGCACCTTTGGACTTAATTGCTGTAGGATATGTCTAGTTTATGTTAATGCTCTTTGCCATGTTGTTTGAGTGCTGTAGCTTAATTATTTTGTGCTCCGAAGTTGCTATGTTGCTGTAATTTTCAGCTTTCGCATGTTTCTTGTTTCGGGCATAACTTTTAGCCCGTAGCTCCGATTTCAGCGAGTATTATATGAAACTTGATTGATTTTCTGTGTAGATTCATAATATCATATTGTTATCATGTTTTGAGGTGATTTGCTTGAGTGCTATTTTCCGTGCTCCGTGTGCTCTCTTAGTGCATCCATCAGTTTGGTGTGCGCATTGCATCTTGTTGATTCGTGCCTTGTGTGATTGTATTGTTTAGAGCCGGAA
The DNA here is from genome assembly GCA_902687465.1 of Secale cereale. Lineage (NCBI taxonomy): Eukaryota > Viridiplantae > Streptophyta > Magnoliopsida > Poales > Poaceae > Secale > Secale cereale. Next base: position 409,634,959 of record LR738710.1, read on the forward strand.
GCTGAGACCGAGTACGAGTACGAGCACGAGGTTACCAACGAGGTTGAGCACGAGGACCCTTTTGACGATCCGAACGACTACTCTTCAGGCAAGATGACCGAACCCTGATAACATTACTATCTTTGCCTATTGCTAGTAGTTCCGCTCTATAGTTTTGCCTCGATGCCCATGTTCTTCCTGTCAGCCTCCTACTTGTAACCATTACCTTGTTTAACCACCCTACCTATGCAAACCGTTGCTTGGCTAAGTACGCTTCGCTCAACCCTTCTTATAGCATTGCTAGTTGCAGGTGAAGATCGAAGATGCTTGCTTCATGTTGAAGTTTTGTTGGGTTATATCACACTATATAAATGCTTAAAATGCAATCATCTATATATTGGCAAGGGTGGAAGGCTAAGCCTTTTGCTTGGTGATTTGTTCCACTCATGCCGTTAGGAACCGTATAAACCGGTGTTATGTTCCTTGATTATGCGTTCCTAACACGGTTGGGGTGTATGGGACCCCCTCGATAAACCGCTAAGTGCTAAGTCTTTTCCAGCAAGTCCCAACATTGGTACTATTTGCCTAATAACTAAATAACTTGCATAGGGAGTAATTAACCCGAGTTCTTAATCAACCAACCCGGGCCAGTGCTCCTCATGAGTGTTGGTCCGAATCGGGGAGTCTGCGGGGTCACCACGAGGAAACGCGAGGATTGATATAAACCTGTAGAATCGCCCATCCGATCGTGTCCTGAGACTTAGATACGCGCGGCTACTATCAGGATGTCGAGACGCCGGGAGGATCTGCTGGATTAGCCTTACCTTAGTTCGGAGTATCTTGAGCACGGGATTCCGAGAATACTCGGGTCTTCCCACTTTGGAGTTGCGACTCCACGGATCGTGGGCTTGTAATGGGTCAAGTTGGAACACCCCTGCAGGGTTATGAACTTTCGAAAGCCGTGCCCGCGGTTATGTGGCAGATGGGAGCTTGTTAATATCCGGTTGTAGATAACTTGACACAATGTTTCAATACACTACCAGCGTGTGTACCGTGACTGTCAATTTCCGAATAGGGATTCGGGAGTTGAACACGGTGGGGTTATGTTTGTTGAGATTTAGCTAGGATCACTTCGTGATCATCTCTCGACCGAGGCTTTCTCTTCTCGCACTCTCTCACGTAAGCTAGTTGTTAGTTGCTGCTGCAGACACTTATTCTTTTCTTCTGCCTTATCCTCTCCCAAGGCTTAAATAGTCTTGTTACCCGGGAACGGGATTGCTGAGTCCTCTGTGGCTCACAGTTACTTCACCACACCGGATGCAGGTCCAGTTGTGAGCTATCCAGGTGATGGCACCGAGCTAGAATGGGAGTATGACGAGGAGCGTAGTCGATACTATGTTCGTTATCCTGATGATCAGTAGTGGATACTTCTACTAGGATTCGATCCGACCTGTGGATTTAATTTATGTTTGGTATCTTGCCATTTGGATTTTTACCCTTAGAGGGCTGTGATGCTTAATGTATGATGATTGAGACATGTATTGTATTTGTGTGACGTGGCGAGTGTAAGCCAACTATTTTATGTTTTCCATCCCCTTCTTTTACATGAGTTGTGCAAAGATACCAGACTTGCGATCATTCCAGCATGGGGTTATGTCTCTAAGTCGTGCCTCGACACGTAGGAGATATAGCTCCATCCTGGGCATTACACTATGGAAATGCCATGATAAGTAGGTATGGTGGCTGTTTTGAGAAACAATATGGTGGCTGTTTTGAGGAAGGATATATAGTGGGTTTATGGCACCGGCAAAAGCTGCGTGGTACGAGAGAGGCTAGCAATGGTAGAAGGGTGAGAGTGCGTATAATCCATGGACTCAACATTAGTCATAAGAACTCATATACTTATTGCAAAAATTTACGAGTCATCAAAACAAAGCAATCAACGCATGCTCCTAGGGGGGAGGTTGGTAGGAGTTAACCATCGCGCGCCCCCGACCTCCACACAAAGGTTGGCACTCTACAAATACCTCATGCTTTAACTTAGTCACACAATGGTTCACCATACGTGCATGCTACAGGAATCACTAACCTTAACACAAGTATTTCTCAATTTCATAATAACTCGACTAGCATGACTCTAATATCACTATACTCATGTCTCAAAACAATTATCAAGCATCCAACATCTCTTTCTATTCAATGCACTTGGTGTGAATTTTTTTACTACATTGACGTTGGATGTCTATCATGTGAAGACTAGTTTCTTTAGCCTAAACACATTACCACGCTGTTTTAATATACTGTCAAATATATCTAAGTGAATCATGAGAGTTCAAGAATTTCTACAAAATATTACCACCACCGTGCTCTAAAAGATATAAGTGAAGCACTAGAGCAAAAACTATTCAACTCAAAAGATATAAATGAAGCACATTGAGTGTTCTAATAATTTCTAGGCCATATTTAACTCTCTCAAATAGGTGTGTCCAGCAAGGATGATTGTGGGAAACTAACAAGCAAAGACTCAAATTATACAATACGCTCCAAGCAAAACACATAGCATGTTGCGAATAAAAATATAGCTCCAAGTATAGTTACCGATGGATGAACACGAAAGAGGGGATGCCTTCCCGGGGCATCCCCAAGCTTAGGATTTTGATTATCTTGAATTTACTTGGGGTGCCATGGGCATCCCCAAGCTTAGGCCTTTGCTACTCCTTGTTCCATGGTCCATCAAAGCAATACTCAAAACTTGAAAACTTCACAACACAAAACTTGTACAAAAACTGTCGTGAGCTCCGTTAGTAAGAGAAAACAAACCACTACTCAAAGGTACAACAATGAATTCATTCTTTGTTTCTATTGTTGTTAAACCTACTGTACTCCAAGTTCTCTATGGTTCATATCCTCTAATATTACTCATAGATGCGTCGGAATAAGCAAACAACACACGGACAACAGAATCTTTCAAAGACAGAACAGTCTGTTGTAATCTGCAGGGTTCGCCTACTTCCGGAACTCCAACAAATTCAAACTAAATTGGTAAATTTGCGCAATTTGTCTACCAATCAGCAGCAAAAGAATCAACTAAAAAGCACGCTTCAGTAAAATCTGAAGTCTACTTTAGCAAGCGCTAACAATTCTGTTTTTCACAGCAAGATCAAATAAACTTCACACAAGTCTTACCAAAGGTTCTACTTGGCACAAACACTAAACAAAAGATGAAAAAACATCAAATCAGAGGCTAGATGCAATATTTATTCCCTAACAGAAACAAAAACAAAAAAAATTTGGGTTGCCTCCCAACAAGCGCTATCATTTTACGCCCCTAGCTAGGCACGATACAAGATAGATATAGGTATTGCCATCTTTGGAAGGCAATCCATAAGTGACTCTCATGATAGATTCATATGGTAATTTGATTTTCTTTCTAGGAAAGTGTTCCATGCCTTTCCTTAACGAAAATTGGAATCTAATATTTCCTTCCTTCATATCAATAATTGCACTGATCATTCTAAGGAAAGGTCTACCAAGAATAATAGGACATGAAGGATTGCAATCTATATCAAGAACAATGAAATCTACGGGCACATAATTCCTATTGGCAAAAATAAGAACATCATTAAATCTTCCCATAGGATTCTTAATAGTGGAATCCGCAAGATGCAAATTTAAAGAACAATCATCAAGCTCATGGAACCCTAGCAAATCACACAAAGTTTTTGGGGTAGTGGAGACACTTGCACCCAAATCACACAAAGCATAGCATTAATGATCTTTTATTTTTATTTTTATAGTAGGTTCCAACTCATCATAAAGCTTTCTAGGTATAGAACCTTCCAACTCAAGTTTTTCTTCATAATATTACATCAAAGCATCAACTATATGTTTAGTGAAAGCTTTATTTTGACTATAAGCATGCGGAGAATTTAGCACGGATTGCAACAACGAAGTACAATCAATCAAAGAGAAATTATCATAATTGAATGCCTTGAAATCCAAAGTTGTGGGTTCATCACTATGCAAAGTTTTAATCTCTTCACTCCCACTTTTATCAATTTTAGCATCGAGATCTAAAAACTCTGAAACATTGGGACACCCTAAAGCAGAATCATCTCCAATCCTATTCTCATCAAGATTAATACTAGAAAACAAGGATCTAATAAGAGACACATCAATAACTTTCAGATCTTCATCTTTATTTTCACAATAACTAGAAGAACACGATTTAATATAATCTTCTCTTTTAGCACGCATCCTAGCAGTTCTTTCTTTGCATTCATCAATGAAATCCTCATGGCTATGAGAGACTCATTGATATCATGCTTAGGTGGGATAGATCTAAGTTTCAAAGAATCAACATCAAGAGTAATTCTATCCACACTTCTAGCAAATTCATCAACTTTAAGCAATTTCTCTTCAAGCATAGCATTGAAATTCTTTTGCGAGATCATAAACTCCTTAACAATAGTTTCAAATTCAGAAGGCATCTTTCCTTAAGAGTTGTTGTAGGAATTACCAAAATTATTAGAGAAATTACTACGAAAAGGCCTAGGATTAAAATTACCTCTATAAGCATTGTTACCAAAATTATTCCTACCAACAAAATTTACATCCAAAGATTCTTTGTTATTCTCAATCAAAGTGGACAAAGGCATATCATTAGGATCAGAAGAAGCACTCTTAGAAGCAAACAATTTCATAAGTTCATCCATCTTTCCACTCAAAACACTGATTTCTTCGATAGCATGCACTTTTTTACTAGTAGATCTTTTGGTGTGCCATTGAGAATATTTAACCATAATATTATCTAGGAGTTTGGTAGCTTCTCCTAAGGTAGTTTCCATGAAAGTGCCTCCGGCGGCCGAATCTAAAAGATTTCTAGAAGCAAAATTCGAGCCAGCATAAAAGTTATGAACAATCATCCATAGATTCAAACCATGTGTAGGGCAATTACGTATCATTAATTTCATTTTCTCCCAAGCTTGTGCAACATGCTCATGATCTAGTTGCTTAAAATTCATAATATCGTTTCTAAGAGAGATGATCTTAGCAGAAGGGGAATACTTAGAGATGAAAGCATCTTTGCACTTATTCCACGAATCAATACTATTTCTAGGCAAAGAGGAAAACCATGTTTTAGCATGATCTCCAAGTGAAAACGAAAATAACTTCAATTTAACAATATCGTTATCCATATCCCTTTTCTTTTGCATATCACACAAATCAAAAAAGTTGTTTAGATGGGTAGCGGCATCTTCACTAGGAAGGACGGAGAATTGATCTTTCATGACAAGATTCAACAAAGCAGCATTGATCTCACAAGATCCAGCATCGGTAATAGGAGCAATCGGAGTGCTAATAAAATCATTGTTGTTGGTACTGGAGAAGTCACACAATTTGGTATTGTTCTGAGCCATGTTGACAAGCAAGCAATCCAACACACACAAGCGAACAAGAAGCAAGCGAACGAAAAACACACGGCGTAAGAAGGGCAAATAAAACGGCAAGGGTGAAGTGGGGGAGAGGAAAACGAGAGGCAAATAAATGTAATGCGAAGGATAAGGGTTTGTGATAGGTACTTGGTATATGACTTTTGCGTAAGTCTCCCCAGCAACGGCGCCAGAAATTTTTCTTGCTACCTCTTGAGCTTGCGTTGTATTCCCTCGAAGAGGAAAGGGAGATGCAGCACAGTAGCATAAGTATTTCCCTTAGTTTTTGAGAACCAAGGTATCAATCCAGTAGGAGACCACACGCCAGTCCCTCGCACCCGCACAAACAAATAAGAACTTCGCAACCAACGCGATAAGGGGTTGTCAATCCCTTTACGGTCACTTACGAGAGTGAGATGTGATAGATATGATAGTTATATTTTTGGTATTTTTGGTTTAATAAAACAGCAAATAAAAGCAAGAAAAGTAAAGTAGATGTAGATTGATATGTTGAGAATAGACCCGGGGGCCATAGTTTTCTCTAGTGGCTTCTCTCATGATAGCGGTATTCTACGGCGGGTAAACAAATTACTGTCGAGCAATTGATAGAAAAGCGAATAATTATGAGACTACCTAGGTATGATCATTGTATATAGGCATCACGTCCGAGACAAGTAGACCGAAACGATTCTGCATCTACTACTATTACTCCACACATCGACCGCTATCCAGCATGCATCTAGTGTATTGAGTTCATACGAACAGAGTAACGCCTTAAGCAAGATGACATGATGTAGAGGGATAAACTCAAGCAATATTGTAAGGGCATATTTAGCTCGATGGTGTTTTGGTGATTGATGACAATGCTTTTGCGGACTAATCATGTGCTCTAAGCTCTTTCAGATATATCTCACCTAGGCACAAGACGATTATGTGCCCCTCAGAATCTATGGAAGACGTTGTTTCCTTTTGCTTCTTTTTCGGTGGATCTGAGTAATAGGAAAGCCGTACTATTAAGAGGGGATCCGCCTTGGTAAGGTTTGGGTGGAATAACCACGTACACTTCCTTATCGCACCCACCATACCTTCCCGACTCAATGGAGTTCTTCTTTCCCCCTTCTCTATTTTTCCTGGCCCCAGCGGTAGTACCGCGGGCCTCAGTGGTAGTACCGCCTAAGTGCCTCAAGCGGTAGCACCGCTCCACTGAGCGGTAGTACCGCTTGATGCACTCGTCGGCAGTACCGCTGCAGCTCCGTTTTACTACCGCCTCGATTCGAGAGTGCATCTTCTCGTGTCGGGTTTTGCGGTACTAGAAGCCGTAGTAGTGGCGGTAGTACCGCTCCCCAGCGGTAGTACCGCCCTGCATCCACGGTAGTACTGCTCTGGGTCCCAGCCCCTCTTGCACGGTAGTACCGCTCAGGGAAAACGGTAGTACCGCTTGATAAGCGGTAGTACCGCTCTCTGCGGGGCTGAGTGAGGGGGTAACGGTTGGATTGTTCCCCCCACTATATAAAGGCATCTTCTTCTTCATTGTTGACTTACCTCTTCCCCCAAATACTCCATTGTTGCTCCAAGCTCCATTCTCTCCCGATCTCACTCCCTAGCCTATCAAACTTGTTGATTTGCTCGGGATTTCTTGAGAAGGCATCGATCTACACTTCCACCAAGAGATATTTGATTCCCCCCACTAATCCCTAGCGGATCTTGTTACTCTTGGGTGTTTGAGCACCCTAGACGGTTGAGGTCACCTCGGAGCCATATTCCATTGTGGTGAAGCTTCGTGGTGTCGTTGGGAGCCTCCAATTCGGTTGTGGAGATTGCCCCAAGCTTGTTTGTAAAGGTTCGGTTGCCGCCTTCAAGGGCACCACTAGTGGAATCACGGTACCTTGCATTGTGTGAGGGCGTGAGGAGAATACGGTGTCCCTAGTGGCTTCTTGGGGAGCATTGTGCCTCCACACCGCTCCAACGGAGACGTACTTCCCCTCAAAGGGAAGGAACTTCGGTAACACATCCTCGTCTTCACCGGTTCCACTTGTGGTTATTTCTTTCCTTTACTTGTGCAAGCTTTTCTTGTTTATCTTATATAGCTTGCTTCTGAGGTTGTTATCTTTGCTCCATATAAGTTGTCTTCATCGTAGCATATCTAGACAACTTACTTTAACGCTCAATTTAAAGTGGTTAAGAAAAGCTAAAAATTGTTAGTTGCCTATTCACCCCCCCCCCCCCTCTAGTCAACCATATCGATCCTTTCAATTGGTATCAGAGCCTCGTCTCTTTTTAAGGACTTTACCGTCCAAAGAGTATGTGTGACAACGTAGTCGAGACAGAGGAACATTCTGGTGGAACTCCGTCCTTGCCTACGTATGATGGGGGAGCCTCGATCTCTCGTGAGGAGTTCAATGTGGCTATGACCACATTGTAAGAATCACTAGCGACCGAGGTCAAAGGCATGTTTAATGATTTGATTGAGGGGCTTAAATTATCCACCACACCGTTGGAAGTGGTTCGTCCCGCTACCATCGTGTCGGAGGCTACTCCCGACAAGGGAGAAGCTAGTAGTGAAAAATCCCTGGTTACTAAGAATGGGAATGGGATCTTTGCCCACTCCGCTCCTCCTACTCACTACGGAGGACCCATTCCCACACCTCATTTAAATTCCGTTGGGCCTCCTCCTAAGTTTATAAAAAAATCTGACTTTGCTACTTGGATGTTTTGCTTCAAACGTCATTTAAATCATTGCTCTACTAATCTTTGGAGATCATTGAGCAAGGTTTTTATCCACGTGATCCCGACAACTTAACTCCGAGAGAAGCTGCGGATCATCAATTCAACGAGTCCGTTCTTTGCATACTTCAAGATGTTATCCCTCCCGAAGACATTGCACATCTTCGACCTTTCACTGTGGCCAAGGAAGCTTGGGAGCATGTTGGCACCATGTACAAGGGGAGCGCTATAATTCAACGCTCAAACTATGAAGTTTTGCAAGATGAAGACGATGAGTTTGCTATGACCGAAGAAGAAGATCCTCATGAACTTTATCGGAGATTAACCACTCTTGCGGTCTCTCTTCGAGATCAAGGGAGTAAGGACACAGATGACAATTGGATCAAGCGCAAGTTTCTCAAGGCCATGATGCCCTACCATAAGGCCATGTCCTCCATCATTCGCCAAAGACCAGACTTCCACCACTTGTCATCAAATGAAGTGTTGGATGAGTTCGTTGCTATGAGGATCTTGGACAAGACCGCCGACAATGCGGTTTTAAAAGCTCAACGATCAAAGAAGCCTAACCTTGCCTTGAAGGCCAAGGCTTGTGTGGAAGAAGAGGAGGAGGATGATGATGATGAGAGTTGCCCCGAGGACACCAAATATGCCTATCATGAGCACATGGCTCTTGCTTCACGGCAATTTTGGGGCAACAAGAAGAACACGAGGCCCAACTTCAAAAAGAACAACTCAAGTGGGAACAAGGGCAAGCAACGAGTGAGGACATGCTTCAACTGTGGAAATGTAAGCCACTTTGTTGTGGATTTCCCATATGAGAAAAGAGCATACTTTGGAGGCAAGCTTATCCGGAAGGACAAGGCCAAGTATTATCCCAACAAGAACAACTTCAACAAGAAGACTCCTCCCAAAGGGTTGGTGGCCCAAGAAGAATATGTTGAGGATGATGATAATGATGAAGATGATGAGATGGTCACCATGGCCACAATTGCTATTGCTACTACTCCACGCACATCTCTCTTCGACTCTCCAAATGAGAACATCACCGCCAAGTGTCTCATGGCTAAGGCCACCAACAAGGTAACTCCAAACATCAACACTACCATCATCTCTAATCCTTCATTAACGGATTGTATTGATGAGAGTGAGGGAGCCAAGGAGGAAGAGAATGAGTTTGAGTTGTTTATGAGCAAACTCAAGGGCAAACCCAAGAAGCATTTTGTTGCTCTCTTGGAACAACTTGGTGAGGCCAATGACATGATCGAGGCTCACGAGGAGACCATCGCCAAAATGGAAGGACATAGTCGAGACTATGCCGATGAAATATCGGATCTCTCCAATGCTCTAGAGGAAGAGTGTGGTCTTCGTTTGGCTCTTGAGGAGTCACACAACGATGATCATGCTAAATTAAAGAAAGATCTCGATCATGCTTTAGTTGTCTCTCGTATGCTTAACTCCGAGAAGGCAAAACTTGGGGTTGACCATGCTAGACTCAAGGAGGAGTTTGTTACACTTGACAAGGCTCACAAGGCCTTGAAAGGTATGCATGCTTCTCTCAAGGAGTCTCATGATCAACTCCAAGTTTCGCTAACCAATGAAAATGCCATCTTTCCTCGCATGGTTTTGATTGATAATGCAAATGCTACTAACCCATGTTACGAGCATGTGCATCTTGTTGAAGAAAATGCCAAGTTGAAGAAGCAACTTGAGAAAGGCCTTGTGACATGCATACAAGGTGAGAAGAACCTCAACAATCTTTTGAGCAATCAAAAAGAGGTTGTGGCAAAGGAAGGAATTGTGTTTGTTCCTAAGCCCAAGAAGAAGAAGAATGACAAGACCAAGCTACTTTCCCCTCTCCGACAAACCTTTGTGAAAGAGGGAGAGGGCGCCTCTAAGAAGAAGAACAATGTGAAGGGTGGTGGGGTCAAGAAAAACCCCACCATACCATCAAACATGGCCGGCGACTTTAATCCTTCATATGTCTTATGTCGTGCTAGTGATGGTCATGTCTTTGCTAAATTTGTTGGTTCTTCTTATGAGTACATTGAATGGTCTATTTGGGTTCCTAAGACCCTTGTTACTAACCTCAAAGGACCCATGAACAAATGGGTACCTAAATCCAAGCATTATTCTCTTGTAGAAGTTAGCTTCAGATGGGGGATCATGGTTGCTCGATAGTGGAGCCACAAATCATATGACCGGAAGCAAAGACTTGGTGGTGGACGTGCATCTAGGCTCATCTATGGCCACCAACGTCGAATGGGATGATGCTTCATCTTCTAAGGTATTGGGGCTTGGCAAGGTTGTTGTCTCTCATGATCTCACGATCGAGAAAGTCATGCTTGTTGAGTCCCTTGCATATAATTTACTTTCTGTTCGACAACTTGCACTCATGGGCTTTGCTACATTCTTTGATATTGATACCGTGGCCCTCTTGTGGAGCAAGACTCTTAAAGTAGCCTATGTTGGACATGTCAAGAACGGTCTTTATGTGGTTAACTTCTCGAAGCAACCCACTAAGACCGCAACATGCTTAATGGCTAAAGTTGATGTGGGATGGCTTTGGCATCGCCGGTTAGCCCATGTCAATATGAGATCTTTGCAAAGTCTTCTCAAGGGGGACCATGTCCGTGGACTAACAAATGTTAGCTTTGCCAAAGATCGTGCTTGTAGTGCTTGCATTGAAGGAAAGTTACATGAGACGGCTCACCCTCCCACAACTATCATCTACTCAAAAAGACCCCTAGAGCTCCTTCACATGGATCTCTTTGGGCTTCCATCTTTTGATAGTCTTGGGGGTAGAAAGTATTGTTTGGTAATTGTGGATGATTATTCAAGATACACCTGGGTATACTTGTCAGGACCGGTATTTCAGTAAAATAATTACCGAGAGACCGACCTTTTAAGCGAACCAGTACGGAAGAATACTTCTTACTGGTAGACAAATCCTTGATACAGAATTCCAGAGTACTGAATATTATACATGGTTGAGCTGAGGTTGCCCAACAATTTATTACAAGCACGCCGATATTATACATAAGGGCGGATATGACACCATGGTAGGGTGGCATACTACTAGCTCGCAATAAAAAGGTGGTGGATATGACACAGTGTGGTGGGTGGCGTGACTCCATTATCTTACAGTTCATCGAGTGTTGGAGTGAGACCCGATGAATTTATTTGGTGGTTGGCGGAAGCGGTTATATAACAGTGATCAACTCCTAGATCGCAAGAGACTGACTGGGACTCCACTAGACGTCGGACTCGCTATCGAACTCTTCATCCATGAGATCGCCTTTGTCAACATCTGGCCTCCACTAGACGTCGGACTCGCTATCGAACTCTTCATCCATGAGATCGCCTTTGTCAACATCTGGCCAAATTAACAAGCCAGGTGAGTACTTTGAATGTACTCGCAAGACAGTTCGGACATAAGATATAATAAATGCAAACATGATGCATGTGAGTATTCTAGCATTATTTATCCGAATAATATAATTTCTGTGCTGCAAGTAAAAATAGAAGTCGGGCGGTAATCCTCCCGAAATCCATAAGATAAATAAAAGAAAACCAAACGAGTGTCTGAGTGACGCCTCGTGAGGAAAATGAATAAAAACATGCCACAGTCGGACGTCTGGGCGACGTCACATAAAGGGCTTATAATGAAGGTAAAATAACAAGAATGCCACAGTCGGACGTCTGAGCGACATCACATAAAGGGCTTATAATGAAAATAAATAACAAGAATGCCACAGTCGGACGTCTGAGCGACATCACATAAAGGGCTTATAATGAAAATAAATAACAGGAATGCCACAGTCGGACGTCTGAGCGACATCACATAAAGGGCTTTATAAATAACAAGAATGCCACAGTCGGACGTCTGAGCGACATCACATAAAGGGCTTATATAAACAATGGTATTTCGGTAAAATACTTCAGGAGGTAAATCAGTACAGAGATAACTGGTTAGCTCATCTACCCAAAATGAACTTGACAAAAATCACCACTCTTGTTACTATCATAAAATTACTAGAGACGGTCACCGGGGTTGACACGATGATTGACTCTAGGCCATAAACATGGCTACTCGGAAGATTTGACCGTGCAGAGCTTGTACTCTTAAATCATGGCCAACGGATTCAACTAGCCAGAGGGACTAGTTCCGTCTATGGTGTTTTAGCAGAAACACAATTGACCAGTACACACCCATTTCACATCCTGTTGTCCGGAATCACCCGTGACAACATTCACGAAAAACTTTAAGACAGGGAGGCTACAACCTCGAATAGCATGGGATCAAATTTAAATATGCGCGCTCTAAGGGGTGCCCCCCTCTCGGTCCCAACCAGAAACACCCATGCCCCCTGACCGGATGACGGGCTTTAATCCAGGGCCATGGAACCCTCATCCCGGCCCCTCTACTTGGTGTGTACACGGAAAGAGGTTTGCAATTGACTAAACCGTAATCTTAACAGACGGCATATGACAGTACCAAAAGGAGACGAACGGAATCATGACTTGATCCATGGTGATACTAGAATTAACCATTGACTGGCATGCTCCAACAATACCAGTACACGACCCATCATGTCACCACATGACCGGGGTGTTTTAATCATCATTCGGGTTCACCCGATGCATGCTTGCATGAAATATAATCATCCACAAATGCTTATATGACCATGCTATGAAGAAGAACTACTCGAGCAAACATGAAACACACTCATTATATCAAAGGTTCAAACATGCTTGCCTGATTCGGAGTAGTCGGAGTCTAACTCGGTGAGGTTCGCGGCTCCGTCACGTCCTTCGGTATCCACGTATTCAAACAAAACGAATACTAACATAAATACCGCGCGTGCATAAAAGTTGTCCCAAATATTTTTCAAATAAATATGACAAAAAACTAGACAGAAAACTAAAGAGGACAGAAAAAGAATCAACTCAAAATCATCTTTTGCTTAGAAGATATTAGAGTTTCGGTCCAGGGGCTTGTTTGTAATGAAACAGAAAGTTTCCAGGGGCTAGAATATAAAAACAGAAAGACGAATCGGTACGTAGTACGCCAGCCGAATAGGAAGACGTACTTTGCCTGAAGGTGCCTTCCAGAAAAATGCTTCGGAAGGAAAAGAGAGGCTAACGAGGGGGTCCCACTCGACAGGTTTAAAAAGGACAGAACAGAGTCGCGCCGGCGCCAGAAGGCGGCGGTGGTCGCCGGCGCTGATCCACGGCGAGGTAGGGGAAGGGAGTGGTACCTACAGGTTCCTGGTGCTCTTCCGCGTCAGTGGGTGGTGGAGCTGAGCGTCGGCGAGCCCCATGTCGACGGCGACCCTATCTCCGGCGGACGGCGGCTCGGGTGGTCGCGGGCCTCGTCGGAGAGAGTTTCTGGGGTCAAATTGGAGTGGGGGTTAGTCTCCAAGAGGTGTCAGGAGGCTACGAACGAGTCCAGGGCGGTGGAGGAGCTCTCACCAGAGCGGACGCTGCTGGAACCCGAGGTGGACGGAGGTGGTCGGAGTTGAGGAAGAAGGGCCCCTCGAGGCTCTTCCAGTGGCTGGGCATGGTCTAGTGAGGTGGTGGAGAGATGCGGGCTCGAGAGTGAGCTCGGAGGCGCTATATATAGCCGGCTCGAGGCGGTTGCCGTGAACGGGATAAGTCCGGCGATCGATTACGGCGGCGCTGTGGCCGGACGGTTGATTTAGGAGCTTGAGCATCGACTAGGAGGTGCAATGGTTCCATTTCGGTGCCTAACTCAGCAAGGTAGGGGTGGTTATGGTCTGTCCCCGACGGAATGGCCGTGCGGCACGTCGGCGGCAGAGGGCGTGCCCTGTGTGTGCCTGGCCACGGCGACGGTGCTGCAGGCGTGCGCCGGCGATGGAGAAGGCCACGCGGAGCTCCCATGCGACTTGGGCGGTGCCGAACGGCGTTGTACCGCAGGGTGCCTCCTGTCAGCCGCCACGGGTGGCTCTGCCGCCGCGGAAGGGGCCTGCGTGGGCGGGCCAGGGCGCCACCGACGCCAAGAACCAGCCAAGCGCGCGTGCGGTGCTCTGGATAAGAGCGAGGTGCAGTGCAGCATCGAACCAAAACGGCACTGGTGAGATTGACGAACGCTGACTAACGAAACTGACGAAGCTGCACTGTCGCCTGTAAAGTTCAGTTAACTTTTCTGAAACTGATAGAAATAGTGCACGCCAGGTGTTTGACGAAATGATTTTGGCATGTGGAAAATCTTACTGGAGCTGATATTTGGTGGAGTGGTCTCTTGATGCCTCTAGAGGCTGCCTGAATTTTCACAGAATTTTTGGAAGAAGGAAAATATGAATTTCACCAAAAATTGCAAATCTGGTCCAAACTTGCAGCAAGTGAAATTTGAAAATTTTGAACTGTGGACCAGTGAAACAAGATGGATACAGGTTGTCGGTGCTAAGGACTATCCAGGGGAGTTGGTTTGGAAATAAAACTCAAAGTGAACATGGTGGTCCCTTTGCAAATCACCATGGCTTATTTCAAAGGACAGAAATTGCTTTTGTTGCAAATTAATTAGAAGAAAAATTCCAAGAAGGTTGAAACTTGCTGGAATTGATGAGAGACTTGCCTCAATGGAAAAGGAGGTTTTGGAGAAATATTTTCATTGGGTGCCATGGAAGATAAAAGTTTGAGAGGGAAGACAAGTCCAAGATTCTTATAAGGTGGATATTCATGGAGGGGAAAGAATCAAATAAACCCTTTGAAAATCAACTTGTGTTTGAGCTAACACAAGAAGCAAACCTTCAAGACCAGAATCAAGCTTGCGAAGAACACACAAACTTTGGTCAGAAAATATTTTAGAAGGGTTTTCAAGAGAAGAGCAAATATCCCCCTTCCAAAAGACCAAAAGTTTGGAAGAAAACAAATCCAAAAATTTGGAGTGTTACAATACTTCTTCAACAAGAAGAGTGAGACCCAACAAACCATCATCAACTTTGCAAATGAAGCTCAATGACAACATGAAGCAAAGATCTTGATGATCCGAAGTGAGAACGGCACCAAGTTCAAGAACTACACCTTGGATGAGTTTCTTAGTGATGAGGGGATCAAACATCAATATGCAGCACCCTACACCCCTCAACAAAACGGTGTAGCGGAGAGAAAAAACCGGACATTGATGTACGCGGCAAGGACCATGATGGCGGAATTCAAATCTCCATACAACTTTTGGGCCGAAGCCATCAATACCGCTTTTCATGCAGCCAATCGGCTCTATCTCCGCAAAGGCTTGACCAAAACTCCATATGAGGTACTTACCGGTAACAAGCCCAATCTGAAGTACTTCCGGGTGTTCGGGTGTAAGTGTTTCATCCTCAAGAAAGGTGTTCGTTTGTCTAAATTTGAATCGAGACCTCATGAGGGCATATTTGTTGGTTATGCTACAAACTCTCATGCTTACCGTGTCCTCAATAAGTCTAATGGACTCACTGAAGAGACGAGTAACGTAGAGTTTGATGAGAATAACGGCTCCCAAGTGGAGCAAAGTGGTACTTGTGATGTAGGTGATGAAATTCCTCCTCGAGCCATAAGAAGAATGGGTGTTTGATATATCCTACCCATTGAGGAACCCCTTGTGGCCGAAGGAGAAGGACAATGTTCCACTCAAGTGGAACCATCCCCAACCCAAGACACACACGCTTCCGAAGAACAAAGTGAAGGCCCTCAACCGGACGAACAAGGCCAAGTGCAAGATCAATCACAAGATGGTTGGGAGCCACCAAATGATGCACAAGGCCAAGTTCCATTCTCTGAGCAAGATCAAGATCAAGAGGAAGCTCAAGATCAAGATCAAGCTCCTGACGTCACTCAAGATGATCAACTCAGTGCTCCTCAGTTATCTCTTGAAGAGCAATTGGAGCGTCGTGCTGCAAAAGTTGCCTCCAGACTTGCTTCCAGAGAACATCACATGAAGAATATTCTTGGAAGCATTAAAAGGGGGTAAGCACTCGTAGACAATTGTCGGTGTACGAAAAGGGGGGTACACTTTTTGTACCCCTATGACTATGCACGGGCAGTCTCAGCCACGGGCACCGCCGTACCAAGCAAGGCCAGGGAGGTAAGCCAGGGTAAGACTAAAGCCCAAAGCCAAGACCACAAAGAGCAAACGGACAAAGCGGGTTCCCCTGGCAAGATCCTTGCCAGGAGCCAGTTTTAGCAGCCCCGGCAAGATCCTTGCCGGGGCCGGCTTTAGCAGCCCCGGCAAGACCCTTGCCGCGGCAACTCGCCCCTCGCCTACAGAGCGAATCACCCTTGAGTCCACTGCCCCTGTGGGGCAAGGATTCGGGAGATGTCCCCGTAGTGGCATGCAGATCTTTGTGAAAACATTCAAGATCAGATACACACTAAGAAGACGACGACCCTTGGCGGGATCCCAGCCAAGGAAGACCACAAGACCTCCGGCAAGCATCTTGCCGGGGATGACAGCAGGCGCCGCAGCAAGACCCTTGCCAGGGCCCCGGCAATGCCCTTGCCGGGGACATCCGCAGGGCCACCATCAAGCCCACACCAACTAAAACCACCACCGCCTTATGCAGCTGCCGACCCAACCAGCTGGGCAGGCACCTGCTTGGCGACATGCAGATCTTCGTGAAGATCCACCATTGCGCCACCTCAGCTGCCTGCCTGCCTACATGGCATCTCAGGCGCCGCTAGCCAGGGTGCGTGTCAACACAAGAAGGAGCAATGGTGGACAAGACATGCCTCTCCTCCGTCCCCGATTAAGCAAGGACACCTAAGCAAGACGCATTAAATGCGCCTTGTCGTGTAATGCGAGGGATAAACCTTGCATCACTGTACCCTTTCCACCTCCAGTGTGCCACTGTGGCGACCCCTTTCTCTATAAAAGGAGGCCCGAGGCGACCAGGAGGGGGATTCGGCTTTTTGGAGCTCCTCACGCCCCATAGCTAGCTGAAGAACACAGATATACAATCCACCAAAGTAGGAGTAGGGTTTTACGCATCCTCGCGGCCCGAACCTGGATAAAGGAACCGTGTGCTATCTGTTGGATCCGCTCTTCTCTCAACCCCGAGCCCCGCAACCGTAGTAGGGATTCTTGTGATCCCATAGGTGTCGTTCCTAATACACCGACATCTTTGGCGCGCCAAGTAGGGGGACTACAGTTGTGAGAATCGGCTCTAGCAGTTAGCCCAACGCTCCTTCGTCTTTGTGGCTCTTCGAGAAGGAAGGAGGCCGGAAGATCAGCACTCGAGCGGCTACAGATAGAAGCTAAGTTACATTGAACCCTGCATATTTCCATTCTATTATATAAAGTTATTATCCCAGGAGCTGTCGTTCTTTGTACAAAAAGAAACCTGCACGCAAATGGGGCCCTTCCCGATCGGCAATGCCTTTGTTCTGTTTCGAGTCTGCTCAACGGTTCAAACGGCTGTGTTGGAAACGGTAGGGTGGCCTTCCGCAATTGGCAAGGCTCTCGACTCTGACTCGAGTCAAACTCGACAGTTCTTGCAGCTGCGTTAAGGGCGGCAAGGTGGCTCACCCGGCAGCACGCTCGCCCGGCAGGTGATACGTCCAAAACGTATCTATAATTTTTGCTTGCTCCATGCTTCTTTTGTGTGATATTGCTATGATATTAATGCACTTCCATACATTTTTGATCATATTTGGACTAACCTATTAACTCAGTGCACCACAGTGCCAGTTCCTGTTTTTTGCTGTTTTTCTATTTCAGGTTTCCCCCATATTAAAAGTGCTCCAAAAATTCGAGGAAAAATACAGGAAAAATTAGCGTACAGGAAGCTTCGCGAAGAACCAAAGATGGGCCAGAGGGGAGCCAGGGGAGGCCCAAGCGGCCACCTGGCGCGGCCCCACCCATGGCCGCGCCAGGGGGGCGCCTGGGGCCCCTGCTCCGCCTCTCACTGCCCCCATTCGCCTATATATCAATCTCGTCCCGAAACCCTCGAGGACAGAACCCTTTTTCGCGATCTCGCCTCTGTTCCGCCGCCGCAGCGCTTCTAAGATCGGGAGCATCGGGAGAACTCTTCCCGGCACCCTGCCGGAGGGGTGAACCACTACCGGGAGCTTTTCCACCACCATGGATGCTTCCCGGATGAGTCATGAGTAGTCCACCTTGGACCATGGGTCCATGATCAGTAGCTATGTGATGTTCTCCTCCCCTCTTTGCTCTTCATGGTTTAGACCTCGTGAGCTGCCCTACATGATCGAGGCACATATGTAATCTTTCTGCTGTTGCTTTGCTGAGTTTGTTGGGATCTGATGGATTATGAGACTATGTTCAGATTGTGTTTGAGTAATATATTTGATTCACCTCTTTTATATCTTTGTTCTTGAGTAATTCTTGCATGTTCTCCGTTGCTGTTTATTGCTTTGGCCAAGTAGTAGGTAGTAACTCCAAGAGGGAGAGTTATGCTTGATTGTGGGTTCATGCCCCCTGATGACTAGCTTGAGCGACAGAAACATGAGTCTAGGGGATGTGCTGTTGCCACAAGGGAGAAAACAACGGTGCTTGTACTTGCGAGTGCAAGGATTGTTTACTTTACGCAAAGTTCTTTTAATGCAGTTGTCTGTTGCTTTGAGTTTACACTTTGGGTGGGATTCGCAGCTTAATACCAGCGAGATGTTCTGGATAGATATCTCAAGGTGGATGATTAGTAGTAGATGCAGATGGATTTCGGTCTACTTGCCTTGGCATACCGCCCATGCTTTTGAGCCTCTACCTTTCTTTGCAGCATAGTTAGCATTGGTTTGCGCACATAATCCTGTCAATTGCCTAGCTGTAATTTGTTTACCTCGCTTTGTTGTTTTATCGTCTTTTGGGAGAGAGACATCACTAGTGAACATCATGGGACCCCGGTCCATATTACCACTGCTGATCACATCTTCTATTTACTTCCTGTTTTTATTTACTAGTTGCAGTCATTGCTATCATTATTATCTCTTGTGTTTGATCCTTTGTAAACAACAAGGCCGGAGGGATTGACAACCTCTCTGTACTCGTTGGGAGCAAAGTTATCTGTATCTATGTGCAGGTCCCGTCAACCGCTATGTTTCTGGCGCCGTTGACACCTACTTGTCCACCCTCGGAGTCTCACGGGATTCGATCCTTGGTATCTTTGCCAAGAGAAATTTGCGCTACGCTACATCTCAACCTTCCACTTGGGGTAACCAACGAGGGGCGAGAAGCCATCAAGCAAGTTTCTGGCGCCGTTGCCGGGGACTCCACTCTTCAAGATAGGGGAGTTGCACGCTATCTTTTATCTTTGCTTTTTAGTCTTGTTAGTTTACCTTTCAGTTTTTGCTTTAGTGTCCTTTATCAAAAATCACAAAAAAATTATTTGCTTTTCTGTTAGTAGTCCTTTCTGTTTAGTCAAGCATGTTAGGACTTGGTGCTTTGAGGGAATCAGAAGTTCTAGATTTCCATCAAAGGGATGGAGAAAATATGAAGAAGGCATGGGACAGAATTTCTGATGCACATAGGAGAATTATGCCTTGGATACCTATAAAAATTGTGCTTAGAAATTTTTACCATGGTCTTTTTAAATTGTGTAAACACTCTCTTGATATTATAGCGGAAGGAGATTTCCTAGAGTGTGATGAAGCTAGAGCTCTTGAAATTATACATGGTCTATATAGTTACTTTGTTTATGATCATAGTTTTGATACTGTCATAGATAGACTTGCTACTATTGAGAAGAGAATGGATGCTCTCGACTTGATGAAGGTAGAGAAACCCAAACCCAATAGGAGAGATATTTTGGAAATAGACAATGATTGGGAGCCTTTTGTTAGGATTAGCATCTCAAATCAAGACTTCCTTGCTTATTGTGATATTGGATCTATGGTTTCTACTATGCCAAAAATTGTTCATGATTCTTTAAAATTTAACATGGACAAATTATCATCCTATCATGAACATGCTAATGGAGATATTTCTAAGATCCAGGGAAGAATAAAAGACGTACCAGTTACATTCCTTAAAGGGATTGCAATGGTTGATTTCTTCATCATGAAGCCAAACCAAGGAAATATAGTGCTTGGAAGGGACTTCCTCCGAGCCGTAAAAGGCTTCATCGATATAGGTAAGGGACAAATCCGCCTACGCGGGAAGGCAAAAGGTATGTACCCCTTTCCTAGAAGGAACAAGGATGAACTTGTTGAGAACCATTTGAAGCAATTTATAACTCCGATTATTATGATGACTTTTGATTCCTCCTTTTTGCATCATGCCTAGCTTAAAGGCATAAAAGAAAGCGCTTTTGGGAGGCAGCCCACAACGAATTAGGTTTTATTTTGCTTTTGTTATGTCTTGATGTTTGTTACTACAGTAGCATCATCATTGTATGTTTTCTTTTCAGCTTTGTGCCAAGTTTAGCCGCCGATTGCAAGAAAGTTCAAAAGTTGTGACGTGCTGTCCAGAAAACAGATTCTGTCCTTGGACAGAAAAATTCGAATAAAATCACCAGATCATCTTTTTGATCTGAATTTTTTTGTCAGCGTGCTCTATACAATTGACTTTCGAGCATATGTTCTGAGTTTTTTGATTTGAGTTGCAGAAGTGCCCCGAAAAATTTATTTACTATCTGCTGGTCTGTTTTTCACAGATTCTGTCCTGTTTTGCCTTTTCTTCGTTTTGCAAACCTTTAGCTTGCTTTTTCTTTGCAGAAACCTTTTGGCAATCTTGAGAAACAGTAGCTCTTCAAGATTATTTTTATTTCCAGTAGGGAAAAATTATTTTATTGTGGGTACTAACCTCGCTAATCAGATTATGATGAGTTATGTATGAAGGGAGTTTTCAAGTGTGCGAGGGAAGATGATAAAAGAAGATTCAGGAGGGTCAAACGCTCAAGCTTGGGGATGCCCCCATGCACCCCCAAGAAATATTCAAGAAGACTCAAGCGTCTAAGCTTGGGGATGCCCCCGTGCACCCCCAAGAAATATTCAAGAAGACTCAAGCGTTTAAGCTTGGGGATGCCCCCATGCATCCCCTTCTCCATCAACAATTATTAGTTCGTCTTTCGTTCCACTATAATTTTATCACTTCATGCGTTATGTGCTATGCTTGGAGCGTCTTGCTCTTAGTTTCTTTTTTTAGTTTTCTTTAGCTTTGCTTGCTGGTCATAACAAGTTAGAACCCAGCTTTCTTTGTGTGGGAGAGAAACACACTCCACTTCAACCTAGAACACAACATAGGATTTTCATGCTTATCTTTGCTGTGTGTGTTCTTTGTCTTTCCATAGCTTCTGTCATGTTTAGCTCTTAGTTTTCATGCTTTTCTTTTTAAAGAGCTTTTGTTTAGTTGGTTGCTGAACTGTCTTGAGTTTTCATGTTTATCTTGTTAAGAGAGTTTGCCTGTTGCACTGAGTTGTGTGTCTTAACTTAAAGTAGGTAATTGAGGTTGCTATTTAATTTTAGTAGTAACTTGCAATAGTTTGAGGTATTGCCATGAGTAATTTCTGAACTTTTGGTGTCAAGAGCTTTAGCCTATTAGTGATAGATGTCGTATCTTGGGCAATCCGTGTTTATTTTCGAAAACCTACAAAATAGTTAAGAACTTTAGCTACTAGATGGATCACTAATCTTTGGAGGGATCGAATATTAGAGTACACTCATGTACCATGAGTCGAGGATGCGCAAGGATAACCAAACCCCCATACACTCCTCCTCGAGGTACTTGTCTCTTTGTGAACCTCCTAATTAGATTGAGAGTTACCGATAATAAGTGCATGAGTTCTTCGGATTAATGTGAGTATTCGAAAGTTGACACTTCCACCTAGCCATATTTTTCTAGCCTCTTCGGTACCGTGCATTGCCCTTTCTCACCTCGAGAGTTGGCGCATACTTCGCCGGTGCATCCAAATCCTTGGCACGATACGCTCTGTCATCATAAGCCTCATTATATCCTTCCTCAAAACAGCCAGCATACCTATCTATCAAGGCATTTCCATAGCCTTTCCGAGATACATTTCCATGCAACATCCATCTTCTCATGACTTGATCTTCATGTCAGACATGCTTTTTGCTTGATCGATGAGCCGCATGCTAGTTGGGCCTTGCCCTAATCATTGCTACAAGACGCGCTAGTATCATTGCATATCCTGCTACACCGGCAGAGGCATACATTTGCATACATCATGATAGTTTCATTTTCTTTATGTTGAGTACTTTTGTAAAGTGTGAAAGATCTTCTATACTTCTTGTAATACATAGAGTGTTGCCCCTAAAGTGAGGAAAAGATCCCAAAGAGGACAAAATCAAAAGATCCCAAAGAGGACAAATGAGAGTTAAATAGAAAGAGCCATTGAGGCCACAAAAAATAAAAAAAATAGAAAAAAGAGAAAAAGAAATAAAAAGAGAGAAGGGGGCACACTACTATTCCTTTTGAGAGATCCACACTCGTACTTCATCTTATACCTTGTACTCCATAGAGATTATCATTCATGCATATAGCTATGTGGGGACCTTCCACTACTAGGAAAAGGCCTATTAATGGCGCACCTAATTTGGCCATTAATGGCGCATTAGTGGTGCGCCATTACTAGCACGCCATTAGTATTTGATACTAATGGCGCACCTCTGGTGCGCCATTAGTATCTGGTATACTAATGGCGCACCTCGGATGTGCCATTAGTGTGCACCTTAGTGCGCCATTAGTATGCCTCCCAGGGGCCAGGTGCTATGGCATACTAATGGCGCACTAAGTATGATGCGCCATTAGTAGTATCCGCACAGTAATGGCGCACTGCCTGTTAATACGCCATTACTATGCTTTGGCATACTAATGGCGCACTTTTCTCTCATGCGCCATTAGTATGAATATTAGGTTTTTTTTAATATTTTTTTTCTGTTTTTTTTTCACAGATTACAAAATGTATAATTGCACAGAATATAGACAGCACACATCAACAACACATTCATCGAATACAATAGAAGATTAATCTCTGAATACAATTCATCATATTAGTCTCCGAATACAATTCATCGATCATATTAGTCTCCGAATTGAAAAGACCGAACAAAGATAGAACAATATATTACAAGTCTCGAGATCGCGAGTAGCGAGTTTGTCTTCGCATTACAAGTCGATATCGATCATCTAAACTACCATCACATAGAAGAGAGCTGCGGTCGTCACGATGAACATCATCACGATGAAACTCGTTTTCATCCGGTTCCTTCAACGCTCCCTCCCCTCTCCCGCTAGATAGCGGGCGTATCTAGATTCGGGCTCTGCCCTAGTGGTGTACCCTTTGTAACTGTTACCGCTGAATCGGTGAACCTGTCTCCGACACTCCTCCCAGTCGTCGTAGACTCCGGGAACCTTACCCTTGTACACGACATACGACGGCATCGCTATATATATGCACTAGCCAAACGAAACGTTAGTATCAATTCATAGACAATTCATAAGCAATATATAAGTATGCAACAGAACGATCGAAAGAGAAAAGCAAGACATTAATAGCATCGATTACATCTAAGTTGAACGACTCTCGAAACCAAAGAGACATACTACAAGTTCATTAAAGTTTAATTACAACAAGAGCCAATCGATGTTTCAGAACTAGACACAGCATCACTGCTTTCGACTCGACTCAATGCACCGGAGCGTGGATGAAGCCGCCGTCTATCGTGGGAGTCATGAAATCACGGGCGTTGTCAGCCTGCATTTGTAGCATTGTGTCTATGTCACTGTTCGACGGTTGATTCCTGAGGTAGAACAGCCCCGAGGTACGAAGGACATCTTGATGGATGATTTCCGCAAACTCCGACTGGATGCGAAAGAAATGTTGTCTGATGTCCGCGTCCTGGATTGCCGACACGCGCGCGGCCCAATCTTTGAGCTTACTCGGTAGCAGAAGTTGATGATGGTCCCGTACGATCGCCCGCATGTGATGGATGGCATAGTAGGCACCCTTCTGACCGCCAGGCGGCTGCTTGACGCAGCAGAACGTCGTGTTGTGGGAGAACACGTGCTTGCCGTACTTACAAGTTGTCCTGGTGAAGGTGCCTCCAGATTTGGCGTAGCCGGCGAGAACATCATCAAGAACCTTCTTGACATTTGTGTAGTCTACAGCCGACTTACGGTCCGGGTCGAAATACGTGGCCATGGAATATTTGGGGCTTAGTAGGATGAGCGTGCACTGTGTGTCACTGCAGAAAACACGGAATGTTAAAAGATGAACGATCGAAATCTAAGAATACATATGTTACGGGGCGGTTGAGGCGGAGGACTTACACGGGAAAGTAAGGCACGAGGAAGTTATCCTTATCTCGGTTTGCCAGAATGACGCCTCCGAGGTAAGAACTCGCGACTTGACGGTCCCCAGCGCTGCCCAAGATCTTGGCACGCATGTAGAAGGGGTCGACTATCACGATGTCCGGGGTCTTGTCGCGAATGATCCGCATCTCCATACTCAGCGAAAATAGCCGAACGAAGGTGTAGTGCAGCGGATGAAGGTTCAACATAGCGTGGATGTCATCAAACCGCAGCACGATCGTACCCCCGATGGAGTTATCCGCAAAGCCCTTGCCCTCCGGCACCTTGGCCGCGAAAACCGGGTACGCCACATCCTTCTGTGTGAGACGCCGCTTCTCCAAAGAAAGAACACTGTCATGCAGACTCCGCATGGCACCGGTTGCAGCATCGAGCATATTTGTCGGTAGCATCGGCCTACCCGCCACATGCACCCTCCTCATTACATCCTCAGGTGAAGGTGGCCCGTCCTGAGCATGGATCATACTCGGTGCCGGCTGGCTCGCACCCTTGTTAGTTTTTCTTTTGCGTGCCTTCTTCTTGATCTCCTGAATTGGGACCGAGTTCTGCTCAGAGACCGCCTTCTTTAGTGTGTTGGGGCTGATCATATTTCGCACCTCGCCTATCTGAGGCTCGGTGAAATCGGCAGCTGGAGGCGTCTTCTGAGAGCTGAACGGCAGACGACGCCTGTTGCAACTTGGCTTCTCCGCGGTACCGGCTTGATCGCGCACGTCTTTTGTTGGGTTGGGTTCTTGAGAAGGAGCCCCCATGAAGTCGTCACCGTACCCATGATCGGCAAAGTAATGATCGACGTTGGCAAATGTATCGTCGTCGTCGTCGTTCTGATCCTGTGCCATATGCATGTTTGGATCCAGTGGCATAGGGATGTCCGGCACCGTTGCGGCGGACTTGCCATGGGGACGACTTGGTGCCGGCACGACTGGCGGTGTTGTCTTTGGTGTGGTTTCCCCCGCCCCCAAACGAATCTGGCTCTTCGGCCAAAGCAGGGGCCAGCTCAGGTAGGCGCTGAGGGTCATGACGTCATCATCGTCGGCCCCGACGGGTCGAATCGGAGGTAACACGTCGTCGCAGCCTAGCAGCACCCGAACCAGTTGAACCCTAAACAAGTTGGGTGGCATCTGGGTACCGTGGAACAAGGGTTGGCCCGGTTGAACGATTTTGCCCTTGGCGACATCGACCAACTCGTTGTTCACGAAGTGCAGGAGAGTGCACGGAACGTCGGCGGCGCCCTGCGAAAACATGTAGGGCGTCAGGGATGCCTAGTCAAAGGCAAGGAGATGAAGTCCTCGGCCGAGAGAGGCTTAATTAGTTACCGTGATGATGGCGTCGAGCTCGGCTAATGTCGAGGCACCGCCAACGGCGGGCGTGCAGTTGACGGAGGGGCCGCTTGCTGCAGAGGTGCCGGCTGGCGTACACACGGGTGCATTAAGCTCCCGTGCCGGCGTCGGAGACACCAATGCCGCCTCCGCCGGAGACACCAATGGCCCCGCCATCGCGTTCTGCGAGTTGCTGGCCGTGAAGCTGGGAATCGGGGGCGGCCCCTGTTGGCCGCCAGCAACCCACGCACTCAACCCCTCGATCAAGGTAGGCACAATGGCGGTGATCGTCGCTCCGAGCTGTTGTTGCACTTGCTCTTGGACAATCTCCGGAATCCGCGCCACCTGTGCCTTGAGTTCTTGAACCTCGCGCGCCTGGCTTTCCGAGCTGGTCTTTTTCTCCTTTCGCCCACCAGCGTTATAGTATGACGACCATTTTGTCGACAAGCCTTTGCCGGCCACACGACCAGCTAACGTCGGCTTCTCGAGCTTATCCTTGTTCTTCATTACATTCAACGCCCTATTTAGAGTCGTGTCCCAAGGGCCGCTCTTAGTCGACCCCGCGCTACTACTTTCAGTCGCCTGCGGAAGGAATGTGAATCATTTAGAAATTTGGCTTCATTAATTAGAATGCAACCATATGGAGCTAATTACGCGGGGGTGTATTCCTTACCAGAACAAGCTCAAGCGCCCTGGTCTTCGGATCCGTGGTCAGCTCCTTTGTTTTCGGGTCCTTCTTGTACCGGGCCCTAATAAAGTTCCTGGTCTGCTTGTCACCGTATTTATAGAAGAGGGGCGGTAGGCCTTGCTCGGCACGGTCCGCCTCCTCCTTGTCCCATATATGCTCCGCCACTCTGTAACCGCCGGGACCGAGTGTGTGTTCCCCTAAGTTGAGCTCCCGCATTTCTTTCCCCCACTGACTTGATTCGGAGTGTGAGGCGCTCGAGCAAGTGATCTTGAATTCGTTGTAGTCATCTTCGGTGATCGAAGGATGTTTCTGCTTGATCGTCTCATAACTCTCACCTTTCTTGATCATTATCTTCACATTGGTTTTCCGAGTAGACAGGGCCTTGCTCATCTTCGTGAGGGCAGCATTGTTCACTTTATTCCCTTTGAGGCTTGTGTTATCAAATTGAGCGGGGAACTTGTATCGTTCGTGCAGCTTCCTGAAGAGGAGGTTGCGGTAATTCGCGTTGTCAGGATGCCTCAGGTTCTCGCTGTTGATCGAGACTGTGCTCCGGAGAATGCACCCGAGCTGAATCGAGTACCCCTTGACTATTCGTTCGGGCGCCGTTGGATTCCCGTCGGGGTCCACTTCAGTAACTTCCTCCTTGAGGGTGCGGAGCACGGTCGGGCGCCGGTCCTTCCGTTGCCTCTTCGTTTGGCTGCCATCTGTGCGTGCGCCGCCATCATCAGTGGTGGCATTCTCGGCGGCACCATCAGTGGTGGCATCAGTGGGGTCATCCTCCGCGGTACCATCAGTGGTCTCAGGATCGGTGTGGAAGGCGGCGTCCTCATACAAGTGAGGTTGTTCCTCCATCTCCTGGGACAGCTCCCAGAATGCCTTCCCGCCCGAACCGCCGGCCTCATCGTTGTTGGCCATGTTTCTCTCTAAATAGGAACAAAGTTTGGTCAAAAAGTTGGTTATTGTCAAGGAACAAGATCATGGTCTCATCATTTAGGGTTTGTCGACACCGAGGCATCCTAAAAGCTAAGCTTTTATAATTGAGG
This sequence comes from Secale cereale, assembly GCA_902687465.1. Classification (NCBI taxonomy): domain Eukaryota; kingdom Viridiplantae; phylum Streptophyta; class Magnoliopsida; order Poales; family Poaceae; genus Secale; species Secale cereale. Next base: position 409,662,420 of record LR738710.1, read on the forward strand.
GTTTTTCGACGCCCAGGCACCCTATAAGCCTAAGCTTTCATCATTTCGTTTTTTATCGACACCGAGGGACCCTAAAAGCCAAGGTTTCATAATTTATGGTTTGTCGACACCGAGGCATCCTAAAAGCTAAGCTAGGAAGGATAATTGTAAGTTGGGCCTAATCACTTGGCTCTAATCACTTGATCCTACCTAATTAACCACTAAGATACCCCGGCCCATGCATTAGTCACAATTACACTATATGTCCTATTTTTAGCAAAGTCATGCTAAAATTCACGGAAAATTTCAGCATGACCTTTGCTGAAAATAGGACATATGGAGTACCCGAATTTGCCGGAACGGAAGTTAATCAACATTCCAGCAAACTCAAGGGCCTCTCGGGGTACCTGCAAAATCATTATCCCCGCCTAATGAAGTCGCCAATGGGTCATTTCAGAAGATCACAAGTAGCATCATCACAAGTACAACATCATGACAAGTACAGTAGCAACAACAGTGAATTCATAATAGCAGCATGAACAGTTAAGAAAAAGTTGCAGAAGCTTGTAAAACAATAGTTTGAAGTTCAAATATTTACAACAAGGAACCAAATACATGACCACCATATTCCTTTCCACACAGAAAATTGATGTGTAAAACAATAGTTTGAAGCTTGTAAAACAATAGTTTGAAGCTTGTAAAACAACAACAGTGAATACCCCGGCTTGATAGCAAACTGGCAACAACTCAAAAATTGATGTTGCTGTCAGTATTAATTAGAAAGCAGCAGCAATATGGCATATTTAAGTAACAGTGGCTATCCTTGACCTCATAAGGGCAGAGCCTCCATTAAGATGATTTCTTTCCACACACAAAAATAGAAGTTAACCTAAACGAGTGAGATACGTGAGAGTGGTTGAGCAAGAGAGGATTTATCAAATATGAAGAGTTGGTCTCCTTTGAGAAATACTCCTATGTCAGATCTGTATGAGGTGCTTGTTTCGTATAAACAATGTGTTTCCTTCTGTGTGTGCCAACTAGCATGTGCATATCTGTATTTCGTATAAAAAAGTTGGAACATCTTATATTTGTGAACGAAGGGAGTGCATGGGTTTCAAAGAGCTGGCCACCATAGGAGCTTAAATAAATTTCAACTAATAAGGTAAGAGACGCCTCACACCCACACCCGTCAAAATCTATAGACAAACATGCCCAACAAAAAAGAGGTGCAAGCAAGCACAAGCGTGTAAATGATTTGCGATAAAAGTCCATACATCACGCTAACACATGATGAATTACCATGATCCAGGTTTAATTTTGCTTTCCCACCCAACCTGTTTCCTCACTGTAGATACATATCCTAGCTCCTAGCACATATCTAGACAAGATAGGCTCGCACAGAGGCATTTGTTTGCTGGCTAGAATGACAGCAGCCAACAACTCAAACAGAAACATCCTTCAACACTAGAAACACAAAACGCACCAAGTAAATCAGACAAAGGTCAACCAATGAGTACTACCGTCAGTAACATTCGTAGCATTCTCTAAGAATCACCGTACACTGCAGCGGCGACAGAGCCTAGCGCAAGCAGACAGGGGGGGGCATCTAATGGATCTGACTACGTAGAGCATAGCAGAGGAACAGAGGAATAAGAGGGGATTTGGTCTGTGCGAATGGAATCAACCTTGGCGGCCGCCGATGAGGTTGACCTGGACGCCCTTGTCGACGAACTTGGCCAGGTAGGGGAAGGAGGGAGGGAGGGAGGGGAGGAAGGAAGGGGGGAGGAGACGGAGTGGTTACCTGGCGGCGGCGAGGTTGAAGCGG
>LR738710.1:409664817-409765263 GCA_902687465.1 Secale cereale
GGCCGGTGGACCGGGGGGTGCTCTCGGCGACGAGGGGGATCGAGATCGAGTGTCCATGAAATTTAAAAATATTCATGATAGTTCAAAAAGTGCCCATGAAATACAATCGAGAAATGAAGGCTATGATTTAAATACAAACGATCTTAGCTAGCTAGCTATCTGTTCACAATCTTCTTGCCCTTCTTTTTCGCAAATGGAGTTCTTCTGTGGAACGGACGTCCTTTAGGTAGGGTGGTCCTGCTTCTTCTTGTGGTGTATGTTGCTACTTCATCATCGTCGTCATGTTCGATCCTCGGGTCGCCGTACTTGTCGAAGTCTTGCTCATTGGCTACTCCATCCATTCCGATGATCTTCCTCTTGCCTCTCCTCACGACAACACGACTGGGCTTTGACGGGTCGGTAATGAAGAAGCATTGGTCAACTTGGGAAGCCAGTACCCATGGCTCATTTTTCGCGGTGACGTTTGCGCCCGCGGTCTTGGATTTGGCTTCGGGTATCACCATGGTGGTGAAATACCGGTCTTCTTTTAGGACGCTCTTGGCCCATCTGACACGGAACATCGGGACCTTCTCTCCAGCGTAGATCAGCTCCCAGATCTCCTCGATCCTTCCGTAGTATCTGTCCTTGTCATTACCGGTGTAGGATTCCATCGTTACCCCGGAGTTCTGATAACCATCGCTCTTCATGTCCTTGGCCTCGGTGTAGAATGTGTAGCCGTTGATATCGTACGCCTAATAGGTCATCAGGTTGTGCTCGGCGCCCTGTGACAAGGCGAATATGAGTTGTTCTTCCGCGGAAGAATCATCATGTAAAGGGTACAATAGAAGCTTCTGGTTAAACCAACGTGTGAAACATGAGTTGTGCTCTTTGATTATATCTCCGTCCGTCCTCTGTTGGCCTCGGTCATTGTATGTCTTCTCAATAAAGGTTTTGTGCTGAACCACCCAAGGATCGACCACGTCTATGTGTTGTAGCGCGACTAGGTTTGCTCTTTCAAAGTCGGCGAGTCGACCCTCGAAGTCGACATGCATTTCGCGGCGACCCTCACGGTGACCCGATCCAGCGATCCTGCCGAGGTGCCTGTTGACGGGCAGACCAACGGGGTTCTCGATGCCTAGATAATTCGTGCAGTACGAGATGCACTCTTCGGTCAGAAAGCCCCTGGCTATGCTTCCCTCTGGACGTGACATGTTGCGAACGTATCCTTTGATGACACCATTCATCCTTTCGAACGGCATCATGCTGTGCAGGAACGTCGGCCCGAGTTGGATGATATCGTCCACGATATGGACCAGCAGATGCACCATAACGTCGAAGAATGCGGGCGGGAAGTACATCTCAAGCTCGCATAGTATCACCACGATCTCTTCCTGTAGCCTTCTGAGTTGCCTCACGCCAACAGACTTCCGAGAGATGACGTCGAAAAAGTTGCATAGGCCAAATAGGGTTTCACGGACGTGCGCGTCCATGATACCACGGATTGCAACTGGAAGTATCTGCGTCATCAGCACGTGACAGTCGTGAGACTTCATCCCGCTGAACTTCAGCTTCGCCCGGTCTAGGTATCTGCTTATCTTCCCCGTGTAATCGTAAGGAAGTTGTACTCCTACGAGGCAGGTGAAAAACTGCTCGATCTCCTCCTGACTTAGAGTGAAGCACGCGGGAGGGTAGTCATTTCCGGTCTTCTTGGCCTTTTTGCCTTTGCGACGACTTTCCGTGTCCTGCTTCGCCTCATCATCATCATCATCATCATCATCATATATAGCGTGAAGCTCCTGCCTGATGCCCATTGATTTCAAGTCTGCCCTTGCTTTCGGCCCATCTTTGGTCCTCTCTGGCATGTTGAGCAGGGTACCAAGCAGACTCTCGCACACGTTCTTCGTGATATGCATTACATTAAGGCTGTGAGGCACACGGTGGATCTTCCAGTACGACAAGTCCCAGAAAACAGACCTCGTTTTCCATACCTTCAGCAGCGGCTCTGGCGCCTTTCGCTTCTTTCCCGGCTCTGGCGCCTTTTGCTTCTTTCCCGGCAGTGGGCAATCTTTCCAATTTTTCAACAACTCGTCTATTTCCTCGCCGCTCCTCGTACGCGGGCGTCCTCGGGGTTCGGTTTCACCATCGAACAGATCCTTGCGTTTTCTCCACAGGTCATCGTCGCGAAGCCACCTTCGATGTCCCATGAACATGGTTTTCGAAGACCCGGGATCTCTATCTAGCTGGCGATATGTTGTGTCATCCATGCACCTGACGCATCCAGAAAATCCGTGGACCACCTGCCCCGCGACATATCCGTAACCGAGATAGTCGTGCACCGTCGTGAGCAGCGCGGCTCTCATAGGGAAATATTCTTTCTTTGCGGCGTCCCACGTATTGGCTGGCGTTTTCCACAGCGTGTCTAGCTCCTCTTTCAGCAGCCCTAGATACAGATTGATGTCGTTCCCTGGTTGTTTCGGTCCTTCAATTAGCATACTCATGTGAATGTACTTCCTCTTCATGCACAACCAGGGGGGAAGGTTGTACATCCACACAAACACAGGCCAGGTGCTATGTGTGCTTCTCTGGCTGCCAAACGGGTTGACTCCATCGGTGCTCGCGCCCAGCACGATGTTCCTTGGATCATTCCCAAATTCTAGGTCTTCGAAGTTCAACGCTTGCCACTGGCTCGCATCCTTAGGGTGACTCAGCATCTTGTCTTTTTTATCTATCTCCGGATCATTTGCGTCATCTTCTCGCTTCTTCTCCTCCCTATCCGCGTGCCAACGCAGAAGCTTTGCTACCTTAGGGTCCGCGAAATACCGCTGCAGACGAGGAGTGATCGGAAAGTACCACACCACTTTTCGAGGAGCTTTCTTCCTCTTCTTGTATCGAGTGACGCCGCACACCAGACATATGGTAGACTCCGCGTGCTCGTCCCGATAAATGATGCAATTGTTCATGCACACATGGTATTTCACGTGCGGTAAATCCAGAGGACACACGATTTTCTTCGCCTCCTCCAAACTGGTGGGGCACTTGTTCCCCTTGGGAAGACGTTCGTGCCAGAATGACATGTTCTCGTCGAAGCATGCGTCGGTCATTTTGTGTTTTACCTTCATCTCCAGAGCCATGAGCGTTACTTTCAGGCGGGTATCCTCGGGCCTGCATCCTTCATACAATGGAGTAACCGCGTCTAACTCAAGTTGATCCATCTTGGCTTTCTCTCGGGCGGCAGCTCTTGCGTTATCGGTCTGCTTGAGAAGCAGATCTTGAATATGAGGGTCCTGCACCCAGCCCATCAATGGTTCAGCGTCGTCTGCTCCGCCGGCATCATCATCTTCATGATCATGCCCGTCGTCTGCTCCGGCATCTTCCTCATCATCATGTCCTGCATCTTCTACATGATGACTGTGTACAGCATCACCATCGTGATCATCTCCTGGGGATTCTTCGTCTTCTCGCCCGCCCGAGCCGCGGTGGTTGTCTTGCTGCCCTTCCTCATTTCTTTCCCGGCCCCCATGGACGACTTCGTAGTCATCTTCATCACCTTGCCACCGATAGCCATCCATGAAACCACGCAAGAGCAGGTGGTCCCGCACCTACCTGGAATCCGGGTCCGCAATAAGGCTCTTCAGCTTGCATCTTCGACACGGACATCTTATCTCCGTCTCGTTCTTTTGAAGCATCTCGGCCTTCGCAGACCTCAAAAACCTATTCACGATGCCTTCGGTCATCGTGCGCACCATGGTCGCTGATGCGGAGCATCCCAAGGTCATCCCCATGGACCCTCCTTCACCTCCTCAAGTGCCTCAAGGACCGATGACACGTGCTCGTGCTAGAGCTTTTGAGACCGAGGTGACGTCACTCCTAGCCCTACTTCCATACGAATCTTGCGAGACATGGTTGCTACCTCAAACGGGTGTGCTTTGTGTGCTCAGGTGTGAAGGAGACCACATCGGAGAAGAGCTTGAAGATGGACAAGTCCCCAAGGTCATGGACGAGTTGATGCAACGAGAAGGGCAGAAAGCAGCTCCAGGCCCCGGACATCCGGCCCCCTGGCCCGGACATCCGGCCCCTGGGCATCTCTCTACAGAAGGCCAGCCACAGGGCCCGGACATCCGGCCAGGGCCGGGACATCCGGCCAAGCACGGCCCGGACATCCGGCCTCGGGCCCGGAAATCCGGCGCTCCTGTCCAGAGAGCACCCGAGGCTCGGTGACTCCAGCCTGGACATCCGGGCCCGCGCCCCGGACATCCGGCGCCTCGCGAAGTCCCGGACATCCGGGCCGCTGCCCGGACATCCGGCTCCTGATCTGCCTGCGCGCAGCACTTGGGCCAAGGCCCGTGTATCCCCTCGCCCCGTAGACTATATATACTCCTCTCCTCATTCCGTTTAGGGTTAGCTGTGGTTTAGCTCATTTCTCATACTTGTGTGGATTTCTCCCACGAGACGGTGTGCCTCTACGGAGAAGATCCACTACGGATTCAGGACCTCCTTCACGGAGAAGATCCCACGGGATGCCAAGACCTCCTCACGGAGAAGACTATCTGTATCACCGTTGTTGACTTTGGATCATGGATCTCGACTTTGTATCGCGAACCTAGCGCTTGTGTGATTGCTTTCGTGTTGATTTGAGTGTTCTCTCTTGTGTTTTCCCCGTCTTTCTCCTTGTTTTCCCCGTGTTCATCGTGTGCCACCCTCCAAAACTTGAAAGGTCCGCTGATTAGGGTTCCACCCTACATCATCTTGGTATCAAGAGCAAGGTTGATCACGATTTTGGAGTCCCACACTTTGTTTTCTAGCCTGTTTTTGTCGTGTTCTTCCCAATTTCGAAAAATTCCCCACAAAAAGAGCCCCAATTTTTTTTTTGTGATCTGTTGATTTGCCAAGATTTTGTTGAATGTGTTCCATGGATTTGCTGTGCCACGTGTGGATCTAGTTTTTCCTCCACTTTTCCCCAATTTTCATCCGAAAAATCCGCCGAATTTTTGCCCCAACACCTCCGATTGCAAGGAATTCTTCCTGGCTCGGGCACCCCGGACATCCGGCACGTGCCCCGGACATCCGGCCCGGCCCGGACATCCGGCCTCCCGCAGCCATTTTCCTCCACTCCACCCCACCTTGCACTCCTCCACCGACATTTCCATCCGGTAATCCACCCATCCTTCCGCAAAACCACCACCAATCTTCTGCAACCACCAACGCTTACCCGCTACAAGTTTGAATAGTTTGTCTCCATTTGCCTTGGATACTTGAGTTGTGGTTTCACCGTTTCCTTGGATGTTTAGGCTACCTTGGAACGGCAAGACTTCGACAACACCACCGCTCAACTTCGGCAAGGACGGTAACATCAACGACACTTCGCTCATTCTACCTTGCAATTGCATTGTCACCCTATGAACCATCTTTGCGTAGCTTTCCCATTGAGACTAGCCATTTGAGTATTGCCGGGCCACGACACTTGTGCACATTCGTGATAGTCATAGATATTGCATACTACATCATTGTGAGTAACACCACATCATCTTGGTATATTGCATATCTCCATGTGCCACAAGAGTGTCCCGCATACACAATAGCTACCTTGATCCGAGAAGCATACTTATGTGCCCAAAGAAAGAGCTCAAAAGCTTTTAAGCAAAAGAGCCAATCCAAGCAAAAACACAATAGCATCATACGCCTTGCATCCAAAGAGATCATACATAGCAACATCATCTTGTGCTCAAACATCGGCACATCATACACTCATAGCATACTTCTGATAGATAGTCGTTACGTTTTGCCTCTTATAGGTCGTGCACAAGTGCGTATCCGCCTATTAAGCAATCGGTTAGCGTCTCTCTAGTGTTGTGCAACACGAGCATTTTCCGTGGTTTACCACATTTTTCGCTCATCCTTGGTTGCACAACCACATTTATCTATCCGTGCGTGTGTTCCGTGTGCTACCTTTGCTAGTGATCTACTTGTTGCATGAGCAAATTTGTGAAACATTTTCAACATCATTGAGTCATTTTGACGATTGCATTGAATTTGTGCCACATCCTAACCAAGCTCCTCTCAAAGCTTTATTTGTGTAGGTGTGAGAATCGACACGAAGTGATACCAATAGTGCTATTTCCGGGTTACATTGTTGAGTGATCATTGATCCATTTTCAACCTGGTTAAGGTACATTGATATTGTCGTCTCCTTTCTCCCACTCTCATACTTGCTTGTGATGATGGATAGGCCAAGTTCATCTTCGAACCCGATCTTCGATGATCCTCAAGAAGCGAACAACTACGTCACCAAACTACATCTATTCGGTGTCCAACGAGCTCTACATCAAGAGAGTGAAGCTATGCGAGAGTACATTGGTCAAGTCGCCGAGGACGCGCGCCAATTCCAACAAAGTACTAAGGAGCAAATCGACCTCATCAACACCAACATGTCTACTCAATACAATGAGCTCCGGACATTGATCATCAATCGAAGTTCTTCCTCAACATCATCTCAACGACGAAGCCGCTCAAGTCGACATACCGATTCCACGCAAGACTCAAGTACACCTACGTCAAATACTCTTCGTCAAGCCGCACGTCAAGCTCGACATGACCACCGGCATCCTCTACATGACAAGAGTTCTCAAGAGCTATTCGACGAGCAAGAAAGCCGACGCCGCCAAAACGAAGCTACACTTGAGCAAGCACAAGAACGGCAACGACTACGCCAACAACAACAAGAGCGAGCACGTCAATATCAAGAAGAACAAGATTCCGAGGCTAACCGCCAAGCACAACAACGTCGAGAAGCTCAAGCTATGGAGGCGCAACGTGCTTTACAAGATGCACATCGCAATGTGGCAGCCCGCACTCGACAGACTCGTCAAGAAGAGGATTTCCTTCGCGATGAGATGCAAGAAAGGCGCCATCAAGCAAGAATGCAAGAAGAAGCTCCTCCTCAAGCGCGGCAAGAGCAACAACCTCAACAAGAACATCAACTCCATCAAGAACGTCTACATCCTCAAGAGCAACACGATATGGCAAACCGCCAAAATCGAGATCGCCCTCCCAATAGGCAAGGAAACAATGACGAGCATCGCTATGGCAAGCTCAAATTCACAATGCCAAAGTTCTCCGGAAGCATTGATCCCGAAGACTACCTCTCATGGGCATTGAAAGTTGACAAGATCTTCCACCTTCACAACTTCGATGAAGAGAAGAAGATCGCAATGGCATCCCTTGAGTTCCAAGACTATGTTCTCATTTGGTGGGAGCAAATCATAGAGAGAAGAGAAGCCAAAGGCGAACCTCCTATCACCACTTGGGCTCAAATGAAGGAAGTGATGAGAGCACGCTTCGTGCCTACACACTACAACCGCGACTTGTTCAAGAAGCTACAACTCCTCAAGCAAGGAACCAAGTCCGTTGAAGAGTACTACAAGGAGATGGAGATTGCCATGATAAGAGCCAACATCACGGAAGATGAAGAGCAAACTATGGCGCGATTCTTGAATGGACTCAACTATCCCATCAAGAAGATTGCGGACTTCCAACCATACAACAATCTCCTCGAGCTAGTACACCAAGCAACCAAAGCGGAGCGACAAGTTCAAGAGGACTACAAGTACTCCAAGTTCAACTCCAAGAACTACGGCTCCTACAACCAAGCTCCAACGACTTCGGCTACTTCTCTAACCTCTACCAAGCCTTCTACAAACTTCGGTGACAAGTCAAGCTACAAGAATGCGACTACATCGAGTCGTCCACCTTCTACCAACAACTTAAAGCAAAGAGCTTCCTCATATACAACTCCAACCGAAGATAACAACAAGACGAGCTCCATCAAATGCTTCAAGTGCCAAGGACGAGGCCACAAGTCATTTGAATGCAAGACCGTTCGCACCATGATCATCAACGACGACGGATATTATGACTCCATGAGCGATGATGAGATGGAAGCACTTGAGCATGTCGCCATGCATCGCCAAGTGAATGAAGACGAAGACCATCAAGTGTTTTGCGACAATGATTCAAGCCCCAACCTTGTTGTCTCAAAAGTCTTGACACTCCAACATCAACAAGATGACGACCAACGATGTCATATTTTTCATACGAAGGCCGGCATCAATGGACGCTCCGTCAAGGTTATCATCGATTGAGGAAGTTGCCACAACTTGGCAAGCGAAGAGCTATGCGACAAGCTTCATTTGGTCAAGACGAAGCATCCTCACCCCTACAAGGTCCAGTGGCTCAACGACGCCTGAATTCTTCGAGTCGAGCACACCGTGCAAGTCTCTTTCAAGATTGGCTCCTACGAGGACACTCTTGAGTGTGATGTGATACCCATGTCCGTGTGCCACCTTATTCTTGGACGCCCATGGCAATATGATCGTGGAGTCACACACAATGGACGGACGAATCACTATCATTTCAAGATGAAGGGCAAGGAATTCGTGCTTCGGCCAATGTCTCCAAGTCAAGTTGCCGCCGACAAGCTTTTACCTACCACCCATCATGGAGAGAATGGTGAGAGAGCGAGCCACCAACAAGAGAGCGAGAGCCACAAGCCAAATATGAGCGCCTCCACGATGAGCGACAAGAAACAACTAGTGCTATTTGCCACCAAACGTGAGATGAGAGAAGTTTGTGAGAACCCATCGAGCGTCTTCCACCTTGTGCTTTTATGCAAAGGTGAAGCCAAACCTACTAACACTTCACCACCTCCACCTTTTGTGTTGTCTCAATTGTTGCAGGAATTCTCGGACGTCTTTCCCGATGAGCTACCACCGGGTCTACCTCCACTTCGCGGGATAGAACACCGCATCGACCTCGTACCCGGTGCTCCACTTCCAAACAAGGCTCCTTACCGCGTCAACCCCGAGGAAACTAAGGAGATACAACGGCAAGTGCAAAAACTCATCGACAAGGGTCATGTACGTGAAAGTCTAAGCCCTTGTGCCGTTCCCGTTATTCTCGTGCCTAAGAAAGACGGAAATTTTCGCATGTGTTCCGATTGTCTTCCGATAAATGCGATCACCGTTAGATACCGTCACCCTATTCCTCGCTTAGACGATATGCTTGATGAACTATGTGGTGCCACCATATTTTCAAAAATTGATCTTAAAAGTGGCTACTACCAAATTCGCATTCAAGAGGGTGATGAGTGAAAAACTGCTTTCAAAACCAAGTTCGGGTTATACGAGTGGCTTGTTATGCCAATGGGCTTATCGGAAGCACCCGGCACTTTCGTGCGTCTTATGCACTTCGTTCTTAGACCCTACATAGGTGTCTTTGTCGTGGTTTACTTTGATGACATTCTAGTCTTTAGCAAGTCGCTTGAAGAACATGTTGACCATGTCCAACTAGTTTTGCAAGCACTTCGCAAACAACAATTATATGCTAATATGGAGAAATGCACTTTTGGCGTTGACAAGGTTGTCTTTCTAGGATTTGTCGTGTCTTCTCAAGGTGTTCACGTTGATGAAACTAAAATTGAAGCAATTAAAACTTGGCCTCAACCAAAGAATCTCATGCAAGTGCGTAGTTTCCTTGGTTTAGCCGGTTTCTATCGACGTTTTGTGAAGGACTTTAGCACCATTGCTATGCCTCTACACGCTTTGAGCAAGAAGAACGCACCCTTCATTTGGGGTCCTTCGCAAGACACCGCGTTCAATGAGCTTAAGGGCTTGCTCACGCACGCACCACTTCTAGCCCTACCAAACTTTGACAAACCGTTCGAGATTCATTGTGATGCTAGTGGCACCGGCATAGGTGGCGTGCTAATGCAAGAAAAGCGCCCAATTGCGTACTTTAGCGAAAAGCTATCGGGAGCGCAACTTAACTACCCCATCTATGATAAAGAGCTTTATGCCTTGGTGAGAGTTCTACGTGTTTGGGAGCACTATCTTAGACCTCATGAATTCATTCTTCATACGGACCATGAGACACTCAAATATCTCAAAGGTCAAACTAAGTTGAACAAGCGTCATGCTAAATGGAGCGAGTTCATTGAGTCTTTTCCCTATGTCATCAAATACATCAAGGGCAAAGAAAATGTTGTGGCGGACGCGCTTTCCCGCAAATGCATGCTTGTAACACAACTTGAGTTGAATGTGATTGGCTTTGAGCATATTAAAGATTTATATGAGCATGATCCTTTCTTTGCAAATGCTTATGCTAAATGCTTGACTCACACTTCTTGGGAACATTACTACATCAAGGATGGATATCTTATGAGAGCTAACAAACTTTGCATCCCCGAGTCTTCGCTTCGCTTGCTCCTTTTGCAGGAATCGCATGGAGGAGGACTCATGGGACACTTTGGACGCGACAAGACGTTTGCTACTCTCTCTAAGAACTATTTTTGGCCCAAGATGCTTCGTGACGTCTCACGCCTCACCAACCGATGTTCGACATGCCGCAAAGCTAAGTGCAAAGCTCAATCTCACGGTCTTTATATGCCTCTTCCTATACCATATCATCCATGGGAAGACATAAGCATGGATTTCATACTTGGCTTGCCTAGGACTCAAACTGGCAAAGATTCTGTGCTTGTGGTGGTAGATAGATTCTCCAAAATGGCTCATTTCATTCCTTGTAACAAGATCGACGATGCTTCACATGTTGCCACTCTCTTTTGCAGGGAGATACTTCGTCTTCATGGCGTGCCTAAAACGATCATGTCGGACCGGGACGTCAAGTTCCTGAGTTACTTTTGGAAAACACTATGTGCCAAGCTCGGAATCAAGCTACTCTTTTCTTCGGCGTACCACCCACAAACGGACGGCCAGACGGAGGTGACGAACCGCACGCTCTCCACTATTCTTCGTGTGTTGATCAAGCGGAACATCCGGGAATGGGAGAATTGCTTGCCCATCGCCGAGTTCGCCTACAACCGAGCACGACATTCGACCACCGGCAAGTCGCCATTCGAAGTTGTCTACGGCTTCAATCCGTTGGCTCCATTGGACATTCTACCTCTCCCACTACAAGAGCGCATCAACATGGACGCAAGTGGCCGTGCGAGCTATCTCAAGAAAGTGCACGAAGATACAAGGGCAATGATCGAGCGCCAAGTCCAACGTCTCGCCACCAAGCTCAACGTCAACAAGACACCAATGGTGTTCCAACCGGGCGATCTTGTCTGGCTTCATCTTCGCAAGGACCGCTTCCCACACGAGCGCAAGTCCAAGCTTCTACCTCGCGCCGACGGACCATTCAAGGTGCTCGCTCGCTAAAACGACAACGCCTACAAGATCGAACTCCCTCGAGACAAGTACTCCGTGAGCGACACCTTCAACGTCAAGGATCTCTCTCCTTTCCATGGTGATGAAGAATTCGATCCGAGGACGGATCTTTCCCAAGGGAGGGGAGATGATGCGGAGCATCCCAAGGTCATCCCCATGGACCCTCCTTCACCTCCTCAAGTGCCTCAAGGACCGATGACACGTGCTCGTGCTAGAGCTTTCGAGACCGAGGTGACGTCACTCCTAGCCCTACTTCCATACGAATCTTGCGAGACATGGTTGCTACCTCAAACGGGTGTGCTTTGTGTGCTCGGGTGTGAAGGAGACCACATCGGAGAAGAGCTTGAAGATGGACAAGTCCCCAAGGTCATGGACGAGTTGATGCAACGAGAAGGGCAGAAAGCAGCTCCAGGCCCCGGACATCCGCCCCCCTGGCCCGGACATCCGGCCCCTGGGCATCTCTCTACAGAAGGCCAGCCACAGGGCCCGGACATCCGGCCAGGGCCCGGACATCCGGCCAAGCACGGCCCGGACATCCGGCCTCGGGCCCGGAAATCCGGCGCTCCTGTCTAGAGAGCACCCGAGGCTCGGTCACTCCAGCCCGGACATCCGGGCCCGCGCCCCGGACATCCGGCGCCCCGCGAAGTCCCTGACATCCGGGCCACTGCCCGGACATCCGGCTCCTGATCTGCCTGCGCGCAGCACTTGGGCCAAGGCCCGTGTATCCCCTCGCCCCGTAGACTATATATACTCCTCTCCTCATTCCGTTTAGGGTTAGCTGTGGTTTAGCTCATTTCTCATACTTGTGTGGATTTCTCCCACGAGACGGTGCGCCTCTACGGAGAAGATCCACTACGGATTCAGGACCTCCTTCACGGAGAAGATCCCACGGGATGCCAAGACCTCCTCACGGAGAAGACTATCTGTATCACCGTTGTTGACTTTGGATCATGGATCTCGACTTTGTATCGCGAACCTAGCGCTTGTGTGATTGCTTTCGTGTTGATTTGAGTGTTCTCTCTTGTGTTTTCCCCGTCTTTCTCCTTGTTTTCCCCGTGTTCATCGTGTGCCACCCTCCAAAACGTGAAAGGTCCGCTGATTAGGGTTCCACCCTACATCAGTCTCCCTGCGGGGTAGAGCAAAACGATATTTTAGAACCAAGAAAAAATTTGCCATGACTTTCCCTAAAAATAGGACAAAAATGAATGCTTAATGCCAAAATTCTCACCGAAACGGAAATGAATCAACATTCCGGGAAAATATTGGCAACTATCGCATTTCAAATACCGGTACACCTCCAAACACAAACACATATGCAACACAACAAACCTATGCAACACCACAAACATACATAGATCTAGCTATAGGCCATAAAAGTGCATGTGCACATTGTTTGTATGGAGAACAACATAAATATAGCTTCCCCCCATACTTACCTACCAAAACAAGGTAATTTAACCACTTAATTTGAATGAATATATGGTGGAAATGAGGTGGAAAAGAGGAGGGACCCGAGAGGAGAGGAAGTAGAGAGAATGAAGAAGTGGGGGGGAAAGTGAGTGTGGTAGAGAGGCTGTCCAAAATATCTAGTTGCTGCCCGCATACTAATGGCGCACCAGCTACAAATGCGCCATTAGTAATCAAGGTTACTAATGACGCATTTAAAGTTGCTGCGCCATTAAAAGTTTTGCAAAAAAAAAACATACTAATGGCGCACTTCCGCACAGTGCGCCATTACTAGTTCAAACTAGTAATGGCGCACTTTGGGAAAGTGCGCCATTAGTAGTTTTGTAAAAAACAGAATAAAAAATATCATAAAAAAAAGAGCATTAATGGCGCACTTTACTGCAGGTGCGCCATTACTATTTACAACTAGTAATGGCGCACTATTAATGGATGCGCCATTAGTATGTTTGGACAGGCGCGCTAGTTAAAAAAAAACTTCTTGATACTAATGGCGCACTCCGGGCAAGGTGCGCCATTAGTACTTCGAACTCTAATGGCGTATCTGTTGCTGGTGCGCCATTACTATATACTAATGGCGCACTTGCTGTCTGGTGCGCCATTAGTATCAATTTCATCTATAGCCCTTTTTCTAGTAGTGTTCACACTATAGAACTTGGCTTGTATATTCCAATGATGAGCCTCCTAAAAAGAGCTCTAGGTCTTCTTGAGCGAGCAAGTTGGATGCACCCCCACTAGTTCCATTGGAGAGCTTACCTTAGCTCATATGTGTATCCGTTGCATGGCAATCCCTACTCCTCACATCATATCTATCATTTGGCTTTCTCTCGCCTATGATTGTCCTCATTGATGTGAGCCTTTCACACCTTTTTTGTCTTCCCCCTTCATCATTTTTCTCTCTTTGCCATCCCGAGTGTCAACTTTCTTGCTTACGCTCATCCATTGCATGAGTGCTCAAAATATCGAAAGGGAGTGGATCATTTTGACTTGTACCTGGCTAGTGGTCTGGGGATGAGTCAATATAATATTCCAATGAAGACCAAGTGTGAAACTTTAGTAGATTAAGTTCTAAACAATACAAAAACTATGTTTTACTCTCTCGTATATCCCTATCCCCTTTCTTGCACGCAAACACCATTTGGAGACATTCGAGTCACGGACAGCGAGAGCTCTTGCACCTTTATGTTCTTATGTTGCTTGTTACAATGCTAATATAGACTCTTGCTTGTTATGACTTGAATTGAATTACATGCCTTGATTGCTTTACTTAAAAAGTTCTTATATGGTTGGTAGCATGTCACCACAGAAATTATGCTTGTTATCATTTACCTACTCGAGGACGAGCAGGAATTAAGCTTGGGGATGTTGATACGTCCAAATCGTATCTATAATTTCTGCTTGCTCCATGCTTCTTTTGTGTGATATCGCTATGATATTGATGCACTTCCATACACTTTTTATCATATTTGGACTAACCTATTAACTCAGTGCACCACAGTGCCAGTTCCTGTTTTCTGCTGTTTTTCTATTTCAGGTTTCCCCCATATTAAAAGTGCTCCAAAAATTCCAGGAAAAATACAGGAAAAATCAGCGTCTAGGAAGCTTCGCGAAGAACCAAAGATGGGCCAGAGGGGAGCCAGGGGAGGCCCAAGCGGCTACCTGGCGCGGCCCCACCCTTGGCCGCGCCAGGGGGGTGCCTGGGGCCCCTGCTCCGCCTCTGGCTGCCCCCCTTCGCCTATATATCCCTCTCGTCCCGAAACCCTCGAGGACAGAACCCTATTTCGCGATCTCGCCTCTGTTCCGCCGCCGTAGCGCTTCCAAGAACGGGAGCATCAGGAGAACTCTTCCCGGCACCCTGCCGGAGGGGAGAACCACCACCGGGAGCTTCTCCACCACCATGGACGCTTCCCGGATGAGTCGTGAGTAGTCCACCTTGGACCATGGGTCCATGATCAGTAGCTATGTGGTGTTCTCCTCCCCTCTTTGCTCTTCATGGTTTAGACCTCGTGAGCTGCCCTACATGATCGAGGCACATATGTAATCTTTCTGTTGTTGCTTTGCTGAGTTTGCTGGGATCTGATGGATTATGAGACTATGTTCAGATTGTGTTTGAGTAATATATTTGATTCACCTCTTTTATATCTTTGTTCTTGAGTAATTCTTGCATGTTCTCCGTTGCTGTTTATTGCTTTGGCCAAGTAGTAGGTAGTAACTCCAAGAGGGAGCGTTATGCTTGATTGTGGGTTCATGCCCCCTGATGACTAGCTTGAGTGACAGAAACATGAGTCTAGGGGATGTGCTGTTGCCACAAGGGAGAAAACAACGGTGCTTGTACTTGCGGGTGCAAGGATTGTTTACTTTACGCAAAGTTCTTTTAATGCAGTTGTCTGTTGGTTTGAGTTTTCACTTTGGGTGGGATTCGCAACTTAATACCAGCGAGATGTTCTGGATAGATTTCTCAAGGTGGATGATTAGTAGTAGATGCAGATGGATTTCGGTCTACTTGCCTTGGCGTACCACCCATGCTTTTGAGCCTCTACCTTTCTTTGCAGCATAGTTAGCATTGGTTTGCGTACATAATCCTGTCAATTGCCCACCTGTAATTGTTTACCTCACTTTGCTGTTTTATTGTCTTTTGGGAGAGAGACATCACTAGTGAACATCATGGGACCCCGGTCCATATTACCACCGCTGATCACACCTTCTATTTACTTCCTGTTTTTATTTACTAGTTGCAGTCATAGCTATCATTATTATATCTTGTGTTTGATCCTTTGTAAACAACAAGGCCGGAGGGATTGACAACCTCTCTGTACTCGTTGGGAGCAAAGTTATCTGTATCTGTGTGCAGGTCCCGTCAACCGCTAAGTTTCTGGCGCCGTTGACACCTACTTGTCGACCCTCGGAGTCTCACGGGATTCGATCCTTGGTATCTTTGCCAAGGGAAATTTGCCGCTACGATACATCTCAACCTTCCACTTGGGGTAACCAACGAGGGGCGAGAAGCCATCAGCAGGCCAATGGGGACCCGTCCCCAAGACGCCGCCTTGGGTTTTCCGTGCCGGCAAGCCTACCCAGCTAGCGTAGGGTGGACGTACAAAGAGGCAAGAAACAGGGAAATAGCATGCATAATCCCAAAAATATTTCAAAGTTATATTACATCATATCATTGCTGCGGTTCTAACTATAGATAAAACTTGTCTTGGTCATGAACCCGCAGCGGCGAAGAAGAACGGGATGCCTAATCCCGGCGGTGGCCTTCCACCCTCTTGATTTGATCGATGCAGCTGATGACGGGCTTGATGCGCTCCTTGAGCACCGTGAGGTCAGCACCCTCCGGCAAGCTATCCATCGCGGCTTCGAAGTCGAGGGCGGGATTCCAGTACGCCATCTTGGTGAGGACCTTGGTCATGACCCCCCGGCAAAGTCGCCGGGCCTCCCCGGCCAGCGTGGCCGTTCTGTTGAAGTGAAGATTAGCCAAGGCTCCGAGGACGCCCTCGAAGAACAGGGTCAGCTTGGCGTTGACGGTCCCGCTCCACTCAGGGGCATACCTCACGTTTGGCATCCCCATGAGGGCCAACTGCGAGGTGACCCTGCCGGCGACGTCCTCCAGCCGGCTGATCCATCTGTTCTCTCCCGCCACATATTCCTGGTGGGAGGTGGCCTAGTCCGCCCGCAGCCGCTTCTCCTCCTCCAGGCTCCTGGTCAAGGTCTCCTCCTGAGCCGAGCTCTCCGACATCATCTTCTCGAGATTCTCTAGCTTCAGCTTGAGATTTCTGATGGAGTTTTGCGCTTCGGAGTGCTCCCCAGCCCTGCTGATGACCGCTCCATGCGCCTCTGCCAAGCCACAGTTGAGCGTGCTCTTCTCGTCGGACAGCTTGAGGGCTTGTTCCTTTAGCTCGTCCCGTTCTACCTCCAGCTCCTTCACCTTGCCGTCATGGACCAGAGCCTGGGCATCGAGTGCCTCCTTGTGCCTCTGGTCCAGCTCACGAGTCTGCCGCTCGACAAGGACCTCGAGCTCCTCATCCTTGCCACGGAGCATTGCGGCAAGCTTCGCCTCACGCACGGAGAGGTCTTCTTCCTGGGAATCCAAGGCGGCTTGATGCTGGTTCCGGGCGGCCTCAGCCGCGGCAGCCAAGCTCGCTGCCTCTTCCTGGGCCTTCTCGATGTCAGACATCTAAATGTTGAGCTCTACATCGCGCTTGGCCAATTCAACCTGGAAGGCCCTCTGCTCCTCGCGGGTCTGGTGAAACCAGGTTTGCGCCTTAGCAACGCGCGCCTTGAAGTCCACCTCCGCCTCGTCCACCGTTGTCGTCCTGGATTTAACCTTGTCCAGACGGGCACGGTAGAGCGCTTGGAGCTTCCGGAAATTGGCCCCCATAGCACGGAAGAACTGCTCTTCTGGAGAACCATCACCGCTGACGCCCGGTTCATCGACAACCTCAAGCCCGATGGCGGCGAGCACCTCGCCGTCGAAGACTTCCCCTCCGGTGGGCGCTCGGGAGCTTGACGCCCCTGCGAGATGGACGAAGAGATCGTCTCCCACCTTCAGATATCTGCCGGGGCCCGAGGTTGTGAAGGAAGAAGGCTGATCATCAACCACCTCTTCCTCGGCTGTGGCCTTGCCGGCCTCCCCGACAGGCTGTGAGACCAAAGATGCGATTCTATCCCGATCACGTGACACTTACGTGATTGGGGCACAACCGCATTTCGGGCGCTTAGCGAGATGGATATCATTACATCGTACCATTACATACATACATGGGGGATACAACAATACATACAAGTCACAAGAATACAACAACATCAATACAAGGTATCCGACTACGGATACAACATGAAAAGCTCAATGACACCCATCTGCTATCCCAAGCTGCCGACCCGGAACGTAACCCAAGACTGAAGAAGGATAAGAAGAAAGAATTCCAACACAACGATCAACGCTCTCACGTCAAGACATCGGAAACCTGCACCTGCAACTGTTGTTGTAGTATCTGTGAGCCACGAGGACTCAACAATCCCATAACCATGGGTAACAAGACTATCAAAGCTTAATGGGTAGGAAGAGGTAAAGTGGTGAGGTTACAGCAGCGGCTAAGCAATATGTATGGTGACTAACTTACGAGTACAAGAATAAGATGAGCATCTACGCAAACAGTCGCAACTAGTAGTGATCGCTAAAGATCCTGAACTACCTACGAGTCAAACATAACCCCACCGTGTTCTCTTCTCAAAGTGAAAAGAGACAGTCACGGTTACTCACACAGTTGTGTGTTTACTTCGGATACTCTCTCAAGTTTTCTACAACCGGACATTAACAAATTCCAATCTGCCACATAACTGCGGGCACGGCTTTCGAAAGATCTTAACCCTGCATGGGTGTCCCGACTTAGCCCATCACAAGCTCTCATGATCAGCTGAAGTGATAAATATAATATCATCACCCCTTATCTTAGGGAAATCCGATCAGGCTCGGCATCCCGGTGCACAAGACATTTCGACAATGGTAAAACAAGTCCAGCAAGACCTCCCGACGTGCCGACACCCTGATAGTAGCCGCGCGTATCTCGTCTCAGGCCACAACCGGATAGGTGAGCCTACAGGAGCCAATCCTCGAGTATCCCCGTGGTGGCCCCGCAGTCTCCCCGTTTGGGACTAACACCATCAGTACTGGCGCCCATGCTATGTAGAAGAATCCTCGAGTAGCGCTAACTCCCTATGCAATTTAATTAATTAATTAATTAAGTTGTTATTATGAGCAAATCAAAACCAAACTTGGGCCTTCCTGGAGGACTTTTATTCAAAGACGAAGTGTCAAGGGGTCCCCATATACTCAACCGTGTAAGGAACGCAAAATCAAGGAACATAATGCCGGTTTATTGGCGCCTAAGGTGCCATGAGTGGAACAAAATACTGAGCAAAAGGCCAAGCCTTCCACCCATGCCCAGTATATAGGTGTGTTATTATACATATAACATATTGTGATATTCCAACAACAAGTTCCTTCCTGGAACGATCTTCATCTTCACCTGCAACTAACAACGCTATAAGAGGGGCTGAGCAAGCGGGTAACTTAGCCAAACAATGGTTTGCTAGAAAGGTGTCAAATGTTAGAGGTTTCATGGCAACAAGGAGAGGGGCTGACAATAAGATGGGTAGCGCGAGATATAACGATAGCATCGAGACAACTAAGCAAAGGCAATGATAGTAAAGGTATCCAAGGGTATGGTCATCTTGCCTGAGATCCCGCAAAGAAGAAGAACGGATCCATGAAGAAGACGAAGAAGAAGCCTTGAAGACGAACCACATGTAGACGAACGAATCCTCACGATCACAATGGAACAAGCACTAACGAGAAGAAGCAAGCAATACGGTAAACACACAACACAAAAACACGACAATATGCTCAACCAAGTATGATGGAAAACAAGTCTACTTATGATGCACAGGAATTCTATACAGGAAGCAAAACATGGAAAGGTAGGAAGCACAGAAAAACAACACAAGAACATGTCAATATGCTCAACCAAGTAGGATGCAAAACAAGTCTACATATGATGCACAACAAGTCTATACAGGAAGCAAAACATGGCAAGGTAGGAAGCACAGAAAAACAACACAAGAACATGTCAATATGCTCAACCAAGTAGGATGCAAAACAAGTCTACATATGATGCACATCAAGTCTATACAGGAAGCAAAACATGGCAAGGTAGGAAGCACAACAAAACAACACAAGTCTATATATGATGCATTACATGGCAATGTATGATGCATGACAAGTCTATACAGGAAGCAATACATGGAAAGGTAGGAAGCACAGAAAAACAACACAGTTTATATATGATGCAATACATGGCAAGGTATGATGCAAGAAAAGTCTATACATGAAGCAATACATGGCAAGGTAGGAAGCACAGAGAAGCAACATAAGAACAACAAGTTTAAATGAGGCCGGAAGCTACTTAAGACAAATCTAGTAAGTCCTCATATGCATAGTTTGAAATTAGTCCAGATCTGCACAAACCTTAAGTTAAAGTTGTCAAACAGCAATTTAACTTGCACCAACATGATCTACACGGAATTCTAGTCAAGTTTCATATAAAGTTTGTTTAATTCGGAGCTACGGCCTAGAAGATATGAGCAAAACAAGTTAAGCATGGCAATGGTGCAAGATGCACCCAAACATCAAGCAAACATACTCCAAACATGTTAACAAGATGATATTATGATTCTACATGCCAAAACACACAAGTTTCATATAAGGAACACTTAAAACGGAGCAACGA
This sequence comes from Secale cereale, assembly GCA_902687465.1. Taxonomy (NCBI): domain Eukaryota; kingdom Viridiplantae; phylum Streptophyta; class Magnoliopsida; order Poales; family Poaceae; genus Secale; species Secale cereale. The sequence continues at coordinate 409,684,775 of LR738710.1, forward strand.
GCTAAAAGATACACATGAAACAAGATATAACAACAAGCTGAAGTTAACAACCACATATCAACTTTGGAGCAAGAAATATATACTCTACAACACTCAAACAAGGTGACAAGAAGCATGTACATGAAGTAGACATATCCTACAGCAAACAACTCCATTGGTGCAACTCCATAGGAGGCATGGATCAATAGTAACAAGCTACAACATTTTGATCATGACATTAAAAACCTGACAATTATATTTTATAGCAACTTGATAGCAAGAATTAAATAATCTACAACAAGTCAAATAAGCAAGTAAGGACATGGATGGATAGACAACAACATATACAACAAGGAATGATCAATGGCCACCCCAAAACTAACATGGATTTGCCTAGGGCATCAAGCAAACATAGCATCAGGATATGACAGATTCCAGACTTAGTGAAATTTCACTAAGTGTTAAAACAGTAACATTATCATGGCATGTTTACAAGCATGTTTAAGTCAACACAAGGAATATCATGGAAATATGAATGCACCACACCAAAGACCATATAATGGTGCTTCTAAAACAACTAAACATGTGGCATGAGGACAACCCCATCAATAGCAAGGAGCATGTGAAATAAGCATCTCATAACAAGTTTCTGAACATAACAGCCAAATGCACTTTTGCAACAGAGATTAACATGGCAATATGAACTCTAACATGCATGCTATAGCAACCAACATGTAGAGCATCTCATGATGAACATTTTGACATATCATTTGCATCATTTGGATAAACATGCACCAAGTTATCATATCTCAAACATGGCAACAAAATAACAAGTCACAGCAGTTTATAACAAGTAGCACTCTTGCAAAAGAGATTAGAGCATCTAGATGAACTCAAATGAGCATGGCACAATGGAACAAAGTGTAGAGCATATCACCATGATCATTTTGACATATCATTCACTCAATTTGGACATACACACAAAAAGATATCACCATGCAAACATATGATGTTTTTTTAACATGTCACTTGCAAAACTTACTCAAACAGCTAGTTAAACATTTCCAACATGGGTGAAAATTGATTATTGTGAAACTAGATAAAATTCTAAGCATATTACATATACAAAGTTTTTACAAAATATGCATAGATTGAGAGATATTAAATGCATGAACAAGAGGGGCTGCTCTGCAAAAATGCACAACTCTGGAATATGCTAAAACGTTGAACTGAAAAAAAACATGAACGGGCCAAAACTGGAGGGCTGGCCCAACAGAGGAAAAGCCAGGGGGCTGCTCACCCTAGGCCTTGGAGAAGCAGGCCGGCTGGGCAGAGATGGGCCGGATCGAGGCCTGCGCGCAGCTGGGCCTCGCGCAGAGACGCGGCTGTCTTCCTTGTGCCCGATCCCGAGCAGCAGCAGTGAAGCAGGTGGCGGCGGCTGAATGTGATGACGACGACGAAGTCACTCCGGGGCGAAGCAAGGCGAGGAAAGGGAAGACTTCGGGATGACGGAACTGGACAAGGAGCTCGCCGGGGTTCCATCTCCGGCCAGAACGAGGCGGAACTCGGCAGGGGCGGCGCATGGTCTGCGATCCACCGGATCCAGAGAGCAAAAGCGAGGGAACCAGGGTCCTGATGCCCGCGAGGGCGGCGGTCGACGGGAAGGCGCGAGGGAGGCGGGGTCCTAGGGATCCGACGAGGGCGAAGGAGCCCGTGCTCCGGCGGCGGGGTCGGCGCCCTCCGAAGAGTGCGGTGGCTCGGGAGGAGCTCGGTGCGGGGGAAACGCAGGCGGCGGCGGCGGCTCGGTCCGGACCAGTTGAGCTCGGGCGGGCCTTCTCCGTGGGCCTAGCGGGCCGCGGCGGTGGAGAGGTCAGGGGGACGCGTGGCACGACAGGAGTGGAGGAGACGGCAGTTTCGGCGGCTGGCGGCGGCACTGCTCGCCTGGATCTTCCAAGTGGCGGCGCTGATGATTGGGCGGCGCGGAAACTGAGGAGGAGGGAGTCTGCTTCCCAAAAATGGAAAGGGAGAGGTTTATATAAGGCAGGTTAGGGTTAGAGGGGATGTAGGAGGGGTTTTTGGACAGTTTTGGGCCCTCTGATCGCGATCCAACGGTCCGGATCGAGAGGGGCATAGGTGGTTGGTTAGTGGGCTGTGTAGAGGTTATTGGGCTGAGAAGAGAGAGATGAAGTGCGGCCCGGCACGTGTTTCGGAGACCGAAACGTCCGACGTTTAAACCGGCGACTAGTGCCGCTATATATAACGGTTGGGCTATCAAACGAGCTCCGAATGCGATGAAATTTGGCAGGAGGCCTGTCTACACTATAATAAGACCACACACCAAGTTTCATCCCATTCCGAGAACATTTTTCGGCCACTCAAAAAATAAATATTCGGAGGCGCCGCGGGCGCGTGTGAGTGTGTCTGGGCTCAGAACGAACAACGGAAAGGACGAGGGAACTCGGACGAATGCAAGTTTTGAAAACATGATGATGCAACACACATGATGACATGGCAAGGATGCACACGCAAGCAGATGACATGGCAACGACGACGAATAACTGGCTGACACCTGGCGCACCGGTCTCGAGGTGTCACAACACTCCCCTACTAACAAGAGATCTCGTCCCGAGATCTTAGGAATGAGACGGAAGAGAAAAGAACAAAGTTCTTCCAAGACAAAAGAGCGAAACCAAAGAACGTTGAGAGGTTGAACAACTTCGAAAGAAAGAATATAATGGAGATGAACGAGAAAGGAAAGCTCCATTACAAAAGAGGTACAAGAAACACATAAGAACCAATTAGGTTCGAAGGCATGAAACACGAGCTGAAGGAACAAGAATATATTGGAAGCCACTCCGGTTAAAAGAGATAGAAAAGAATTTGAACGAAGGAATTCGGGCAGCACTCCGGCTGAAACTGAAAGTAATAGCACACTGGTTGAACATGAATGGAATGGAGCAAGAACTTGAAAAGATGAAACGATACTCGACGAGAGCAACAACACAATGCCTCCGGAAGAATGGAAAGAGTTGAATGAGAAGAAGGAGAAGAAGATGACAACTTCCATCACGAATGGATTGAAAGAACATCTTGAAGAGAAAGATTTGAACGGAGTTGTTGAGAAAATCAACAACAAAAGAATAAGCTTGTTGTGGACTTATTTAATCATCTCAAAAGTTGAGGTGAATTATGCCGCAACGAAAATATTGAATATATGAGAATGAAGAAAGAAATGCAAAACTCCACTTCAAAAGAATACGGAGAATTATTTGCACCCGAGAGGCAAAAGAATAAGAATGCTTGATCTGCTCCAGAATAATTGCTCAAAATTTGAAGAATGGATTGAATGATGAAGAACCACCACGAAGAACTCCGATAACGAAAAGGATGATGATATAGAATGACGGATGAAAAGAACAAGATTAAAGCCTTGCGATCATTAGACGGGATAGCTGAGGAAAACTTTGAACTCCGGGGAAGAAAAGAATAAAACACCTGGAACTAGAATTCATTCATCGAGAATAAACTCCGAAGGAAGGAATTAAATCAACTTGATGAAAACAATAAGAATTATGGTATGCTTATCCTACACCAATTAAATTGATGCGAAGCAATGGATTTGCATATCACTTATTCGGAGTTGAAATAATTAAAGAGGGAATATAACGCGAACTTGCGAAAATCTTCATGAAACACCGGTAAGATAGGAATGAACGAATGAATTGACATGATAGCACCGGAAAAGAACTGTCGAGCGAATCACTGTAAAGAATTGAAGCCGAGTGAAGAAAAGGAACGAACCACCGTGAAGAATTAAAATCAAGTGATGAAAGAGAACAATCCACCGTAAAGGATTCGGGAGATGTCCCCGTAGTGGCATGCAGATCTTTCTGAAGACATTCAAGATCAGATACACACTAAGAAGACGACGACCCTTGGCGGGATCCCAGCCAAGGAAGACCACAAGACCTCCGGCAAGCATCTTGCCGGGGATGACAGCAGGCGCCGCGGCAAGACCCTTGCCGGGGCCCTGGCAAGGCCCTTGCCGGGGACATCCGCAGGGCCACCATCAGGCCCACACCAACTAAAACCACCACCGCCTTATGAAGCTGCCGACCCAACCAGCTGGGCAGGCACCTGCGTGGCGACATGCAGATCTTCATGAAGACCCACCATTGCGCTACCTCAGCTGCCTGCCTGCCTACATGGTATCTCAGGCACCGCTGGCCAAGGCGCGTGTCAACACAAGAAGGAGCGGCGGCGGACAAGATAGACGTCTGCCCCATCCCCGATAAAGCAAAGACACCTAAGCAAGACGCATTAAATGTGCCTTGTTGTGTAATGCGAGGGATAAACCTCGCATCACTGTACCCTTTCCACCTCATGTGTGCCACTATGGCGACCCCTTTCTCTATAAAAGGAGGCCCGAGGCGACCAGGAGGGGGATTCGGCTTTTTGGACCTCCTCACGCCCCATAGCTAGCTGAAGAACACATATATATAATCCACCAAAGCAGGAGTAGGGTTTTACGCATCCTCGCGGCCCGAACCTGGATAAAGGAACCGTGTGCTATCTGTTGGATCCGCTCTTCACTCAACCTCGCGCCCCGCAACCGTAGTAGGGATTCCTGTGATCCCATAGGTGTCGTTCCTAATACACTGACAACAATTAGCAAATTATTGTGCTCATCAAGCTTTTGTCTCCTATGTTGAACCTCAAAAGGTCTATGAGGCGCTCGAAGACCCTGATTGGCTTAATGCGATGCATGAAGAACTCCACAACTTCGAGCCTAACAAAGTATGGTGTCTGGTGCCGAGGCCAAAGGAGAACCGTAATGTCATTGGAACCAAGTGGATCATTTAGAATAAGCAAGATGCTCACAACATTGTCATCCGCAACAAGGCGCGTCTTGTGGCTCAAGGCTACTCCCAAGTCGAGGGTATCGACTACGGTGAAACCTTTGCCCCTGTTGCTCGCCTTGAATCTATTCGTTTGTTGCTTGCCTATGCTTCTCATCATAATTTTAAGCTACAACAAATGGATGTGAAAAGTGCATTTCTTAATGGTCCTATTAATGAGTTGGTGTATGTTAAACAACCCCCGGGGTTTGAGGATCCCAAGTTCCCCAATCACGTGTATCAACTCGATAATGCACTCTACGGCCTTAAACAAGCCCCGCGTGCGTGGTATGAGCATCTTACCGAGTTGTTACAAGATCGTGGGTTTGAAATTGGGAAAATCGACCCCACTCTTTTTACTAAGAAGGTCAAAGGGGAGTTGTTTGTCTGCCAACTATATGTTGATGATATTATCTTTGGTTCTCCTAACAAAGCTTTCAATGATGAGTTCGCCGCACTCATGACCACACATTTTGAGACGTCCATGATGGGAGAGTTGAAGTACTTCCTTGGGTTTGAGATCAAGCAAAGAAGAGAAGGAATCTTCATCAAACAATCCAATTATACTCAAGACATGCTCAAGAGGTTTAATCTAAGTGATGTCAAGCCGGCTACTACTCCAATGCCAACCAAGTGCCAACTTGACATTGATCCCATTGGTAAAGCCTTGGATCAAAAAGTATATCGTTCTATGATTGGATCCTTGCTTTACCTTTGTGCATCTAGACCGGATATTATGTTGAGTGTGGAAATCTGTGCACGGTTTCAAGCCTCACCTAAGGAAAGTCACTTTGTGGTAGTCAAGCGAATCTTTCGATATTTGGCTCATACCCCAAACTTTGGCTTATGGTACCCAAGAGGAGCAAACTTCAACCTTGTAGGTTTCTCTGATTCGGACTGGGCGGGAGACAAAGTGGATAGGAAGTCCACTTCCGGAGGGTGCCAATTTCTTGGTTGCTCTCTGGTAAGTTGGTCGTCCAAAAAGCAAACTTGTGTGTCTCTCTCGTCCACCGAAGCAGAGTATGTGGCAGCTGGCAATTGTTGTGCTCAACTCCTATGGATGAGGAAAAATTTAAAGGATTACGGTGTCACTTGTGACAAAGTGCCTCTTTGGTGTGACAATGAAAGTGCCATCAAGATTTCTCTCAACCCGGTGCAACACTTCAAGACGAAGCATATAGAGATTCGGTATCACTTCATTCGGGATCATATACGACAAGGAGAGATCGAGCTTCACTATGTCAACACTCATGATGACCTTGCAGATATCTTCACAAAGCCTTTGGATGAAGCAAGATTTCGCGAGTTAAGGCATGAGCTAAATATCATTGATTTGAGCAATGTGGCTTGAGCATGTGCACACCCCACCATACTCTTCATATTGTCTAATCAAGGTGTAGGCATGGACATAGGGGGAGTGTTATTCTCTCAATGAACTCTCTCTCCCCCCCCATTATGCATAAATTGATCAAGTCTTTCATTAAATAGGGCATAAATCAAGGAGCATGGGGATATTTGGTTTTTCCCCTAAGTCTTTTCCTTTAAGCCTGTGCTTTTCTTTTTCTTTTCTGTCTGAAGATAAATGAAAAAGAAAAAGAATCAGCAGAGCAGCAGTGGCCTGGGCCTCATCTTCCCCCTTCCCCCAGGCCTAGTCCTTCTCCACAGCAGCATGCGCGGCCCACCTCTTCTCTTCCGCAGCGGCCCAGCCAGCCAGCGTGTCGCGCAGTCGCGCCATTCGTTTTTCCCTCTGGCCCCACGCGTTAGCCTCACATCCCCGCGTTGCCGTCTACCTCCGTTACGCGCTGCTAAGCCAGAGCGCGCACTCGCCGTCGCGCCGCGATCATGGATGTCGAGGCCTCGCGATCTGAGCCCTCCTTTTAAACCCGCAGCATGTCCACCCCCTTTTCCTAGGGTTCCTCTTCCTCCTCCCGCCGCCTGGAGAGCCAAGCTCCACCAGATCCACCGCTCCATAGAAGTCCCGCACGCATCTGGGAGCGCCAGCTCATCGCCGGCGAGCCTCCCGTCGACCTCAGCCTCGCCAACCGTGTCCAGCTGCTTCCCCGTCGTTGACTACGTCCTCTACGCGGAGCCGATCGCCTCGCCGACGTTGTCTTCTTCCTCTTCTTCCACTCCGGTGCCGCAGCTATTCGAGCCTCGCCGTCGTCGACTCCGACCACCTCCGGGCCAGCCGAACACACCTCCGTGTTCGTGGTGAGCGCCTCCACCTCCTCGTGCCCTCTTCCCCCTCCTTAGCACCGTCTAGCACCGAGTTCATCGAGCGCCCGAGCTAGTCGCCTTCAGGCCTCATCTCCGGCGAGTGCCCCGACCACCATAGGCCGTCCCGTGTTGCCCGTTCGGTTCAGCATGTCGTGTAGATGATGCATGCCTAGTCGCCGCTCCGCCTAGGCCGTTGCATCATCTCGTCGTTGCCCGTCGACGCTGTTCAGTCAAGTGCTCGCCGCCGGCGTTGTAGTGCATGCTAGTGGCTGCAAGTGCTTCGAGTGGGTGCGGAACTCCTCCAGGAGCATTCCGCTTGCCTCCGCCGTCAGCTTTGGTCACCGGAGCAGCTCCGACGAGTAGCTCCGATGAGCCCCTGTTTTCCCCTGCTTCTGCATCTTCACTTATGTCTTCAGGTTTCGCACCTGTATTCTGTCAAGAATCGATCGCTTAGCTCAGTGGCTTGGTTCTCCGTCAGATATGCATCAGGTCGTGGGTTCGAATCCGTGCGGGGCAGTGGGTATTTTCGCCCCCCCCCCTTTTGTTTTTCGCGAGAGGCTGACAGGCAGGCCCCCCTGCCAGTCACTCAGCCGCCTCCAGCCCCCTCGCGCACCCGCTGGTGCCACCTCAGCGTAGCTGGGCCCCCTTATCAGTGGCTCTGGCTGGCGTAGCGGTGGGTCAACCTTGACCCCCGCGCCTATTTTCTTTTCTGTTTTTTTTTCTTTATCTTTTTCTTCCTTTTTCTTGTTTATTTAATATCTGTTGATATATTCATCTGATGGAAATAAGTTGTATATGTAAAATGCTTAGTTTTTCATGTAGATTATGAATATGTTGTTTGTTGCCATGTTTAAAAACATTTAAAATGTTTTTTGAATTTATTCTTGTTTTAAATATGCCTAAACTTGGAAAAATCATAACTAAATAGCTACAACTCCAAATTTAACAAACTTTATATGCATTTGGGGTGGAGAAATGTGTAGAATATTTTGGTGCTGTTGTTTAGCATGGTTAACAACTTTATAACAGAAGTTTTTCAGATCTGTCCCAAACGCATTTAATTGATTATGGGAGTTTCTAGAAATTGTTGTTTGTTATTTCCAGCCCATTTAAATGTGCTAGCATGTTGCTGTAATATTAGTTGCTCCCTTGCCATGTTAACCAACCCCTTTAAACTTGTTGGGTGCTTGTTTGAATAACCTACATAAACTTGTTAGTTGTTCTTTTGCTTGTTTTTTGCATGTGAGTGAACTTGTTTGGCTATGATGTTATTGCACTTTTGTAACCCGAGGTCATGAATCATATCTACTCTTGTCCTTGTTCATCATGTTCATGCATCATGTGGCTGAGCATTGCATGTTGATTGATTGTTATTCCGGTGTTGCTTCTTGTGTTGGTTAGAGCCCGGTGACGATTCGGAGTACGAGGTTCCTACTGAGGTTGAGTTTAAGGAGCAAGGTTACGATCCCTCCATGGAATCAACAGGCAAGATGACCTTACCCAGATATCACTACTATCTTTGCCTATGCTAGATGTCTCGCTCTTTAGATATTGCCTCGATGCCTATGTCTGTTTGTCAGCCCTCACATTGTTTCCATGAAACTCTCTAACCACCCACCTAGCAAACCGTTGTTTGGCTACGTAAGCATCGCTTGTCCCCTCTTATAGCGTTGTTAGTTGCAGGTGAAGATTTGAAGATTCTTGCTTCGTGATGAAGTTATTGTTGGGATATCACAATATATGTAAACTGCTAAACTAAATCATCTATATATTGGTAATGGATGGAAGGCTAAGCCTTTTGCCTGGTGTTTTGTTCCACTCATGCCACCCTAGGAACCGTTAAACCGGTGTTATGTTCCTTGATTTTGCGTCCCTAAAACGGTTGGGGTTTATGGGCCCCCCTCGATAACTCGCTTAGTGCTAAAGCTTTTCCAGCAAGGCCCAACATTGGTTTTACATTTGCCTAATAAGTAAAACTTGCATAGGGCGTTGCAAACCTGAGTTCTTAATTAACAACCCTGGGCCAGTGCTCCTCATGAGTGCTGGTCCAAACTGGGGGTCCAGCAGGGCCACCTTGGTGAAACTCGAGGGCTGGTAAAAACCTGTAGCATCGCCCATCCAGTCGTGGCCTAAGACGAGATACGCGCGGCTACTATGAGGGTGTCGGCACGTCGGGAGGTCTTGCTGGATTAGTTTTACCTTTGTGGGAATATCTTGAGCACGGAATTTTGAGAATATTCGGGTCTTCCCACCTTGGAGTTGCGACTCCGCAGATCGTGAGCTTGTGATGGGCTAAGTTGGGACACCCCTGCAGGGTTTGATCGTTCGAACGCCGTGACCGCGGTTATGTGGCAGATGGAAATTTGTTAATATCTGGTTGTAGATAACTTGACACCATGTTCATAATACACTATCTGCATGAGTAACCGTGACGGTCTATTTCCGAAGGGGTTCGGGAAGTGAACACGGTGGGGTTATGTTTGATCGTGAGTAGTTAGGATCACTTCGTGATCAACATTGCGATCGTTGGCACTTGTTCTCTTCTCGCTCTAAACTCAAAAGCTAGTGCTAGTGCTGGTGCAACCTTGTTTTTAATCCTTTTCCACACCTAAGGCTTTGATAGTATTGCTACCCAGGAACGGGATTGCTGAGTCCTCCGTGGCTCACAGATTCTACACAACACCAGATGCAGGTACCATAGAGAACTACACAGGTGGTGGTTCAGAGCTGTATTGGGAGTTCGATGAAGAGCATGGACGTTACTACGTGTCTTATCCCAAGGATCAATAAGGCTCTTACTAGGATGATCGGGACCTTGTGTTGCTTTATTTATGGTATCTTTCATTTGGCTTTTCGTCCGTAGTTGGACTCTGATGTTATCTAGATCATGTATGTTAATGTATTACATTGTGTCACGTGGCGAGTGTAAGCCAACTACTCTTTTACACTTTCATCCCCTCTTTTACATGAGTCGTGCAAGGATACCATACTTGAGATCATTCTAGTATGTGATTATGTCTTTAAGTCGTGCCTCGACACGTGGGAGACACAGTCACATACTGGTCATTACAAGTTGGTATCAGAGCCTTCTCCGACCTAGGAGCCCCCCTGATTGATCGAAACGTCGACGGTTGAGTCTAGGCACACACATAAAAATGTTTTGAGTCCTATATATACCGGAGAGTAGGATTTCTTTTTACTCCTCATCCCTTCATCGCTCTGGTGAGGACTCCTGACGTTGTTCTATCTCTTCTACTCTCAAAAATTCACTAAATTTTTTGGTAGGATCATGCGAGTATTGTTTGGATTGTTCCGATATCTTAGTGACGAGAACATTGTTCTTGATGCCTCCTGTCATTTAGGGGTTGTGGCAGTGTCCCGGGGAGTTGAGCTCCGAGGTGTTGTCGTCCCAAATGTATCGCAGTGGTTCTAGAATACTTAAGACGGCCGACATCGAAAACTCTTCTATGCGGTTAGTGGTGAGATAACCCCGACGTCACCCAGTACTGGTGGGATAGTTCGGGAGTATTGCCACAGCTTGTATAGCAGATGCGTTTCGAAGGTCCGAGGTAAACAGTTTCCGAGGATGACTGGTTATGTGTTGAAGGATGGATACAGCTGGATGGAGGATTAGAGCTGAGTGCGTGGTGCTTCCCCTGTATCCCCAACACCCAATTGCATAACCGGAATCTTCGGAAATTAATAGGTGGGTTCTTCTAGTAGCTCGTAGGCATTCTTCCAAAGAGTGCATGGTATGAAGTTCGGGGTTCAACATCGAGTGAAGAGATTTTATGGGCGTTGTTCCAATTGGGAGTTGCATCTTAAAGGGTCCTTGGCTATGATGATCCGGGGATTGCAACACCCTTTTGTAACACATTCCATGAGCTTTCATCACGAACATGTGGAACGAAGCTTCTATCCTGTATTTGTTCTATCTGCACCTTGTTGTTGTTTTTTATTTTATTTACCTTTTGTTCTCCCAAGTGGCTTCTCGAGAAGATTGTTGTACCATTAAACTATGGAATACATTCGTTCAATTTGTTCGAATGTTCTTGTGAAGACTTATGTTGCAATTTCTAGCCGTTAATTCAGCTTATATATTTTCCATCAATGCCTAATAGTTGTCATCGCATTCAGGATGGATCCTAAGAAGGTTCCCAACGCTAACCCTGAGGGTGAAGAAGAGCGTGTTCCTGAACGTCCTCCTTCCCCTCCTCCTCCGTCTGAGGCATGGAGAGCAATTATGCAAGCAACCAACCAGAACACCCAGATGCTTATGCAAATGATGCATAATTTTCAAGCCAACCAAGCAAATCAAGGCAATCATGGGAACCAAGGCAAAGGCAATCTGTTCAATCAACCTCACTTTGCTACTCTCAACCAATTCCTGGCAAACCAACCGAAGTCATTCAGTTACTGTGTGGATCCGCTAGATGCTGAAGACTGGATCACAGACATCAAAAAGCACTTTGAATGCAGTAACGTGAGACCTGAGGATTATGTCAAGTTTTCCACTTTCCAATGCAATGACCAAGCTGCTGATTGGTGGCAACAGTACAAATATTCCAAAGGTGGACGTGCGATCTCGTGGACTGACTTCTGCAAGGATTTCCGCTCTCACCACATCCCAACCAATGTCATTGAAGGCATGCGTGAGCAATTCCGCAACCTGAAGCAAGGCACCATGTCCGTCTATCAATACAATGTCAAGTTCCAGAATCTTGCTCGTTATGCCAAGCAAGACATCCTAGATGCCAAGAGCAAGATTTATCAGTTCCGTGGTGGTTTGAAGGATGAACTCCAACTAGCTCTCACCTTGTTCGAGCCGGATGAATTTGACCAATTCTACAATATGGTTCTTAAGCAAGAGGCAGCCCGACTCAAGATTGAAGCTTCCAAAAAGAGGATCAGAGATGCTGTTCACTCCTCTTCTTCACAAGTGGTTGCCAAGCAGCAGAAGTTCTAGCTTCCGCCTCCTCCAGTGCTCCGTCCTCCAAACAACGATAAGCACTCAGGTGGCCGTGGTTTGTCCCACCCACCCAACCCAAGCAACTTGTAATGCCCAGTATGTGACTGTGGCTCCCACATGTCGAGGCACGACTTAAAGACATAATCACATACTAGAATGATCTCAAGTATGGTATCTTTGCACGACTCATGTAAAAGAGGGGATGAAAGTGTAAAAGAGTAGTTGGCTTACACTCGCCACGTCACACAATGTAATACATTAACATACATCATCCAAACAACATCAGAGTCCGACTACGGACGAAAAGCCAAATGAAATATACCATAAATAAAGCAACACAAGGTCCCGATCATCCTAGTAAGAGCCCTACTGATCCTCGGGATAAGACACGTAGTAACATCCACGCTCTTCATCTAACTCCCGATACAGCTCTGAACCACCACATGTGTAGTTCTCCACGGTACCTGCATCTGGTGTTGTGTAGAACCTGTGAGCCACGGAGGACTCAGCAATCCCGTTCCCGGGTAGCAATACTATTAAAGCCTTAGGTGTGGAAAAGGCTTAAAAACAAGGTTGCAGCAGCACTAGAACTAGCTTACGAGTTTAGAGCGAGAAGAGAACAAGTGCCAACGATCGCCAAGTTGATCACGAAGTGATCCTAACTACTCACGATCAAACATAACCCCACCGTGTTCACTTCCCGAACCCCTTCGGAAAGAGACCGTCACGGTTACTCACACAGGTAGTGTATTATGAACATGGTGTCAAGTTATCTACAACCGGATATTAACAAATTCCCATCTGCCACATAACCACGGGCATGGCTTTCGAAAGATCAAACCCTACAGGGGTGTCCCAACTTAGCCCATCACAAGCTAATGATCTGCGGAGTCGCAACTCCAAGGTGGGAAGACCCGAGTATTCTTGGAATCCTGTGCTCAAGATATTCCGACAAAGGTAAAACTAATCCAGCAAGACCTCTCGGCATGCAGCCACCCTAATAGTAGCCGCGCGTATCTCGTCTCAGGCCACGACCAGATGGGCGATGCTACAGGTTTTTACCAGCCCTCGGGCTTCCCCAAGGTGGCCCTGTAGGACCCCCAGTTTGGACCAACACTCATGAGGAGCACTGACCCAGGGTTGTTAATTAAGAACTCGGGTTTGCAACGCCCTATGCAAGTTTTAGTTATTAGGCAAATCTAAAACCAATGTTGGGCCTTGCTGGAAAAGCTTTAGCACTAAGCGAGTTATCGAGGGGGGGCCATAAAACCCAACCGTGTTAGGGACGCAAAATCAAGGAACATAACACCGGTTTAACGGTTCCTAAGGTGGCATGAGCGGAACAAAACACCAATAAAAAAGGCTTAGCCTTCCACCCATTACCAATATCTAGATGATTTAGTTTAGCAGTTTACATATATTGTGATATCCCAACAATAACTTCATCACGAAGTAAGAATCTTCCAATCTTCACCTGCAACTAACAACGGTATAAGAGGGGCTGAGCGATGCTTACATAACCAAAAAACGGTTTGCTAGGTGGGTGGTCAGAGAGTTTCATGGCAACAATGGGAGGGCTGACAAACAGACATAGGCATCGAGGCAATATCTAAAGAGCGAGACATCTAGCATAGGCAAAGATAGTTGTGATATCTGGGTAAGGTCTTCTTGCATGTTGATTCCACGGAGGGATCGTAACCTTGCTTCTCAAACTCAACCTCGGCAGGAACCTCGTACTCCGAATTGTCACCGAGCTCTAACCAACACAACAAGCAACACCGGAACAACAATCAATCAACATGCAATGCTCAACCACATGATGCATGAACATGATGAACAAGGACAAGAGTAGATATGATGCATGGCCTAGGGTCACAAAAGTGCAATAACATCATAGCCAAACAAGATCACTCACATGAAAGAAAACCAGCAAAAGAACAACTAACAAGTTTATGTAGGTTATTCAAACAAGCACCCAACAAGTTTAAAGGGGTTGGTTAACATGGCAAGGGTGCAACTAATATTACAGCAAGATGCTAGCACATTTAAATGGGCTGGAAATAACAAACAACATTTTCCAGAAACTCCCATAATCAATTAAATGCATTTGGGACAGATCTGAAAAACTTCTGTTATAAAGTTGTTAACCATGCTAAACAACAGCACCAAAATATTCTACAGATTTCTCCAACCCAAATGCTTATAAAGTTTGTTAAATTTGGAGTTGTAGATATTTAGTTATGATTTTTTCCAAGTTTAAGCATATTTAAAAAAAGAATAAATTCAAACAGCATTTTAAATGTTTTTAAACATGGCAACAAACAACATATTCATAATCTACATGAAAAACAAAGCATTTTACATATACAACTTATTTCCATCAGATGAATATATCAACAGATATTAAATAAACAAGAAAAAGGTAGAAAAAGAAAAAGAAAAACACCAAATAGAAAAGAAAACAGGCGCGGGGGTCAAGGTTGACCCACGCCTACGCTAGCCACATCCACTAACAAGGGGGCCCAGCTGCGCTGAGGTGGCACCAGCGGGTGCGCGAGGGGGCTGGAGGCGGCTGAGTGACTGGTAGGTGGGGCCTGCGTGCCAGCCTCTCGCGAAAAACAAAAAGGGGGGGATACCCACTGCCCCGCACGGATTTGAACCCACGACATGATGCATATCTAACGGAGACCCAAGCCACTGAGCTAAGCGATCGATTCTTGACAGAATACAGGTGTGAAACCAGAAGACATAACTGAAGATGCAGAACAAGGGGAAAACGGGGGCTCGTCGGAGCTACTCGTCGGAGCTGCTCCGGCGACCAAAGCTGACGGCGGAGGCAAGCGGGGTGCTCCTGGAGGAGTTCCGCACCCACTCGAAGCACTTGCGGCCACTAGCATGCACTACAACGCCGGTGGCGAGCACTTGACAGAACAGTGGCGCCGGGCAACGACGAGACAATGCAACGGCCTAGGCGGAGCGGCGAGTGCCGCAGGCAGCATCTACACGACACGATGAAGCGAACGGGCAACATGGGGCGGCCTATGCTGGTCGGGGCACTAGCCGGAGACGAGGCCCGATGGCGACAAGCTCGGGCGCTCGATGAACTCGGTGCTATATGGTGCTAAGGAGGGGGAAGAGGGCATGAGGAGGTGGAGGCGCTCACCACGAACACGGAGGTGTGTTCAGGTGGCCCGGAGGTGGCCGGAGTCGACGATGGCGAGGCTCGAACAGCTGCAATGCTGGAGTGGAAAAACAGGAAGAAGACGACGTCGGCGAGGCGATCGGCTCCGCGTAGAGGACGTAGTCGACGACGGGGAAGCAGCTGGACACGGTTGGCGAGGCTGAGGTCGACGGGAGGCACTCCGGCGATGATCTAGCACTCCTAGATGCGTGCGGGACTTCTCTAGAGCGGCGGATCTGGTGGAGCTTGGCTCTGCTGGCAGCGGGAGGAGGAAGAGGAACCCTAGGGAAAGGGGGCAGACATGCTGCGGGTTTAAAAGGAGGGCTCAGATCGCGAGGCCTCGACGTCCGTGATCACGGTGCGACAGCGAGTGCGCGCTCTGGCTCAGCAGCGCGTGACGGAGGTAGACGGCTACGCAGGGATGTGAGGCTGACGCGTGGGGCCAGGGAAAAAATGAACGGCGGGACTACGTGCGACGCTGGCTGGCTGGGCCGCTGTGGAAGAGAAGAGGTGGGCCGCACAGGCTGCTGTGGAGAAGGACTGGGCCTGGGGGAAGGGGGAAGAGGAGGCCCAGGCCACTGCTGCTCTGCTGATTCTTTTTCTTTTTCATTTATCTTCAGAGAGAAAAGAAAAAGAAAAGCACAGGCTTAAAGGAAAAGAGTTAGGGGAAAAAGAAAATATCCCCATGCTCCTTGATTTATGCCATATTTAATAAAATTGGTTTGGACATTTTTAGAGGTAGAAAAATAAAAGGAGTTTGACTATGCTTCAAACTCTTGTCATTTTTGAACCCAACCAAATCAATTCCAACAAGGCTGAATTTTGGCAGAGAGGGTGTAGACATGGTGCAAGGTTTTTATTAAAAGAAAGAACATTAATGAACTTGGCTAGGTGACTTGCAAAATTGATTAGAGAAGGGGAAGAAAAGAAGAGGAGGAAGAAGAAGAGGGAAAACAAAAGGAGGGGGTCTAGGGTTTAGCAAGCCAAAGCTAGAACCACACTCACATACATCACAAGGTGCCTCACATACACACATCAACAAGAAGTAAACAAAGATGCCATGATGATGAAAGCAATGCATGGATGCCAAATAAAATAAATGACATGGCGATGCAAAAATAAAATGAGCTCAAATGACAAGAACCCCCAAGGATAAGGACAAGGATCAAAATGAGAATGCTTTATTACCATTATAGGAAAGTATCACATATGGGGTGTTACATCGGTTGATATTGATTTCCTAGGATGTAAAAAACATGCAGAAAATAACAAACCACACTTGGCACTATGTCAATAGGTTAGTTCCAAAAAATGATATGAAATGACTATAAAATGATTGTAAACATCCAAGAATGATAATATAACAACATGGAACAATCAAAACTTATAGATACGTTGGAGACGTATCAGTATCCCCAAGTTTAAATCATGCTCGTCCTCGAGTAGGTAAATGATAAAAACAGAATTTTTTATGTGGAATGCTGCCTATCATGTCATATCATATTCTTTTCTTTATAGCATGGACATTTGGACTTTTATATGGTTCAAAACAAAAGTCTAGTTTTGGCATGAGATTTAAATACTCAAACATATCAACAAGCAACCATGTCTTTCAGAATATCAAATGCTAAAGAACATTATCCTGACAAAATCATATAGTCTTGTCATGCTCTGTCTTCCCAGCTCAAAGTATAAATCATGTACTACCCCGGTGTCAGCCAAGCAATTGGTTCATACTTTTTAACGCGCTTCAGCATTTTCAACTCTCACACAATACATGAGCGCAAGCCATGGATATAGCAATATAGGTGGAATAGAATGTGGTGGTAGTAGACAAAAGAAGGGTAGCAAGTCTCACATCAACTAGACAAACTAATGTACTATGGAGATTTCCATCAACCGATATCAATTTGAGGAGTAGGGATTGCCATGCAACGGATGCACTACGAGCTATAAGTGTATGAAAGCTCAGTATGAAACTAGGTGGGTATGCATCAAACTCTACTATACAAAATTCCCACTAGTATATGAAAGTGACAACATAGGAGACTCTCTATATGAAAAACATGGTGCTACTTTGAAGCAGAAGTGTGGTATTTGCATGCCCCTTCTCTTTTTTCCTTTCTTTCATCATTTTTTCTTTATTTTTCTTTTTTTATTTTCTTTCTTTCTTTTAGTCCAGAGTCTCATCCCGATGTGTGGGGGAATCATGGTCTCCATCTTCCTATCATCGTTGGGACATGCTCTAATAATGGATAATGATGATCATCACACTTCTATTTACTTATAACTCGAAAGAAATTAAAATTACAACTCGATACCTATAACATAGTATGACTATATTATGAAAAATTAATGCTCAAGTCAACTTATGTTGGAAGTGCATGGCAATATATCTCGGAATGGCTATGGAAATACCACAATAGGTAGGTATGGTGGCTGTTTTAAGGAAGGTTTAATAAAGTATATGCACCAGCGAAAATTGCGGGGTACAAGAGAGGTAGCAATTATGAAAGGGTGAGGGTGCATATAATCCATGGACTCACATTAGTCATAAAGAACTCACATAGTTATTGCAAAAGTTCATTGGCCCTGGAAGCAAAGTAATACTACGCATGCTCCTAGGGGGGAGCTTGGTAGGAGTTAACCATCGCGCGCCCCCAACCTTCACACAAATATAGACAATCAAGGATAAATTGTGCTCCAACTTCCCGACATAACGAGATACTATACATGCATGCTTTGGGAATCACAAACCTTAACATCAGTATCTTACTAAAGCAAAATTACTCATCAACATGACTCACATATCACATCATCATGTCTTGAAACTATTACAAGGAATCAAGTTTATTTTGTCCAATGATCTTCATGATTTTTTTTATTATATCCTTCTTGGATATCTATCACTTTGGGACTAATTTTTATGTGTTGCTTTTGATAAGCTCAAACAAATATAAGCGAAGAACATGAGCATAATATTTTCTTCTCTCAAATTAATCTAAGTTAAGCAATAGAGAATTTGTTTAAAAATACTAAAGCACACCATGCTCAGAAAGATATAAGTGAAGCACTAGAGCGACGGTGCTAGAAAAGAGCTTCGTTGACGGGATGGGAATGCCACTTACTTAGCCTTCCTTGCAACTATTTGGGGGCTATATTTTATTTTAAAACTTTTGGATCTAAGTATTTTATTAAAACATAAAGCAAACAAAATAAAATGACATTTCAAGAATAGCACATCTCATGTAAAGAAGCAAAAACTTAGGATCAACCGATACTAACCGATAATTGTTGATGAAGAAAGGTGGGATGCCTACCGGGGCATCCCCAAGCTTAGATGCTTGAGACTTATTGAAGTATTATCTTGGGATGCCTTGGGTATCCCCAAGCTTGAGCTTTTGTGTCTCCTTAATTCCTATTATATCATGGTTTCCCTAAGCTTACAAACTTCATCCACACAAAACTCAACAAAAACACGTGAGATAAGTTAGTATAAATCAATGCAAAACCTTATCATACTCTAATGTAGAAAATCACTAAAATTATAATTAACATTGCATACTAAAAACCTCTGCATATTTAATACTCATATACTCAAATAGAATCATTAAGCACGCAAACATATGCAAACAATGCAAATATAACAGCTATCTGTCAAAACAGTACAGTCTGTAAAGAGTGGAATTGTTATCATACTTCCCTAACTCTAAAAATTCTGAAAAATTACCACGTTACAAAAAACTTATTCATGCTAACTTTGTAAAAATTTCAAGAATTTATCACGTTCTGACTATCCATAAGAATTCAGACAATGATCGAAAACTTTCTGTTTTCAAACAGCAACATATAGACTTGTAAAATAAGTGTGGTAAAAGCTATCCTTGACACTTTTATTGAAATAAAAGATGCAAAACATTATTATACATACAATCAAGCAAATCCTAACAAAATAAAGTGACGCTCCAAGCAAAACTCATATCATGTGATGAATTAAAATATAGCTTCAAGTGAGGTTAGCAATAATGTTGGAGACGAAAGAGGGGATGTCTTCCGGGGCATCCCCGAGCTTAGTTCCTTGGATTTACTTGAATATTACCTTGGGGTGCCTTGAACATCCCCAAGCTTAGGGTATTGTCACTCCTTGTTCTCCTCATATCGATATCTCACCCAAAACTTGAAAACTTCAATCACACAAAACTTAACAAAACTTTGTGAGATGGGTTAGTATGATAAAACAAATCATTCACTTTGGGTACTGTCAAAGACAAGATTCATAATTGTTCTCACACAATGCCTACTGTAGCATATCATTTATACAATTTATATTGATCAATATAAGCCATATAAACTAGAAAACAAGCAAACTATGCATTGAAAACATAAGCTATCAAAAACATAATAGTCTGTAATGATCTGAACATTCACCATACTTCTGCAACTCTAAAAATCTTGAAAAACTATGGCCATGTGAAAATTTTGTATATTAATCTTCTGTAAAAATGAGAATTTCTTCCTGAGCGCAAAAGTTTCTGTTTTTCAGCAAGATCAAATCTATTATCACCCAACATGATCCTAAGGCTTTGCTTCGCACTTTATTGAAACAAAACATGTAAAACTGTAGGTATAAGTGCTGGGTCTCCCAACAAGTGCTTTTCTTTAATGCCTTTTAGATAGGCATGATGATTTGAATGATGCTCACATGAAATATATGAATTGAAACACAAAGAGAGCATCATGAAGCATATGACTATCACATTAAAGTCTAACCCACTTCATATGCATAGGGATTTTGTGAGCAAACAACTTTTGGGAGCAAGAATCAACTAGCATAGGAAGGCAAAACAAGCAAAACTTCAAAATTTTCAACACATAGAGAGGAAACTTGATATTATTGTAATACCTACAAGCATATGTTCCTCTCTCATAGTAATTTTCTGTAGCATCATGAATGTATTCAATACTATAGCCATCACATAAAGCATTCTTTTCATGATGCATAAGCATAGAAATTTTGCTACTCTCCACATAAGAAAATTTATTCTCCTGAATAGTGATGGGAGCAAACTCAAAAAAATAACTATCATGATATTGAGAATTAAAGTCACGATGACAAGTTTCATGGTTATCATTAGTCAATATAGCATACGTGTCATCACCATAATCATCATAGATTGCAACTTTATTATCATAGTCAATTTAAACATCCTCCAAAGTAGTGGATTCATCACTAAATAAAGTCATGACCTCTCCAAATGCACTTTTATCAATACAATCATCATAAATAGGAGGCATGCTATCATCATAGTAAATTTTCTCATCAAAGCTTGGGGGACTAAAAATTTCATCTTCATCAAACATAGCATCCCCAAGCTTGTAGCTTTGCATATCATTAGCATCATGGATATTCAAATAATTCATACTAACAACATTGCAATCATGTTCATCATTCAAATATTTAGTGCAAAACATTTTATTGACTTCTTCTTCAATCAATTGAGCAAAAATTTCTGATCCATCATTTTCAAGAAAGATATGTAAAGATGATCAATAATATGATGCAACCTCAATTCCATTTTTTATTTTCTTTTACAAAACCAAACTAGATATAAAATAAGAAACTAAAAGATTCGATTGCAAGATCTAAAGATATACCTTCAATCACTCATCTTCCCGGAAACGGCGCCAGAAAAGAGCTTGATGTCTACTACACAACTTGTTCTTGTAGACTCGTTTTGGGCCTCCAAGTGCAGAGTTTTGTAGGACAGTGGCAAATTTCCCTCAAGTGGATGATCTAAGGTTTATCAATCCGTAGGAGGTGTAGGATGAAGATGGTCTCTCTCAAACAACCCGGCAACCAAATATTAAAAAGTCTCTTGTGTCCCCAACACACCAAATACAATGGGAAATTGTATAGGTGCACTAGTTCGGCTAAGAGATGGTGATACAAGTGCAATATGGATAGTAGATATTGAATTTTGTAGTGCGAACAATAAAATACAACAAGGTAGCAAGTAACAAAAGTGAGCACAAATTTTATTGCAATGATGGAAAACAAGGCCTAGGGTCCGTACTTTCGCTAGTGCAATATCTCAACAATGATAATACAATTGGATCACATAACCATCCCTTAACGTGCGATGAAGAATCACTCCAAAGTTCCTAGCTAGCGGAGATCATAAGAAGAAATTGTTGGTTGGGTACAAAACCACCTCAAAGTTATTCTTTCCGATCAATCTTTCCAATGGTTTGTACTAAAATAACATGAAGTTATTCTTTACGATTAATCTATCCAAGAGTTCGTACTAAAATAATACAAGGTTATTCTTTCCGATCGATCTATCAAGAGTTCATACTAACATAACACAAAGTTATCCTTTCCGATCGATCTATCAAGATTTCGTACTAAAATAACACCAAAACAAATTCATATTTATAATACTCAATCTAACACAAAGAACCTCAAAGAGTGCCCCAAGATTTCTACCAGAGAAACAAAGACAAGAACGTGCATCAACCCCTATGCATAGATCACCCCAATGTCACCTCAAGAATCCGCATGTTCAGTGCCAAAACATATATCAAGTGAATCAATATGATACCCCATTGTCACCACGGGTATTCAATTGCAAGACATATATCAAGTGTTCTCAAATCCATAAAAGTATTCAATCCAAAGAAATGTCAAAGGGAAAACTCAATTCTTCACAACAAGAGAGGGGGGAACACCATATGATCTGACTATATTAACAAAGCCCGCGATACATCAAGATTGTGCATCTCAAAAAAACGAGAGACAGAGATTGAACACATAGCTACTGGTACAAACCCTCAGCCCCGAGGGTGGACTACTCCCTCATCACCATGGTGGCTGCCGGGATGATGAAGATGGCCACCGGTGATGATTTCCCCCTCCAGCGGAGTGCCGGAAAGTGCTCTAGATTGGATCTCGTGGACTACAGAGCCTTGCGGCGGCGTAACTTCTAATCTAGGTTCACTCCCGAGGGTTTTGGAATATTCGAGAATTTATAGGGTAAAGAGGCGGTGCGGGAGGCCACCGATGTGGGCACAACCCACCTGGGCGCGCCTGGGCCCCCAGGTGTGCCCTGGTGGGTTGTGCCCCCCTCGGGGCACCCCCTTGGTGATGCTCTGGCCCATTGGGAGTATTCTGACCCATAAAACATCCTCACAAAGTTTCACGATGTTTGGACTCCGTTTGATATTGATTTCCTGCGATCTAAAAAAACATGCAGAAAACAACAACTGACACTTGGCACTATGTCAATATGTTAGTTCCAAAAATATGATATAAAATTATTGTAAAACATCCAAGAATGAGAATATAACACCATGGAACAATAAAAAAGTATAGATACGTTGGAGACGTATCAGCCACCCGAGGACCCCTTAATCCAGGACTCCCTCAGCGACCACCTACGAGCGAGGGCGACACTTCCATCTTCGGAAGCCCCTCAAGGAAGACGGTCGAGCATGGCAAATTCGCTTCGGTCATGGAGACGAGTTACGAGGTGCCACATCATATGGGCCTCATACAACAAGGCGGCAACAAGACGGTCGAGCATGGGCCATCCCCTTCAACTAAGGCGACAAGCATGAACCTTTTCATCAACATGAAGACGGCGCCCATATTGGACTAATACTCCGAGTCAAGCTACGAGACCGCACATGAGACCCTCTCTTTGGTCTCGGAGGAGCGTGAAGATTTGCCACATCCTACGACATTCATCTTTGGAGGCGTTATGGATGAGGAGGTTGAACATGGGACTATCGATTCAACCAAGGCAGCGATTGGAGTCGAGTTTGGACACATTTGCACCTACATCTCTCCTACACCCATATATTGTGAGATGCCCCAATTCACATTTGTGGAGAGCCACCCTACCATGAGTGATATGAGTGACTCCACGATATGTGACATTGAGTGAATTTCCTATGAGAGGATGAGTGTGACCATCACTAGCCCCACACATGAGAACATGCCACACATCCTATGTGAGGTTGAGAGCCATTCGAGTGACTCCACCAACCATACGAGTGAGAGCATCCAAGAGGGAGTGAGTGAGCCACAACACTTAGTGAGTGAGATAGTCGATAGGGCACGTGAGGCCACTATGATTGTAATGACTTAACCTCTACTCTGAGTGTGTTTTCTTCTTTGGTGTTAGATCTCCAACAAAACGAAGCGCCAATCCTCGACGAGTCCATACCTCCAATGGGAAAACAGATGGCCATGATGGAAGAAGATGCACCACCCACATGGTTCCATCAAGATGAAGATGACATCGATTGGATCTTCGACACCTCACCTACAACACATGAACGGCGCTCCAAAGGTAGCATATGTTATGGTGCTTCTCTTGTCTCTCAGCAATGATTGCTTGCATGATGTTAACACACCTATTACCATGCTTCATGCTAGTGCGACTTCCTCATGTCCTGACTTACCAATTTATTATGAATATGTTGATGATCATGTTGAGTTGCCTAGTTGTGATGCTATGCTTCATAGGATTTAATGTGATAATTCTCTTGGTCACATCATGTTTGACAACCCGCTTGACTTGTCGTATGCTATGCATGAGATTAGCAATATGTCCAATTTGCAATCTCATCATAGTGACTATGCATATGCCATTAGAATTAACCCAGTTTGCACATATGGCATAGATGACAAGCCCATGGTTATTGGCATTTATTTTTCTTGTGATGATATTGACATGCTACCATTGCATCGTTTGTCTCATATGCCATGCCATGAACACCTAGCTTTGGATATGCCTTGTTTTGGATGTTGTTCCACTTCTCCACATTATGCTTCTAATATTGCAATTGAGGAGACCTTCATAGTTTCCTCATACAGTTTAGAAGATTTTGATCCATCCCATCCATTGCATGATTATCATGGTTGTGTGCATCATATGCTCCCCATGAATAAACATGCTATTGATGTGCCATATAGTTATATGCTCAATTTTTGTCCCCATCGTGTTATACATAACAACTATTCTTTCATGATGGATGACATGTTCTTATACCATGCATCAAATGTCTTTGAGCGATGCTTATCTTGTGCTAACTCACACGTGAACATACACATAATGACGGATGATGTGTACATTTACCACACACACACTTTCTTGGGTTTGTGTCTCTTTTGTGTAGGTACCTATGAATACTTGTCAACCTCACAATCCCATGAGTTGACAAAACGAGCTCTAGAGAGCAATGATGACTTGGGAACCCGTGGATTGTTTTTCACACCGTTTCCATCGCGTCATGACTTCGCACTTTCCTTTTACATGGTCCTCACTTGGTTATGGGTTATTGTCCATTATGTTTCATTTGTCCATCTTGCCATGTTCACTTTGCATGATATGCTCATTCCTATGCCTTTGTCATGCATTTTGTGACCCATGCTTTGCATTTCACATGACCCTTGATTCTAGTACTTGCATGCGTATTTGCAAGCTTGGTGGAGGTATCACTTGTTAATGCCATGATTGCTTTGTGACTAATGCCATTGATGACACTTTGTTCTTGCTATGTGCTCGTGCTAGTGATATGTCATGTGCATTGCCTATGCCTACTATGTGTTCACATGACATGATTGACATGATTTCTCCTAGTGTGTTGCATCTTCGCTCCACTAGTTTGCACGACTTGATTTCTATGCTTGTTTTGTGTAGTGCATCATCCATGATTCATAATTGCTCATTTCATGCGGTTAATGACAACCATTGCCATGCTTTGCACATGATCACAATTGCTCCTTGTCATATATCTCCCTATGTTGCCACTCTCATTCTAGATGATTTTGCCAAGTATTGATTGCAACCATGATTTTAATCTTGCTAATGAGATTGCCCCCCATAGCATTCTTGCATTGGAGATTTCGACATATTTCTTGTGAAGCATGCTTGTCTTCCTTCTTTGCACCATATACCTAGTGTCATGAATATAGCCATTGTTGCATCATATTATTCGTGCACTTTTGCTTCTAATGGTTGTGTGCAAGAGAAGAGAACCATCATGATGGATGATGTGTTTATTTACCATGCACATACATTCTTTCTTTTGTTGAGTGCATGTGTAGGATACTTGGACGTCGTGTCAACTTCCAGTTCCCGTGAGTTGACCACTCGAGCTCTTGAGAGCGCACCACACTAGAATATGACGCTTCTACATCGCACTTTCTTGTGCTTAGGCATTGATGAGGACATGACTACCTTGGATACAACAAAAGTTATTGCATACATGCATATTTGTGAGGTGATTTCTAATGCAAACTATGAAATAATTTATTTATGTTATCCAGGACAAAAATACTGCACTGACTTTTGTGTGATGTCTAATTGCAGGTGTATGGGACATTTGTACAATCCACATATGAATATAAGGAAAAAAGAGAAGTTTAGGTGCTATTCAAAAAGTCCTCTCACGTCACTTTTGGGCCAAGAGAAGATAGGGTCCAACTCTCTCACGTTGTGGACTCAGATTCGGACTTCACAGACATACCTAACTCAAAACGCCAAGATCTCTTTCATATGGACTCCAAATTGGGTGATTTTTTTGAAAGTAGATTCCATACACTTTCCAATCCAATTGGATTCACCTCTAAATTCGTCCGGTTCGTTGAGTTATGGACTAGACAATCTGACGTTGCAGCAGAATCTGAGGCAAACTACAAGTCCAAAGGTGTTGCATCACCTGCACTGGGGACCATGTGCCTTGTATGACCTAGTGTTAGTTTTAGGCAACCTTGGGATGTACCCCACCTCCTTGTCCACCACCCATTGCTCATGTATAAGTAGATCCATCTAGTAGCTTTTCCTGGGGGGGTTTGTTTAGTCAAAAGTTAGCCATTGCAACTTCGTGTACTTCGTTTGTGTCCAACGACCAAACAAACACCGCTTACGGATCCCCACCTTTATCTATAATGTATCTATATTCGCAATATTCAGATTGCTTTATCATATTTTTGCTTGTTCTTCGATTGCATGCAGGAATAGACCTTCGTGGTCAGGTTGATCGTGCTTCAGCATGGTCAATAACCTTTCGGAGTTGGTTTAGCGATTGCTATGGCTCAACGTCGTGCATGTTTGTATTCGGATGGTCAAAGTTGTATCCACCAAATTGATAGTTATCATCTCAACGAAAGATCGGCCCCCTCGCCTCTATCAAGTGGTATCAGTTTTCAGGTTGCTCGGTGAGATATTTCCAGTTTTTCGTAGTCTAGATTACATCTGTTCTTCATACCTAAAGTCCAAGAAAAATCCATAGAAAAAAAGTTAGATCTATTCATCCTTTGTCTAAGCTAGTCCGAGCATTTGCAAGTTTCTTTTCATTGTTTGCATAGTTGAATTATCGGTTGCATCGTCGTGTCGAGTTGCTTGTCTTAGGGCCAATTCTTTTTGGGTAGCTTGAATAATAAGCTGCCTCTCCCCAGCTTAAAAAATAAGCCGCCCCCAAAGTTTATTGAGACTTCTAAATTAGTTATTTCATAACTAGTTTAGAAGCCCCAGTGAATAAGAGAGATGGCTTATATGACAAGCTGGGGAGGTGGCGGCTTATTTTTTAAGCTGCCAAAAGAACTGGCCGTTAGTGTCTAGTTCGTTTATAGTTTCGAGTTCTATTCACATTAGTCATGCCGCCGCTGCATCATTATCCCTTCTGTTATCCACCACCACATCCATCAATTTCCACCACGTGCTACCCACCATTCATTGTCATAATCATAGTTGAGGTCGTTCACATCTTCGCTTGATCCAATCTGCATGTTATCTAGTTTGTTTTGGAAAGAGGGAGAGCAAAAAAAGACAGAGAAAAAGGTATAAAAAAGAAGTCAGAGAAAAAAAGGAGAGAAAGAGAAAGAAAAAAGAGTGAGAAAAAAAGAAAAAAAAGAATTCGGATCTATTTAGACTAAATCCCGTACCTGAATTCGGATTGGAATCTGTTTTTACCCTGTTCGGTAAAACATGCATATCTTTTTCATACGTAGTCCAGTTTGGCTCCACAAATATTCAAATTAAAGCTAGCAATTATCCGCATATGAATAGTTGCAGAAGCTTGTTCAATATTTCGCACCTCAAAATCGGCTTCTAAATAGGTCTTTTTACCCTCCAAAGTTCACGAACACAGCTTGTTCCAGTTTTTAGGTCAGTTTTAGAATTTTTTGGCTCCTCTTATCAACTCGGAATTGAGTGATTCTTTTTGTGTTTGAAAGCTTGAGTCAGTAGCATTCTATAGAAAAATTATCAAAAAATTGGCACAAACTTTTCTAGAGGAAAGTTCAATAGAGAGTTGTAGGTATATAATGCTTGGCAGTTGTTTCTCATCATTATCTTTACTGCCGTTGTGATCTTCACTTATATCTTGATGTCGAGAGCTACTTCATATCCTTTATTGACGCTAGTTGTGCTACGCCGTGACCTCATTAGTGTTCTAGGCTCGCGTCTCTAGCACGGTTTATCCTAGGATGACCACAGTACCGTCGTTGAGTATTTATTCAACATTGCATCTCTGAATTGATTACCGCTAATCTTTTGCTACCATATATAGCCAACCCAGCTCCACATATTTCTACATCGTGCATATTTAAGTTCATCTAGAAATCGCTTTCTCGATCTTGGGACTTATTTCACACCGCTGGTTGCGGGTCATCACCTACTGCATGGTAAGAACTTGTAAGACATTGATATTTGCTATACTGTGAGCATTTTACCACCACACCATAGTAGTTCATAGGAGCATTATTTTCCTATTTTTTTTCTTATTTTCTACTAATTATGGTAGGTTCCGGGGTTGTTAGTTCTTGGGCATCATCGATCGTGGGAGACTTGCCACCACCTAAGAAAACACAACAACCGTAGGAGCAATGACATCAGAATGCACTTAACCAGGTAAATGTTTCCATGCGAACCTTTAATGGTTGTTTTAGACCTGATTTATTTATTGAATGGGAGTAAGAAATAGATGCTATAATTGCTTCCCATAATTTTGATGAGCGTGGAAAATATGAAGCTGCGGTTAGTACTTTCAGTAGCTTTGCATTAGTTTGGTGGAGTGAATATTGTCGGTTAAACCCTGATTTTATACCTACTACTTGGGCTGATTTAAAACTCGTCATGAGAGATAGATTTGTTGATGTTTATTATACTCGTGACATAATTAAAAAAATACAACATTTAAAACAAGGCACTGACACCATATCAAAATATTATGATGATTTACAATCTACTTTGCAGCACTCATTTTTAGAAGAAAGTGAAGAAGATTATATGGATAGATTTTGGGGAGGATTTAATTGTGATATTCTAGAGAAACTAATTCACAAAGAGTGTTATCCTATAAAACGACGTGTTTCCCACGAGGAGAACAAGCACGCGGTGCACATTCCAAGAGTTGGTACGATTGTTCCTTCAACTACTACGCATAGTATGACAACCACATCCGTTGTTGTGAGTACTACATCACCTCCACCATGTGACACATCACTATCAAGAGTACCTATATCATCTAAGTTGATCATAAAAGGTAATGACAATGGTACTGATCTTCCACCTCCACATGAGTATGATGAGTGCCTTGTCAATTTCAATGCACCATGCGATGACCTACCCAGTACTTTGATCACAACACCTATTTTAGAGGACTATGTTGATGATTTGACTTTTCCATGTGATCGAACAAGTGCAATATCAACAATGTAGAGTGCACCCATTGAATTAATTGTTGGTGCAAAAGAACCATGTGAATCAGGGAATAAACCAAATTTGGATCAAATACATTTGAAAATAATTGTGCCAATGTTTAATCATTTTCATATGACCTCTAATCTTGGTGATGATTCTGTGTCAAATACCTTATTACATGTTTGCTTATTTAAGCTTGTTGTAGCATGTAAATTTGATGCACGTAAGATTTATTCACCGATGTTGGGATGGTTTAATGATGAACATTGTCAGTCTTTCGGGCAAAACTGACTTTGAGGAGGCTTTTGCTCCAAGTTTCGACCCCAAGGCTCAACTTATAAATAGAGGGGCAGGGCTAGCATCAGAGATACATCAAGATTCACCAAGCCATGTGCCGGCAAGCCCGTCCCTCTAGTTTATCCTCCGTCTAGTTTCTGTAGTGCTTGGCGAACACCTGCGGAGATTGTTCTTCACATCAACAGTCACCACGCCGTCGTGCTGTCGGAACTCATGTACTACTTCGCCCGTCTTGATGGATCAAGAAGGCGAGGACATCATCAAGCTGAACATGTGGTGAACGCGGAGGTGCCCTAGTTCGGTGCTAGATCGGGACGGATCGTGAAGGTGTACGACTACATCAACCGCATTGTCAAACGCTTCCGCTTTCGGTCTACAAGGGTATGTAGACACACTCTCCCCCTCTCGTTGCTATGCATCTCCTAGATAGATCTTGCGTGAGCATAGGATTTTTTTTGAAATTGCATGCTATGTTCCCCAACAGTGGTATCAGATCTAAGTCTATGCATAGATGATATGAACGAGTAGAACACAATGAGTTGTGGTCAATAATAGTCATACTGCTTACCAGCATGTCATACTTTGATTCGACGATATTGTTGGATGCAGCGGCCCAGACCGACATTACATGACCGCGTTCATGAGACTGGTTCTACGGACGTGCTTTGCACATAGGTAGCTGGCGGGTGTCAGTTTCTCCAACTTTAGTTGAATCAAGTGTGACTACGCTTGGTCCTTGTTGAAGGTTAAAACATCACACTTGACGAAAAATCGTTGTGGTTTTTGATGCGTAGGTAAGAACGGTTCTTGCTAAGCCCGTATCATCCACGTAAAACTTGCAAGAACAAAGTAGAAGACGTCTAACTTGTTTTTGCAGGGCATGTTGTGATGTGATATGGTCAAGACGTGATGATTTATATGTTATTGTATGAGATGATCGTGTTTTGTAAATTATCCGCAACCGGCGGGAGCCTTATGGTTATCTCTTTATTGTATGAATTGTGAAATACATTTAATTGATTTACTTTATCACTATGAGTTAGCGGTAGTAGTAGTAGCAATAGTTGGTGAGATGACCACGACGCTGCAATGAAGATCACGGTGTCACGCCGGTGACGATGGATATCATGACGATGCTTTGGATATGGATATCAATAGCACAAGATGATGATGGCCATATCATGTCACATATTTAGATTGCATGTGATGTTTATCTTATTATGCTTCTTATTTTGTTTATTACGCGATAGCATTATAAGATGACCCCTTACAAAATTCAAGGTACTATTGTTCTCCCTGAGTATGCACCATTACGACAGTTCATCGTGCCGGGACAGCACGTGATGATCGGGAGTGATAAGCCCTACGTTCACTTACAAAGGGTGTAAGACATTTTTGCACATGGAAAATACTCGGGTTAAACTTGCCGAGCCTAGCATGTACATACATGGCCTCGGAACACTGGAGACCAAAAGGTCGAGCGTGAATCATATAGTAGATATGATCAACATAAGATGTTCACCATTGAAAACTACTCCATCTCACGTGATGATCGGACATGGTTTAGTTGATTTGGATCCCATGATCATTTAGATGAATTGAGGGATGTCTATCTAAGTGGGAGTTCTTTAGTAATATGATTAATTGAACTTGAATTTATCATGAACTTAGTCCTGATAGTATTTGCAAATTATGTTGTAGATCAATAGCTCGCATTATAGGCCCCCTATGTTTTTTATATGTTCCTAGACAAAACTAAGTTGAAAGATGTTAGTAGCAATGATGTGGACTAGGTCCATGATCTGAGGATTATCCTCATTGTTGCACATAAGTATTATGTCCTTTATGCACCGCTAGGTGACAGACCTATTGGAGGAGCAGATGCAACTGTTACGAACGTTTGGGAAAACTAAATATGATGTCTACTTAATATTTTAGTGCACCATGCTTTATAGCTTAGAACCGGGACTTCAAAAATGTTTTGAACGCTATGGAGCATATGAGATGTTCCAAGAGCTGAAATTGGTATTTTAGACTCATACCCATGTCGAGAGGTATGACACCCCTGACAAATACTTTGCCTACAAATGGAGGAGAATAGCTCAGCTAGTGAACATGTGCTCAGAATGTCTGGGTACTACAATCACTTCAATCAAGTGGAAGTTAATCTTCCAGATAACATAGTGATTGACAGAGTTCTCTAGTCACTATCACCAAGCTACTAGAAATTCATGATGAACTATAATATTCAAGGGATGACGAGAACGATTCCCCAGCTCTTCGCGATGCCGAACTCAGCAAAGGTTGAAATCAAGAAAGAGCATCAAGTGTTGATGGTTAAACAAGACCACTAGTTTCCAGAAAAAGGGCAAGGGGAAGAAAGGGAACTTCAAGAAGAACATCAAGCAAGTTTCCACTTCCGAGAAGTATCCCAAAGCTAGATCCAAGCCTGAAACTGAGTGCTTCTACTGCAAAGGAAATGATCAATGGAAGCGGAACTACCCCTAATATTTGGCGGATAAGAAGGATGGCGAAGTCAACAAAGGTATATTTGATATACATGTTATTGATGTGTACCTCACTAGTGCTCATAGTAGCCCCTGGGTATTTGATACCTGTTCGGTTGCTAAGATTAGTAACTTGAAACTGGAGTTGCAGAATAAACGGACACTGGTTGAGGGTGAGGTGACTATTTGTGTTGGAAGTAGTTCCAATATTGATATGATCATCATCGCACACTCCCTGTACTTTCGGGATTAGTGTTAAACCTAAATAAATGTAATTTGGTGTTTGTGTTGAGCATGAACAAGATTGGATCATGTTTATTGATATATGATTATTCATTTAAGTCAGAGAATAATTGTTATTCTGTTTACATGTATAAAACCATCTATGGTCATACACCCAAGGTGAATGTTTTATTGAATCTCGATCGTAGTGAATACACATATTCATAATATTGAAGCCAAAAGATGCAGAGTTGATAATGATAGTGCAACTTATTTGTGGCACTGCGTTTAGGTCATATTGGTGTAAAGCGCATGAAGAAACTCCATGTTGATGGGCTTTTGGAATTACTTGATTGTGAATCACTTGGTGCTTGCGAACCATGCCTCATGGGCAAGTGACTAAAACTCTGTTCTCCGGAACAATGGAGCGAGCAACTGACTTATTGGAAATCATACATACCGATGTATGCGGTCCAATGAGTGTTGAGGCTAGCAGCAGGTATCGTTATTTTCTGACCTTCACAGATGATTTGAGCAGACATGGGTATATCTACTCGATGAAACACAAGTCTAAAACATTTGAAAAGTTCAAAGAATTTTAGAGTGAAGTGGAGAATCATCGTAACAAGAAAATAAAGTTTCTACGATCTGATCGCGGTGGAGAATATTTGAGTTAAGAGTTTGGTCTTCATTTGAAACAATGTGGAATAGTTTTGCAGCTCACGCCACCTGGAACACCAAGCGTAATGGTGTGTCCGAACGTCATAACCGTACTTTATTCGATATGGTGCGATCTATGATGTCTCCTACCGATTTACCACTATCGTTTTGGGGTTATGCATTAGAGACAAGTGCATTCACGTTAAATAGGGCACCATCTAAATCCATTGAGACGGCACATATGAACTATGGTTTGGCAAGAAACCTAAGCCGTCGTTTCTTAAAGTTTGGGGTTGCGATGCTTATGTGAAAAAACATCAGCCTGATAAGCTCGAACGCAAATCGGAGGAATGCATCTTCATAGGATACCCAAAAGAAACCATTGGGTACACCGTCTACCACAGATCCCAAGGCAAGATCTTTGTTGCTAAGAATGGATCCTTTCTAGAGAAGGAGTTTCTCTCGAAAGAAGTGAGTGGGAGGAAAGTAGAACTTGATGAGGTAATTGTACCTTCTCTCAAATTGGAAAGTAGCTCATCATAGAAAATCATTCCCGTGAAGCATATACCAATTAGTGAGGAAGCTAATGATGATAATCATGAAACTTTAGATCAAGTTACTACCAAACATCATAGGTCAACCAGAGTATGTTCCGCACCAGAGTGGTACGGTAAACCTGTTCTGGAAGTCATGTTACTAGACCATGACTAACCTACGAACTATGAGGAAGCAATGGTGAGCCCAGATTCTGCAAAATGGCTTGCGGCCATGAAATCTGAGATGGGATCCATGTATGAGAACAAAGTGTGGACTTTGGTTGACTTGCTCGATGAATGACAAGCCATGGAGAATAAATTGATCTTCAAGGGGAAGACACACGCTGATTGTAATGTCACTGTCTACAAAGATCGACTTGTCGCAAAAGGTTTTCGACAAGTTCAAGGAAGTGACTACGATGAGACTTTATCACCCATAGCGATACTTAAGTCTGTTAGAATCATGTTAGCAATTGTCGCATTTCATGAAATCTAGCAAATGGATGTCAAAACTACATTCCTTAATGGATTTCTGAAATAAGAGTTGTATATGATGCAATCAGAAGGTTTTGTCGATCCTAAAGGTGCTAACAAAGTGTGCAAGCTCTAGTGATCCATGTATGGATTGGTGCAAGCATCTCGGAGTTGGAATATCCGCTTTGATAAGGTGATCAAAGCATGTCGTTTTATACAGACTTACAGTGAAGCCTGTATTTACAAGAAAGTGAGTTGGAGCACTACAACATTTCTGATAAGTATATGTGAATGACATAGTGTTGATCGGAAATGATGTAGAATTTTCTGGAAAGCATAAAGGATTGTTTAAAAGGAGTTTTTCAATAAAAGACCTCGGTGAAGCTACTTACATGTTGGGCATCAAGATCTATAGAGATAGATCAAGATGCTTGGTAAGACTTTTGATGAGTACATACCTTGATAAGATTTTCAAGTAGTTAAAAATGGATCAGTCAAAGAAGGAGTTCTTGCCTGAGTTGTAAGGTATGAAGTTGAGTAAGAGTCAAAGCCCGACCATAGCAGAAAAATAGAGAGAGAATGAAAGCCATTCCCTATGCCTGAGCCACAGGTTCTATAAAGTATGTCATGCTGAGTAGCAAACCTGTTGTGTACCTTGCCATGAGCTTGGAAAGGAGGTACAATATTGATCCAGGGGTAGATCACTAGATAGCGGTCAAAATTATCCTTAATAACAGGAGGACTGAGGAAATGTTTCTCCATTATGGAGGTGATAAAGATTTCGTCGTAAAGGGTTACGCCGATGCAAGCTTTGACACTAATCCAGATGACTCTAAGTATCAATCTAGATGCGTATTGAAAGTGGTTGCAATTAGCTAGAGTAGCTCCATGCAGAGCATTGTAGACATATAAATTTGCGAAATACATACAGATCTGAATGTGACAGACCCGTTGACTAAACTTATGTCACAATGCAAAACATGATCACACCTTAGTACTTTTTTGGTGTTAATCACATGGCGATGTGAACTAGATTAACTCTAGTAAAACCTTTGGGTGTTGGTCACATGGCGATGTGAACTATGGGTGTTAATCACGTAACGATGTGAACGATCGATGTTGAATCACATGGCGTTGTGAACTAGATTATTGACTCTAGTGCAAGTGGGAGACTGAAGGAAATATGCCCTAGAGGCAATAATAAAGTTGTTATTTTATATTTCCTTATATCATGTTAAATGTTTAATATTCATGCTTGAATAGTATTAATTGGAAACTTGATACATGTGTGGATACATAGACAAAACATCGTGTCCCTAGTAAGCCTCTACTAGAGTAGCTCAGTAATCAAAGATGGTTAAGTTTCCCAACCATAGACATGTGTTGTCATTTGATGAACGGGATCACATCATTAGGAAAATGATGTGATGGACAAAACCCATCTATTAGATTAGCATAATGATCATTTAGTTTTACTACTATTGCATTCTTCATGACTTATACATGTTCCTCTGACTATGAGATTATGCAACTCCCGAATACCGGAGGAACACTTTGTGTGCTATCAAATGTCACAACGTAACTGGGTGATTATAAAGATGCTCTATAGGTGTCTCCGAAAGTGTTTGTTGAGTTGGCATATATCAAGAATAGGATTTGTCATTTCGAGCGTCGGAGAGGTATCTCTGGGCCCTCTTTGTGATACACATCATAATAAGCCTTGCAAGCAATGTGACTAATGAGTTAGTTGCGGCATGATGTATTACGAAATGAGGAAAGAGACCTGCCGGTAACGAGATTTAACTAGGTATAGAGATACCGACGATCGAATCTT
The DNA here is from genome assembly GCA_902687465.1 of Secale cereale. Taxonomy (NCBI): domain Eukaryota; kingdom Viridiplantae; phylum Streptophyta; class Magnoliopsida; order Poales; family Poaceae; genus Secale; species Secale cereale. Next base: position 409,720,261 of record LR738710.1, read on the forward strand.
GGGCAAGTAACATACCGATGACAAAGGGAACAACGTATGTTGTTTTGCAGTTCAACCGATAAAAGATCTTCGTAGAATATGTAGGAGCCAATATGGGTATCCACATTCCGCTATTGGTTATTGACCGTAGAGATGTCTTGATCATGTCTACATAGTTCTCGAACCCGTAGGGTCCGCGTGCTTAACATTCATTGATGATATAGTACTATATGAGTTATGTATGTTGGTGACCGAATGTTGTTCGGAGTCCCGAATGTGATCATGAACATGACGAGGAACTCCGGAATGGTCTAGAGATAAATATTGATATATGGGATAACAGTGTTTGGCCCCTGGAAGGGTTCTAGAATTCATCGGAAGGGGTTCCAGATGTTTCCCAAAATGTTTGGGTACGAGAACACTTTATTTGGGCCAAAGGGGAAAGCCCACAAGGCTTTTGGAAAGCGTAAAAGGAAGTTTTGCGGAGACTAGAGGCCCTGGCGTCTAGGGGGTAGACGCCAGGAACCCTGGCGTCGAGTGGGACTCTTGCCTTTCGGGCAAAACCGACTTTGAGGAGGCTTTTGCTCCAAGTTTCGACCCGAGGGATCAACATATAAATAGAGGGGCAGGGCTAGCACCCAAGATACATCAAGATTCACCAAGCCGTGTGCCGGCAAGCCCATCCCTCTAGTTTATCCTCCGTCTAGTTTCTGTAGTGCTTTGCGAAGCCCTGCGGAGATTGTTAATCACAATCAACCATCACCACACCGTCGTGTTGTTGGAACTCATCTACTACTTCGCCCGTCTTGCTGGATCAAGAAGGCGAGGACGTCATCGAGCTAAACGTGTGCTGAACACGGAGGTGTCGTACGTTCGGTGCTAGATCGGGACGGGTCATGAAGGTGTACGACTACATCAATCGCATTGTCAAATGCTTCCGCTTTCGGTCTACAAGGGTATGTAGACACAATCTCCCCCTGTCGTTGATATGCATCTCCTAGATAGATCTTGTGTGAGCGTAGGAACTTTTTTGAAATTTCATGCTACGTTCCCCAAAAGATCCATCTAGTAGCTTTTCCCAGGGGATTTGTTTAGTCAAAAGTTAGCCATTGCAACTTCGTGTACTTTGCTTGTGTCCAACGACCATACCAGGACCGCTTACTGATCCCCACCTTTATCAATACTTCATCTATATTAGCAATATTCAGATTGCTTTATCATATTTTTTGCTTGTTCTTCGATTGCATGCAGGAATAGACCTTCGTGGTCATGTTGATCGTGCTTTAGCATGGTCAATAACCTTTCGGAGTAGGTTTAGCGACTGCTAAGGTGCAACGTCGCACACGTTTGTAGTCGGATCGTCAAAGTCGTCTCCACCAAATTGATAGTTATCATCTGATTGAAAGATCGGGCCCCTCGCCTCTATCAGGCATTGTGAAGGACGCACAAGGACACACTTTCAAGGTGATATACTTCTCTTTCGAGAACCCCAAAACCATGAGCAGGAATATTGTGGATCATATTAGTTGTGTTTCTTGCACCATGAGACGTCTTGGTCATCTTGGACCGCTTGATTGCACACATGTTAGAGATCTTGCTTCGACTTGTCATTTTCATCGTTCCATGCCTCATGACATATATACCTTGTGTGTTGCATCCTACTTGTGGATTACTTTCTCCTATCATATGCTTGGTTGCAACAATGTCATTTCTTCACATAAGCCATGTCCCATTGCTTGTCACATGAATGACTTGATTGGCTCACACATGATGAACAATTGCTCTTTCTATTGTGTTGAGTGGCACACTATTTTCACTACACCCAATGCACATTATGTTTCTATTGTCTTTGCACTTGACCAATGTCTTTAGATACTTCATTTTATTTGGTGTTGTGAATTATTCCTATGCCTACCATAGACCTTTCGTTGAACGATTTGTGAATGTTTGCTATGACCTTGAGGTAGATGCTTATTATTTTGTCACACATATGTGCATCTCGACCTCACACTTACATGCTTGTTTCCATGATGTCCTTGATTGTGCTCAATTTATGTGCTTACATGCCATGTTACAATCCTTTGTCACACCACATGATATGCTTGGTGAAGACACTTGTTGGGTGAATCACCACTTGAACGCTTGGTTTTGCACTAACGCTAACCACATTTGTTTTTCCAAGTGTTTGTTATCGTTGCTCCTTTTGAAGGAATCACAAGATGGTGCGACATTGGAAAGTGCCCATTTAGAGCTTCAAAATGACAAGTACTTGGTGAACGTACACTTCTAAGCGACGACGCCACCTCTTTCCCATGGTGATTTGGTTTTTCATCCGATGTCGGATCTTTCCCAAGGGGTAGGGGATGATGCGGAGTATCCTACGGACACCACAATGTCAAGAGTCTGTTTGGCAAGTGACACATGAGACATCTACTTCACATACACAAAGGTGAATCATCTCCTTTACACATGTTCACTTTACCCCTTTGATGATGGTATACTACCTGACACTTCTCTCGTGTGCAAGCATATGTATTGTTAGAGCTTCATGGATGTCAAGGAGGAGTGCGAGCGCAAGTGTTCGTTTACACCATCCGCGAGGGGGGCATGGAAGAGAAGACGGAAGAAAGGAGAAGAAGAAGAAGGAGCGGCTGCTTGAGCCAGGCCAGACGTCCGGACCGCCGTCCGGATCATCCAGACCTAGCCGGATCATCCGGACCTTCCCCCGGATCATCCAAATAACTATGCCGAAGACACCCGAAGGTTTACACTTGAAGACAGCTTATCCGGACACCCGGCGCATGGATCATCCGGCCTTTGCGTGCGCGCATGACTTGGGCTGAGGCCCATGTACCCGTTTTGCCCGTCACTTACCCCTTCCTGGTCCTAGACTATATATACTCATCCACCTCCACCATTTTAGGGTTAGTAGTGTGTTAGCTCATTGCAGACCTAGAGCTTTGCTCATCCATGTGCTTCTACTTCACCGAGAGACCGTGGCCTCTATGGAGAAGATCCACACACAGATAGAAGACCCCTCGCGGGAAGATCCCTCACGGATTCAAGACCTCCTCACGGAGATGAACTAGCTACCTTGTATCTTTCCTTTGTTGGATTTGGACCGTGTATCTCGTTATGTTGAGGATCTAGCACATGTGTGATCGTTTCTTGTTGATTTGAGTGTTTTCCTCTCGTTTCCCTCGTGTTTCCCCCTCGTGTTCTTCATGTTCTTCATGGGAATCCCGTCCAATTGTGAAAGATCGGCATAGATCGGGTTAGCCCCGCATCACCAGGGCCGTAGATTTCACTAGTGGCTTCTCTCAAGAAAATAGCATATAGTGGGTAAACAAATTACAGGTGGGCAATTGATACAAGAGCAAATAATTATGACGATATCCAACACAGTGATTATGTATATAGGCATCACATCCAATATTAGTATATTGACTCCTGTCTGCATCTACTACTATTACTCCACACATCGGCTGCTATCCTGCATGCATCTACTATATTAAGTTCATGGAAAACAGAGTAATGCTTTAAGAAGGATGACATGATGTACACAGGATCTATTCTTGTAGTAATAGACCTCATATTTTTATCCATAATAGCAACAATACATGTGTGTCATGTCTCCTTCTATCACTGAGATTGAGCACCGCATGATCGAACCCATTACAAAGAACCTCTTCCCATTGCAAGATTAATCAATCAAGTTGGCCAAACAAAACCGAAATATCAAAGAATGTATATGAGGCTATAATGATCATGTATGGATATGAATAGATCTGATAATAAACTAACGGTTCATCCCATCCCAACAAACACACTACAGAAAGAGTTAGGTCAAATAGATCTCCGAAGAGAACATTGCATTGAAGATCAAAAAAAAGAGAAGAAGCCATCTAGCTACTAACTACGGACCCGTAGGTCTGTGGTAAACTAGTCATGCATCATCGGAGGAGCACCAATGAGGATGATTAACCCCTCCGTGACCGTGTTCCTCTCCGATGGAGTGACGGAAAAGGCCTCTAGAATGAATCTCGTGGTTCAGGAACTTGCGCCGGCTGAAACAATTTTTTGTCGACAACCCCAGGGTTTCTGCAATATTTGGGTATTTATAGAGCTGGAAGTCAGTGGAGGAGGTTCCCGTGGGCCCCACAAGGCATCAGGCCGCGCTTGGGCCACCTAGCATGCCTTGGTATCTTATGGGCACCACGAGGCTCCTCTAGTGCACCTCCTGGGCTCCCTAGGTCTCTTCTTGGCACAAAAAAATCTCCAAATAGTTTCGTTGCATTTGGACTTCGTTTAGAATTAATATTCTGCAAAGTAAAAAAACAAGCAAAAAACAACAACTAACACTGGGCATTATGTCAATAGGTTAGTTCTAAAAAATGATATATAGTTGCTAGAAAATGTATGTAAAACATCCAACATTGATAATGTAACAATATGAAAAACTAAAAAATTATAGATACGTTGGAGACGTATCACCGGGCCAGCACCTGTACCCGAGCCATATCCGAAGCCCATCCATCGGTGGGAGCCACCGGAGCTCTACAACGAGTGGAACCCTCAGGAGCCTCCTCAGTACCCATGGGAAGGCTACTTCGAGCCATGGCTAGACCAACTTAGTCCAAAAGCCTAAGCATGGGGGAGTACGTATTTCTCACCAACATTACATTCATGCATGACACATTCATTCCAATTGTCGGTGTTCATCCCTTTCAATTTTATAATCCATGTTAGATTTATTTTGCTTTCTTCTCGTGAGTTTGAAAAATTGCAAAAATCTAAAAACATTTCTCATTTCTTTTTGGTGTTCCTTCGTAGTAATTTGTTTACTGGTTTGCAGCATTAAAAGAAAACCCAAAAAGATTTCTCGTTCTTCTTTTGCATGTTGGGAGTTTTCCCATGTAAATAGTTTTTCTCGTTTTTGTTTTCCTTTCTTTTTGCTTTCCTCGAAAAAATAAAAACTCCAAAACTTTTTCAGTGTGTTTCTTTGAAATTCTCTTCTTTTCTCCGTGTCATTGTAAGGAGAAGACCACGATGAAAATGGTGAGTGGCTCTCATATGCATTATTGTTGATCTTAAGAAGATCCCACATTACCTTGTCTTTTCATATGAATAAATGCTTGCATATTCCAGCTTAGTCCAATGTAGGTGCACTCTTATTGTTATTCACATCGTTCGGTCGTGCAAGCGAAAGGATATAATGAAGAGATTTGATGAATTGATTGAGGTGAAGAAAATCTGGTATGAACTCAACCTGTTTTGTTTTCGTAAATATGTTTAACTCATCATTCTTAATTCAGCCTATTATGAATGAACATGTTTGCAATCACAATTAGAGATCATAGTTACTCATGCCATGCTTAAATAGCTAGGAGTGGATAATGGTTTATCCTGTGTGTCAACATGCATTTAAAATGGTTGTGATGTAGTATGATAGGATGGTATCCTCTTTTGAATGTCTCGAGTGACTTGACTTAGCACATGTTCACGCATGTTGTTGAATAAAAACCAACAAAGACTCCACGATATTTAAGTGCATGGTGTTTTATATCATACTCATGCTCATATTTAATGTTCATTAATATTAATGCATGTTTATGACCGTTGTCGCTCTCTGGTTAGTCGTCGAGGGAGCCCTGTATTCAGGGGTCCTTAGTCATCCAGGTCGTTGAAGCTGGGCCGCATTGATGGGCCGCATGAAGAAGAAGCAGAAGGCCCTCCCCCGTATTGGGTCAGGACTCCTATGTACGTAGAAAGGCAGGTGTAGAGTCTGGATGTATCAATTTATTCCTCCCCAAGTCACCCTTGTAGCCCTAGGTCCTCTCCGGTGTGTATATATGCCGAGGGGTTTAGTTGGTAGAGGGGATCATCTTACAATAACCTCATAGGCTAGACTTAGGGTTTAGCCATTACGATCTCGAGGTAGATAAACTCTTGTGCACATATTCATCCATACTAATATAGCAGGAAGTAGGGTTTTACCTCTATCTAGAGGGCCTGAACCTGGGTAAACATCGTGCCCCCAGCCTCCTGTTACCATCGATCCACCAGACGCATAGCTTGGGCCCCCCTACCCGAGATCTGCCGGTGTGACATCGACAATAGTGCTTTCATTGAGAGCTCCGTTGTGCACTCGCCATGAGCGATCGATGGCGCGTCTCGTCATCGATGACAGGATCACCGTGGCAAATAACCTGGCTATCGGCCAAGTCCTCCAGCTAGGCAGGTTTGCTGTATGCGCCTGCCTGACCTCTGGGTCGACCGCACACCCTGCGGCCGTCGAGCTTCACCTTTATGCCAATTCCGGCTACTCCGATGATGCGACTTTGGGAGCAATCTCGCCCATAAACGAGCTGCTGGATCGCATCGCCGCCCTGGGGCTTTCATCGCCACGAGATCATATCGGACTTAAATCCGGTCATGATGAGATTGGCCCTTCTCTGATCACTCATCTGGTAGCTGCAGTGGAGGACGGCGCCATAGAGACTTCTCCTCTATAGAAGGAGACCGCAACAGTCCAGATCTCCAAACCCATCGAGCCAAACACCTCCCAGTCAGGAGGCGCACTATGTTCTTTGAGCTCTAGGACTGACGCCGGACTCGAAGGGCAATCAGATCCCATCGAAATCTGATTGACACCATCGGGGGTTGTTAAAACCCCGAATACCACCTTGGGTCGGGATTCAAAATTACCAACACCCACCCACCCTGGGAAAATCTTTTCAAGTAAATCCGGAATCCCGGACATAGATGACCTCGCTAACATACGGCAACAGCCCGAGGAAACGGTCAACCACTTCTGGGCCAGATTCCTACTTGTTAAAAACAAGGTTAGGGACCGCTGCGACGACAAAGCAGTTTCTCTATTTTACCGCAATTGCACGGACGAGGGAGTCTTGAACGCCCTCAACCGACGTCGTGTTCTGAGTTTCACAGAATTATCGCAGTTAGTACGGAAGTACTGCGCAATGGAAAATAATTGGAAAGCCCAGAATACACCTCTAGAACAATCCATATCCGGAAAGTATGTCACCAAAGCTAAACAGACTTACCCTAGTTGGTCATCCGATAGCATTCCTATTGGCAAGAAGAACAAGCCTATTTTAAGGCACATGTCCGTACTGGACGAACTACTCGATACACCTTGCCAAATACATGCAACCCCAGATAATGTCCCAAACCATCGCCTTAGAGCATGTTGGGTACTCCCGCAGGTAGCAAAGAGCGGTACGGCAATTCTCTCCACCACCGCACCAAGGGAGAAAGACATAGACGTCTTCACTGTCTTCGAGACATTCCCCTCCAATAAACGTCGCAAGAGATCAAATCGTGAACTTGCCGAGGTTTAGCAAATTAGCTCTGCAAGCCCATGGAGCGACACAGCAATTAGTTTTTCCTCCAAAGACGCACCTCGAGTCCGGCCGATCCGAGCATCAACAGCTCTTGTACTAGACCCAATAGTGGATGGCTTCCACCTCACTAAAGTACTTATGGACGGAGGAAGCGGACTCAACCTCATATATAAGGAAACGCTTGCAAAAATGCCGGTCGAGAAGTCCCGCATTGAGCACTCCAACAAAACCTTTAGAGGAATTATACCAAGCCGCGAGGTCAAGTGTTTGGGAAGCATTAAGCTGGATGTAGTGTTCGGCTCACCCGACAACTATAGATCGGAGAAACTACTCTTTCACATTATGCCCTTTCATAACGGATACCACGCCCTTCTAGGACAGAACGCTTTCTCACGCTTTCAAGGTATACCCCATTACGGGTACATGAAGCTTAAAATGTCAGGGCTGATCACAATAATAAGCGATCTGGATGGAGCACTCCACGCCGAAAACAAAACGGCATCCTTGGCCTTAAAGGCATTATCCGAAGCTCTCATGGCTGAAGAACTAACCACCCTAAGATCAAAGTTGGATGCCGACGATGTCATCCTCGCCAAAAGATCGAAGTCTACCTCCTTCAAGCCCGCTGACGAAATCATCAAATTCCAAGTGCACCCAACGGACCCTAACAAAACGGCATCCATCGGGGCACAACTGGATCCGGCGGTAGACAGCGCGTTACGCGCCTTCCTTCAGGAAAATTGGGATATATTCGCTTGTCACCCTTCACACATGCCAGGAATCCCACGTAGGCTGGCCGATCATAGCCTCAGTATTATAAAAGGGTTCAAACTAGTCAAGCAGTCACTGCGATGATTTTCCAAACCCAAAAGACAAGCAATGGGAGAAGAGTTAGCCAAACTATTGGAAGCCAATTTCATCAGAGAACTCAAACATCCAGATTGGCTAGCCAACCTAGTCATTGTACCGAAGCAGGATAAATCCTGGCGCCTCTTTGTCGATTTCACAGACTTGAATAAGGCTTGCCCAAAGGATCCCTTTCCATTGTCCCGCATTAACCAAATTATCGATGGAGCGGCCGGACACGAATCGCTGTGCTTCCTTGATGCTTACTCCGGATTCCATCAGATAAAGATGAAGGAATCCGATCAGGCCGCAACGACATTCATTACCCCGTACGGCCCTTTTTGTTTCAACACTATGCCTTTCGGACTCAAGAACGCTGGCGCCAGATATAAACGCATGATTCACACATGCTTAGAAAAACAAATTGGCAAAATAGTGGAGGCATATGTCGATGACATAGTCGTAAATACCAAACATGTCGAGACCTTGGTGGATGATCTACGCCTTACGTTTGCCAACCTCCGAGAATATGACATAAGGCTCAATCCGGAAGAATGTGTCTTCGGCATTCCAGCCGGAAAGCAATTAGGGTTCATCATATCCCATAGAGGAATCGAAGCTAACCCAGCCAAAATCCGGGCCCTGTCAGGACTCAAAATACCAACCGATCTCAACCAAGTGCAAAAACTAGCAGGATGCATAGCGCCTTTAAGCCGCTTCATCTCCAGGTTAGGAGAAAAAGCATTGTCACTTTACAGATTGCTACGGCTCACTGACAATTTCGAATGGACGAATGCTGCCACAGCCAGATTCGAAGAAATAAAAGCTTTACTAGCAAGCAACCCAATCCTAGCCGCCCCCGGTGTTGGCGAACCAATGCTGCTGTACATATCAGCTACTCACCAGGAGGTGAGTGCCGTGCTCGTCATCGAACGAGCCGAAGAGGGACATAAATTCCCCGTTCAAAAGCCCGTATACTATGTATCCGAGGTTCTCACACCAAGTAAATCACGGTACCCCCACTATCAAAAAATGGCCTATGCAGTCTTCATGTCATCTCGGAAAATCCGGCACTACTTTCAAGAGTGTTCGATCCCAGTGGCATCCGAGGTACCACTCAACGATATTATCAATAATAAAGACGCCACGGGATGCATAGCCAAATGGGCCATTGAGCTCTTACCGTTTGAAATATCCTACAAGCCGCACCAGACTATTAAATCTTATGTGTTGGCTGACTTCGTTGCAGAATGGACCGAAGCCGAACTCCCTAAAGAGTACGGTTCATACTCCCACTGGACAATGTACTTCGACGGTTCCAAAATGCTATCCGGACTGGGGGCCGGCGTAATACTGAAATCTCCAACAGGGATACAGTTCGGCATGTTTTACAGATTATGTATATGGACTCAAACAATGCGGCCGAATATGAGGCCCTATTGCATGGTCTCCGACTAGCCATATCCATGGGCATCCAATGCCTCGAGGTACGTGGAGACTCAAACCTCGCCATCTCCCAACTTAACTAGGATTTTGATGCGAAGGATTTAAAAATGGCAGCTTATCGCAACGCCATATTAAATATGTCGGCTCGATTTGAGGGCTTGGAATTCCATCACGTAGCCCATGATAATAACCAGGCAGCAGACGTACTCGCATGCATGGGAGCTAAACACGACCCCGTTCCACCGAACACATTTGTGGAACGGTTGTTTAAGCCATCAGTAACATGGCAGGACGCGAGCGGCGGTACGCATACAGATCCAAACACACCCCCAGCCGAACTCAATAACGATGACATCGGAGATCCAAGCATGGAGATAACTCCTTCGGCTCATGAAATAATGGCTGTCATAGCCCCCTGGACAGAGCCTTTCCTAGCTTACCTTAATAGGCATGAACTCCCCGATGATCAAAATGAGGCCCGCCGCATAGTCCGGCGCTCTAAAGCCAACAAAGTTCACGAAGGTGAACTATACAAGAAAAGCACAACTAGTATTCTCCAAAGGTGCATCTCCGAAGAGGAGGGAAGGCAAATTCTCACTGAAATACACGCTGGAATGGGCAGTCACCATGCCACAGCAAGGGCGCTCGTTGGTAAAGCTTTTTGCGCTGGCTTTTACTGTCCTACTGCCCGAGCAGATGCCCAAACCTTAGTCCAATATTGCGTTGGCTGCCAGCTCTTTGCAAATCAAAGTCACATGCCTCCCACCTCACTGAGAACAATCCCCATTACTTGGACTTTTGCGGTCTGGGGCTTGATATGGTCGGACCCCTTAAAGGGGGAAGTCATAAAAGAAAATAGTTAGTCGTGATGGTAGATAAGTTCACTAAGTGGACCGAAGCCAAGCCAGTAAAAACAGCTGAAGCAAGGCCCGTGATAGATTTTATATCCAGCGTAGTACACCGTTATGGTGTCCCGCATAGTATTATCACAGATAATGGCTCCAATTTCACAGCTGACGAGGTAAAAATTTGGTGCGCAAAGTTGGGTATAAAATTTGATTACGCTTCCGTATACCACCCTCAAACAAATGGTCAGGTCGAAAGGGCCAATGGTCTGATTATGAGCGGCATTAAACCCCGACTAGTGCACTCCCAATGGGAGTCTCATAAACACTGGGTCGAAGAGCTTGACTCCGTACTCTGGGGGCTGCAGACCACCCCCAATCGTACGACCGGACATACACCCTTTTTTATGGTGTACGGTGTAGAGGCTGTTCTGCCCTACGACATTATTCATGAATCACCTAGAGTGCGCATGTATGAGGAAAGGGAGGCCGAGTTAGATCGGCAGGACGACCTAGATGTATTTGAAGAGGAGCGCGATACAACGCTAGCACGTTCCGCATTTTATCAACAACAGGCTAGGCGATACCAGACCAGAGAAGTGCGGGCCAAGACATACAACGTCGGCGAACTTGTTTTACGCCTCCCGGAGAAGAAAAAGGACAAGCTCAATCCAAAATGGGAGGGCCCCTACATTATTGACGAAGTAATCATCGGTGGATCCTATCGCCTTCGCAATGCACAGGACAACCGCCTTGAGCCGAACCCTTGGAACGCTGCCAGGCTCCGACGATTTTATGGATAGTTCGGTAGCAATTTCTTCCTCTTTATAAGTTAGGTCTTGTCTTTTACTTTCTTGTTTCTCTCCCTTTTTTCCCTTTACATTTACTTGGCAAGTATTCGGCTCACCCGAACTGCCACATGACGAGTACGTCCTCACATATACCTAGGGGCTTCTTTAACGAAGCCCATCATCAATAAAGCTTCTTGCTTAAAATGTCGCCTGTTTTTATAGTTCATACTTGCCATTATATGCACCGATATGACTTAAGTTCTGGCCAAGATGGGTTGCCTGGCTCCTATGCTTAACTCTACGTGTCCGATTGTTTAGCTAGGGCGTAAAGGGAGCACCTCTGCGATTGTTACAACTGGGTAATCCGGATATGTACCTCATACTGGGTGAAGCCAAAGGCTAGCGCTCTTAAGGGAATAATTGGTTGGCGGATACACGACATATCGCATCCTAAAGCGTATCTTAACTATCACATGAGATGGCTTCCTACTATCCCGCTCATAGGATCAAAAAGCCTAGGCCCGCATCTCCATGCACGCCGACCCAGGAAAAGGAACCCCTAACGGAACTATTCTCTCTGGAAGATGTTTCTTACGTTAAATAGTAATATAACATAACTCCCCGAACTCAGTTCGTCTGTTCAAGCAATTATGACCGGAATTGCCTGGTTTCTGAACATATCATGTGCTTTAACACAGATATAGTATTCGGAAACACTCCAACCTTTGGGTTTATGGAGGTCGCAGCAGATGGTCGGCCATGATGAACTTTATATAAATTCGGCCAGAGATAAGTTTGATGGTAAAAGTACATTAATACATAGAATCAAACGACTATTCATTTTCAATTCCCTCTATCAGGTTGTCTAGCTTAAAGTCCTGTTGGGAAAGCTTGGCAGCTATTTCTACTTGGTTATAGACAAAACATGGAGGAATTTCCTATCCATCGGACACTCGAGGTCCCACACGGGCCATGTGATTTGAATCAAGACAAGTGTAGTGCGTCTTCACCATAGCCCATGCTTCTCGAGCTCCCATACGGCATGCTGACGCCTTCCATAGTTCGAAGCGGAGCCGAGCCCCTTTGAACAGGTCCGCCAAATCCTCCATAGATTCCGGAGGGGAGTTGCCAGGCCATAGAGCTCTAGCCATACTCTTCATGGCCTTCTTAGCATGTTCATGGACCCTGGAAAGCTCTTGCAACACATCACCCTCAAAACCGGATACTCCGCCTTTAGGATGACCAGTCAATAAACCGGTAGGAAAATTTTTTATAAGAAACTTTCAAACTAAGAGACTATAAGGAGAGCTAGGTATAAGGGACATACTGAACATGCCGCTTTTTAGCCTCCGGTTCTCTTCCAAGGCTCTAGAGAGTTGGGCCTTTATGCCCTTTAGCTCCTGTTCGAGCCTAATATTTTCATCCTGCACTTGGTTCCTTTTTCCCATAGCTTGCGTTAGTGCACACTCGCCAGCAGCTTTTTCCATTTCGGCAAATTTCTTGTCCGCTAGGGCAGCTCTTAACTCCCTTTCTAGTTGGTCGGTCGATCCTGGTGTTGTATTACAGATTAGTATATATATATCATAGTAATTAGCAGAACTATTATAGCTTCCGGACACAATTATTCTTACCAGCAGCATCCTTTCCGGATTCATTCGAATTTTTCAATTCGACGAGCTAGGTCCGGCACTCTCCGAGTTCCTTGGATAAAGAGTTATTCTTCTCTCGAAAGACCTATAAAATAGAACGATCCTCAAATCAGTTGTACCAACTACTTTAAGTCTCGGGGGTTACTGGCATGGGAACATTTAAACTAAAAACTTACTCTCATATCTTTTGAAAGGTGATGAGTGGCTCCCGCAAGTCCATCTTGAGCGGCTCGGATATAGGCATCTGCAGAATTGAGGGCGTTAAACGCCTCCTCAGAAAAAGCAGGGTTACACATGGCCACTTTAAATCGCTGATGAACCATCGCGACCTCCACTTCGGAATTGGTAGCTGACCCTTCATCTGAATCCTCCTAGAGAGGACAATCCGGCACCGAATTAGCATCCACCCTTGACGGGTCCGATGCCAGATTGGCTGGAGCTCGGCCTGCTTTACCTCCGGCGACAGTCCGGCTTAAATTCCTCCTAAAAGGAAGAAACATTGCCGAATGTTATAATGACAATTTCACCACCCAGCGCATGGTAAAACAAACATACCTCTTCAATGGTCCGCTGGTATTCGTGGTCCTTTTCCGCTTCAAAGCCTCGCCGACGCAGGCGCCGCCCTCTGGGTTGGAAGTCTACGCGTAGTTCGGCGTGAGGAGCGTCGTCCCTGTTTAAGTATGATAGAATACGATGGATAAATGCGCACTGGGAATCTTCTCGTTAGTTAGATATCCCCTAAATTACTTAGGCGGGAAGAAGGAATGAGGCCTGGGTAATCGGCTACTATAGCCACCAAGGTGCCCTGCTACTTCTCGAGCTTGCGTTGTATACCCTCGAAGAGGAAAGGGAGATGCAGCACAGTAGCGTAAGTATTTCCCTCAGTTTTTGAGAACCAAGGTATCAATCCAGTAGGAGACCACGTGCGAGCCCCTCGCACCTGCACAAAAAAATAAGAACATCGAGGCCAACGCAAAGGGGTTGTCAATCCCTTTACGGTCACTTACGAAAGTGAGATCTGATAGATACGATAGTTTGATATTTTTGGTATTTTTTGGATATAAGAACAGAAAGTAAAAAACAGGAAAGTAAAATAAATTGTAGATTGATATGTTGAGAATAGACCTAGGGGCCATAGGTTTCACTAGTGGCTTCTCTCATGATAATAGAATTCTACGGTGGGTGAATGAATTACTATCGAGCAATTGATAGAAAAGCGAATAATATTGAGACTATCTAGGCATGATCATTATATATAGGCATCACGTTCGAGACAAGTAGACCGAAACGATTTTGCATCTACTACTATTACTCCACACATCGACCGCTATCCAGCATGCATCTAGAGTATTAAGTTCAAAAGAACAGAGTAACGATTTAAGCAAGATGACATGATGTAGAGGGATAAACTCAAGCAATATGATATAAACCCCATCTTTTTATCCTAGATGGCAACAATACAATACATGTCTTGCTGCCCCTACTATCACTGGGAAAGGACACTGCAAGATTGAACCCAAATCCAAGCACTTCTCACATTGCAAGAACTATAGATCTAGTAGGCCACACCAAACCGATAATTCGAAGAGACTTGCAAGGATATTATAATCATACATAAAAGAATTCAGAGAAGAACCAATTATTTCTCATAGATAATCTTGATCATAAACCCACAATTCATCAGTTCTCGACAAACACACCGCAAAAAGATTACATCGAATAGATTTCCGCGAAGACCGAGGAGTACTTGGTATTGAGATCCAAAAAGAGAGAAGAAGCCATCTAGGTACTAACTATGGACCCGAAGGTCTGTGGTAAACTACTCACACCTCATGGTGAGGCGATGGCGTTGATGTAGAAGCACTCCGTGGAATCCCCTCTCCGACGGAGCTCCGAAACAGGCCCCAAGATGGGATCTCACGGGAACAGAAGATTGTGGTGGTGGAATTATGGTTTTTTCTCTGTTCGTCTGATGTTTTCGGGGTACATGGGTATATATAGGAGGAAGGAGGGCACCGAGGGAGCAACGTGGGGCCCACAAGGCAGGGGCCATGCCCTTGGGGGAGGGGGCGTGCCCCCACCCTCGTGGACGCCACATGTGCCTTATTCCGTGGTTCTCAAGTCTCCCGTGAAGGTATCACTCCAAAAATATCTCTCCCGAAGGTTTCATTCCGTTTGGACTCGTTTGATATTCCTTTTCTGTAAAACCCTGAAATAGGCAAAACACAACAATCTGGACTGGGCCTTTGGGTTAATAGGTTAGTCCCAAAAATAATATAAAAGTGTATAATAAAGCCCATTAAACATCCAAAACATCATATATAATAGCATGGAACAATCAATGCAATTCTCTTTATTGTGGCATGAATGTTCACATCCGGAAGATTCAAGACCAAAGTCTATATTGACATAAGAAATAATAATACTTCAAGCATACTAACAAAGCAATCATGTCTTCTCAAAATAACATGGCTAAAGAAAGTTATCCCTACAAAATCATATATTCTGGCTATGCTCCCTCTTCATCACACAAAATATTCATATCATGCACAACCCCGGTTTCAGCCAAGCACTTGTTTTCATACTCAATCTTTTCAAACATTTCAACTTTCACGCAATACATGAGCATGAGCCATGGATATAGCACTATGGGTGGAATAGAATGGTGGTTGTGGAGAAGACAAAAAGGAATAAGATAGTCTGACATCGACTAGGCGTATCAATGGGCTATGGAGATGCCCATCAATAGATATCAATATGAGTGAGTAGGGATTGCCATGCAACGGATGCACTAGCGCTAAAAATGTATGAAAGCTCAACAAAAGAAACTAAGTGGGTGTGCATCCAACTTGCTTTCTCACGAAGACCTAGGGCATTTGAGGAAGCCCATCGTTGGAATATACAAGCCAAGTTCTATAATGAAAATTCCCACCAGTATATGAAAGTGACTAAGCATCAGACTCTCTATGATGAAGAACATGGTGCTACTTTGAAGCACAAGTGTGGAAAAGGATAGTAGCATTGTCCCTTCTCTCTTTTCTCTCATTTTTTTGGAGGTTTTTTTTTATTTAGCCCCTCTCTATTTTTTTTGGCCATATCCCTTTTTTTATTTGGCCTTTCCTCACATGGGACAATGCTCTAATAATGATCATCATCACACTTTTATTGATTTACAACTCGATATTACAACTCGATACTAGAACAAATTATGACTCTATATGAATGCCTCCGGTGGTGTACCGGGATGTGCAATGAATCAAGAGTGACGTGTATGAAAAATTATGCATGGTGGCTTTGCCACAAATACAATGTCAACTACATGATCATGCATGGCAATATGACAATATGAAGCGTGTCATATGAACGGAACGGTGGAAAGTTGCATGGCAATATATCTCGGAATGGCTATGGAAATGCCATGATAGGTAGATATGGTGGTTGTTTTGAGGAAGGTATATGGTGGGTGTATGGTACCGGTGAAATTTGCGTGGTACAAGAGAGGCTAGCAATGGTGGAAGGGTGAGAGTGCGTATAATCCATGGACTCATCATTAGTCATAAAGAACTCATGTACTTATTGAAAAAAATACGAGCCATCAGAACAAACAAATCAATGCATGCTCCTAGGGGGGGGGGGGGTTGGGGTTGGTAGGAGTTAACCATCGCGCGCCCCCGACATCCACACAAGGGATGACACTCTACAAATACCTCATGCTCTAACTGCGTCACATAGCGGTTTACCACACGTGCATGCTACAGGAATCACAAACTTTAACACAAGTATTTCTCAAATTCATAATAACTCCACTAGCATGACTCTAATATCACTGTCCTCATATCTCAAAACAATCATCAAGTATCAAACTTCTCATCATATTCAATGCACTTTGTATGAAAGATTTTACTACATTTATCTTGGATGACTATCATATTAGGACTAGTTTTATAACCAAAGCACATTACCATGCTGTTCTAATAGACTCTCAAAAGGATATAAGTGAAGCATGAGAGATCAACAATTTCTACAAAATAAAATCACCACCGTGATCTAAAAGATATAAGTGAAGCACTAGAGCAAAACTATTTAGCTCAGAAGATATAAGTGAAGCACATAGAGTGTTCTAACAAATTCTATGACATATTTTTCTGTCTCAAAAAGGTGTGTCCAGCAAGGATGATTGTGGCAAACTAACAAGCAAATACTCAAATTATACATGAAGCTCCAAGTAAAACACACATCATGTGGTGAATAAAAATATAGTCCCCAGTATAGTTACCGATAGATGAAGACGAAAGAGGGGATGCCTTCCCGGGGCATCCCCAAGATTAGGCTTTTGGTTGTCCTTGGATTTTACCTTGGGGTGCCCGGGGAATCCCTAAGCTTAGTCTCGTGCCACTCTTTGTTCCATATTCCATCAAAGCAGTACTCAAAACTTGAAAACTTCACAACACAAAACTTAGACAAAAATCTCGTGAGCTCCGTTAGTATAAGAAAACAAACCACCACTCAAAGGTACTATAATGAACTCATTCTTTGTTTATATTGGTGTTAAACCTACTGTATTCCAACTTCTCTATGATTCATATCCTCCAATACTACTCATAGATTCATCAAAATAAGCAAACAACACACGAAAAACAGAATCTGTCAAAAACAGAACAGTCTGTAGTAATCTATAACTTTCGCATACTTCTGTAACTCCAAAAAAATTGAAATAAATTGGTAAACGTGAGGAATTTGTCTTTTAATCATCTGCAAAAAGAATCAACTAAATAGCCCTCTCCAGTAAAATCTGGTGACTATTCTAGTGAGCTCTAGTGTTTATGTTTTTTTATAGCAAGATCATATAAACTTCACACAAGTCTTCCCAAAGGTTCTTCCCAAAGGTCCTCTTCATATCCGGGGCCCGTCTTTTGGAACGGGTCCTCTGGCTGCAGGGCGGGATTATTAATCCCCTTGACCACCTTCCTCCACTCCTGTTGGGAGAAACCGAATACAGTTCGGTCAATACATCATAACAAAGAAAAATAAAGTGGTCAAAGAGAAGGACTCGCCCAGTCGGGAAGATTGTACATAAAAAGACCTTCCCAGCACGATAAACGGATGAAGTCCTGCTTCTCTCCTTTGTAGAGTCCTTCCAGCACAACGCCTAGAATGGTAGGGTCATCTAGATGCAGGCATAGGCGCGCGAGGCATCATTCTAACCATTATAATGATACATTGGAAGTCCTCTGGCTTGGAGCGGCTGCACACGCCGCTTCAGTGAAATGGCCATCACTTCGATTATAGTTAATTCCGAACTGGCAAGCAATTTAATCTTGCCGGCCAGTCGGCTAACCTCCACTTTCTCTTCTTCCGAAGGACCGCAGGGACGCCAGTTGGAAAGCTTCTTTGGCGGAGCACTGGAATACTTCGGGAGTCCGCGCCGAACTGGATCTGGCAATGCGACATCTTCAATGTAAAACCACTCCGAGGACCACTCTTCGGATGCCTTCTTCGGAGTACCGGAGAGATAGCATGTCCAAGCTATGCGCCATACTTCAGTGCTCCCAACTTCAAATATGGATCTCTCTTCCGACCGAAGTGAGGCTTGCAGCCCAAGAAAAGTTCGCATAGAGCGACAAAACCCGCAATGTGTAGGATTGAACCTGGAGGAAGATTATGCAGTTAGAGGTCGTAGAACTCCAGGAGTCCCCTGAGAAATGGATGGATAGGGAACCCCACGCCTCTTAAAAGGTGAGGGACAAGACATACCCGCTCTCCATCGGAGGGGTTGGGAAAGCTTGCTGTCAGGGCTTGGTTGTCGATAGACGTTAGTCCGGCCCGAACGGGGACTAGATGCTCTCGAGGGAGATACACATGCGCTTGTAGCGTCTGCTGATGCGCGTGAGACACAGAACAAGTTTTCCAATCTCCTACACGAGGGCCAAGAGGGCGCGAGGAGGAACTCGGGGCACTGGCCATGTTTGAAGATTTTTTGCAGGCACTAGGGTTTCTTCCGCGTGGAATGAGATGGAAAGGCAGTTGGATCTATTCCCTTATATAGGCGCCTTCCGTGAAGGGTCGAGGGTGTATTTGCAAAAGACGCCCAGACGATTCACATTCATTGGACACGTGGAAGACGAGAAGACGACGACGAGGAATCGGCAGATTATAATATTTGAAGAAGCCAAACTATTATCCAGGAGGACTCACCTTGCATGATCGAAGACATAAAGCCGGATACAATCTCGTCCTTGAAGGCAAGTCCGGGGGCTACTGAGGGAGTCCTATATTCAAGGGTCCTCAGTCATCCGGGTCGTTGAAGCCGGGCCGCATTGATGGGCCGCATGAAGAAGAAGTAGAAGGCCCTCCCCCGTATTCTGTCAGGACTCCTATGTACGTAGAAAGGCAGGTGTAGAGTCCGAATGTATCAATTTATTCCTCCCCAAGTCACCCTTGTAACCCTAGGTCCCCTCCGGTGTGTATATAAGCCGAGGGGTTTAGTCTGTAGAGGAGATCATCTTACAATATCCTCATAGGCTAGACTGAGGGTTTAGCCATTACGATCTCGAGGTAGATCAACTCTTGTACACATATTCATCCATACTAATATAGCAGGAAGTAGGGTTTTACCTCGATCGAGAGGGCCTGAACCTGGGTAAACATCGTGTCCCCAACCTCCTGTTACCATTGATCCACTAGCCGCATATCTTGGGCACCCCTACCCGAGATCTGCCGGTTTTGACACCGATAGTCGCTACTCAATCAATTTGCTAGCATTCACTTTTACTAAGCACGAACACTGCTTGTGCATCCTCTCCCTTAAACCAAAAGTTATTCCAAATGACTCCACCATGCCTACCTATATGCGGTAAGTACTTTCCGTTCCATGTAAATTTGCATGTGCCAAACTCTAAATTCAAATTTAATCTAGTTTGTATGCCCAAATCTCATGAAGCGACAGGGGGTGGCCAGTTTCTTCCATGCTAGGCGGATTATTCTCACGATGAGTGTTTATTTTCTTGTCATTCACGAGAAAGTGGCTGGTAATTGCGATGCCCAATCATATGATCAATATAAAATATAATAATGAGACAAAACTCCCGTGGATTGTTGTTGGTTTGGTGGGCACCCGAGGATTCAGTTAGCCATGGATAGCGTTTGTTCGTGAAGGGGTAGTAAAAC
The DNA here is from genome assembly GCA_902687465.1 of Secale cereale. Lineage (NCBI taxonomy): Eukaryota > Viridiplantae > Streptophyta > Magnoliopsida > Poales > Poaceae > Secale > Secale cereale. Next base: position 409,740,351 of record LR738710.1, read on the forward strand.
TTTACCTTTCTGTTTGGGAACTGATAACCCAGAAGTATAGGGCGTCGCAACAGCTTTCGAGGGTAGAGTATTCAACCAAAATTTATAGATTCGACACAAGGGGAGCCAAAGAATATTTGTAAGTATTAGCAGTTGAGTTGCCAATTCAACCACACCTAGAGATTAAATATTTGCAGCAAAGTGATCAGTAGCACAGTAGTATGATAGTTTTCATAGCAGTAGTGATGGTAACAATAGTAGCAGTAGTTTTGTAGCAGTTCTAACAGTAGCATAAACAGTGGTAACTTAGCAAGATCAATATATAGGAAACACTCATCGGCACTGGATCGGTGATATCGTTGGATAATATTCATCATATAATAGTTATAACCTAGGGCGACACAGAACTAGCTCCTGTTCATCGATATAATGTAGGCATGAATTCCGTAAATAGTCATACATGCTTATGGAAAAGTACTTGCATGTCATCTTTTGTCCTACCCTCCCATGGCAGCGGGGTCCCTAAGACACTAAGGGATATTAAAGCCCCCTTTTAATAAGGAATCAAATCAAAGCATTAACACATAGTGAATACATGAACTCCTCATACTACGGTAATCACCGGAAAGAATCCCAATTATTATCACCTTGGGGTATGTGGATCCTAACACATAGTAGGTGCATATGACTTGCAAGATCAGATCAAGAGCATAGATATAATGGTGATCACATTGATGGTTCAGATCTGAAATCATGGCACTCAAGCCCTAGTGACAAGCATTAAGCATAGCAAAGTCAAAGCAACATCAATCTCCGAACATAGTGGATACTAGGGATCAACCCTAACAAAACTAACTCAATTATATGATGAATCTCATCCAACATCTGATCGATCAGCAAGCCTACGAAGCAATTACTCACTCCCGGTAGTGAGCATCATGGAATTAGTGATGGAAGATGGTTGATGATGACGAAGACAGAAGATCCCCCTCTCCGGAGCCCCGAACGGACTCCGGATCTTGTCCCCCGATGAAGAATAGGAGGTGGCAGCGGCTCCATATCGTAAAACACGATGAAACTTCCTGCATTATTTGGTTCTTAGAAAATAGGAATTTATAGTGGCGAAGTTAGGGTCAACGGAGTCCCGTGGGCCTCGTGAGACACCTCTATGCGCCTGGGAGGGCTGGCTCACTCTGGTGGCTCATGGCCAGCCAGGACACCCCTCTGGGTGGTTCTGTCTCCAATAATTCTCTTTTATTCCATAAAAAATCTCCCAAAAGTTTTGTCCAGTTCCGAGAACTTCTATTTCTGCACAAAAAACAACACCAAGGTAGTTCTGGTGAAAACAACTTTACTCTAGGTTAATTTAATTCAAACCGTGCAAATTAGTGTCCAAAACAAGAGCAAAAGCATTAGGAAAAGTAGATACGATGGAGACGTCTCAACTCCTCCAAGCTTAACGCATTGCTTGTCCTCAAGCAATTCAGTTGACAAACTGAAAGTAATAGAGAAAAACTTTTACGAACTCTTTTGTTCTTGTTTACATATATATGCTTAAATAATACTTAGGCTTTCAGCAAAGATCATAACTAACCATGCAGAAGATAACTCTTAGAAATTATATTCACTCATATCAATGGCATAATCAACTAGCGAGCAATAATAAGATATCTCAAATGCCAACACTTTGTCAAAACAACCATGATATAATATGACAATAATGGTTTCTCGCTAGCCCTTTCTAAGACCACGAGACATAAATGGAGAGCACCTCCAAAGTTCAAGCAGTGACTAGACATTGTAATTCATGGTAGAAGAGATCCAGTCATGCTAACACTCAATAACTATACTCAATGCATAAGGATGACAATAGCGCTCTCAGTTCTGGTGCTTATTTGAGAAGATGATGACTCAACATAAAAAGTATATACATAGTCCCTTCACAGAGGGAAGCAGTGATTTGCAGAGGTGCCAGAGCTCAAAGTTTTAAATCAGAGATAAATATAATTTTGGGAGGTATACCTTTCCTGTCAACATTACGACCAAGAGATTTCAATATCTTCCATGCTAAAAAAATTAGCGGCGGTTCCCAAGGGGTAAAAGTAAAGTTTACTCCTCCTCCAGCAACAAACACAAGGCATGGCTAGCCGAATCCTCGGGTGCCCTCCATACCAACAACTGTCCGGAGGAGTTCGGTTTAATTATCATTGCTATTTTTCATGGGACTGGGCATCCCTATTACCACCCCCTCTCGTGCAAGGACGATTGAATAACCACTCATTATGAGAATAATGAGCTTAGCATGGAAGATGCTTACCTCCCCCTCTTGCTCCATGAACGGTAAGATGTTGGGGTACACAAACAGGGGTATATGTTTCCCGTTGACTCATGCCCGGACTACAAGCCAACATGCTCAAGGACAAGTTTGCAGCACCAGCATCAGATCAAGGCTCAAAGAGGCTAGCTCTTTGAGGAAACAGAGAGCTGGTCGAAGAAATCAAGACAACCAAGGCTTGCCGGAGAGGCTAGATATCACCGGAAGAAGAGCCTTCCTTGTCGGGGATGTGAGACTGGCGGGGTTGGATCGCCTCAGAAGCAACCTCCAACATCGCCCAGGTAGGCCTGCTGGGGCTCGCGGAGACAAACCACCACCTTACAACGATGCCCGTCGTCAATCAGTGCGATGTCAAGCTCCTAAGTAGCTCAGTGGCAGCTCCCTGCCACATGGCAGCCACTTCCTATAGAAAGAACAACCAAATGACACCTGTCCTGAGACGTGTCAAGCAAGCAGGCACAAAGCTGGCAAAATAGCCCGGCAGGGCCTGCCGGGCGAACCGTGATGTGACATTGAGCGGCGCATTTAATGCGCTCTGTCAACTTGTAGAGTGAGGTAAGATAGAACTGTTTGCTATCTAATCAGCATAGAAAGACTGATTTGCCATTGTGGTGACCCCTTAACCTATAAAAGGAGGCCCATGGCAACCGTAGAAAGGATGCGGCCATTCGAACCCACACACGCATACGCACGCGACTGTTCTCGCCACGAGGCAACCTTGCTTGGCAAGAGCGCCGTGCTCTTTTCCACCATTCCACCATCAATCCACCAAAGCAGGAGTAGGGTTTTAGGCTCGCGGCGGCCCAAACCTGGGTAAAAACTGCCTGTGTGAACTCTGCCATGATGCGCTACATTTCTCCACTCTTTGTGCGACGTGCCCACCCCCCTTCCGAACAAAAAGGGACTCCTGTCCCATAGGTGTCCATGGTTTTCCTGCGACATCTTTGGCACGCCACGTAGGGGTTGCACTTGCGCAAACGTGAGAGCGCAAGCAGCGGGTCGTAATCGCCGGAGGCGTCGTTCCTCGCGACACCCAAAGGGATGGCCGAGGCGAGGCGGAGAAGAAACATTGTTTCTGCGCTGATCTGACCCGCTCTCTTCCATCTCCGCATTTTGTGGTCGTCAGTAACTACGGGGGCTAGCGGCATGGGAAACGATCCCTCCTCGAGCGGACCAGGCGCCGGAAGTGCCCTGTTTCTTGCCCGGGGGAAGGGACCGATGTGCTAAGGTACCAAGTTTTCTCCTTTTACCTCCCTCACTCCTTGGCAATTCGCTACTCTGGGTTTAAGCGTCGTCAACGTCGACAAAGCCCGCGCGATGCTCGGTTCAGCATTTACCCTGCTTAGTGAAATCCTGAGTAAATCACCAGCGCAAGTCCGTTGATCGATGCCCCCCCAAGTGTGCACCAGCAAGGGCGCCTGCATTTGTGTGGGTCTTTGTGCCCTCTACCATCGGATTGGTCAAGATGTGCATAGAGAGGGGGAGGGAAAAACCAGCCGTACCTAACATCGCGTCTTGCCGCCCCAAGATGCATACGCTTCTAACCGACCCATGCCGGGGGCTAGGGGCTGATGCGCAAGCAACACAATCCTTCTCGGAGCATGCGGACCATGCGAGTGGTCGCTGCTGGAGGAGGAATATATGAAGACACAGATAAGAGCTAAGTTCATGCTACTTTCCGTATTATTATGAATCTTCGAATCTGCACATTTGTTTATCCCTCGAGTCTCTGAGTGTTCGTATGGAGGAATCTTGTGCATAATGGTACCTCTGTTTTGTTATTGTCTGCACACTCATTCCGGTCAGAGCCCCACTCGCGGAACGGGAGGCTGTGTTAGAAACTACAGTAGAAAAACCTGTCTGGATGCATCCACGCCAAAATAACTATTAAGGGCCAGCTCCTAATGACCTTTGCGGCAATATGATACCGGTAGGCAACTTGAAAATACACCGAGGCCAATCATACGAACACTACATAGATAAAACTCAGAAGGGATAAACACACAATTCAGATTAAGCAAAAGTTTCAAGCTCCGCATGAGGCATAACTAGAGCGACACTTAAACGCTTGACGTACATCATTGTTTTGGTTACAGGCCAACACGGCGGCAAGAATGATCTAGCGTCAGGCCTGGCGGCTTTGTGAAGTGGCAGGGATGTTAAGAACCTTGTTAGCAAGAGGGATGGCCTTCTCCTCAGCGGTGGAGACATCTGTGTCTAGTGTCAGTTTCCTGAAACCATCATGAAGGTCGAGATCTGGGTGGCGGCTGGCTAGGTTGCCCAAGGCCATGAAAAGGGCATTGCGGGCAAGCCTTCGGGACTTAGTTGCGAAGCGGCCGCCCCTCCCCTCTTCATGCGCCTTCAGCATGTCGACCATCTTGTCAAAGAAGATCCTCAGCTTGATGCTGGGAGCCTCTGTCGGCGTCCTGGGAACCAGGATACCGAGACTTGCCTGTCTGCGGGCCACGACGTGCTCCTACAGCGGCCTGGTACAGCCGAGCTGATCGACCAGCTATCCAAGACCCTCGCGAGGGGGCTAAGCCTCGCGAGGAGAACTACGTCAAGTCCCCTCAGGAGCGGCCTCGGCAGGGTGCTCCGGAGGGGCGGAGAGTCCAAGGCTAAGTCTGCTTCAGGAGGAGGCAAAGACGTCAACAGTGACGCACCGCGCCAGCGAGTGCCAGTGCCCGCCAGGGGCGCAGTTGCCGTTTCGGTGCATGGGGGACAGTGCAGCCGCAGGTTCCCGAGGAGTGGGACAAAGGTTCCCCCTTTGGTGCAACAAGAGCGAAGACCGCAAGGACGACAAGGAGGATGTCACCGTCGAGCCCACCATCACGTCACCGCCTGATCCTTTTGCAGGCGAAGACCGCTTTTGTCAGGATAGGAACGTCCGTGTGTTCCCGCTCAAAAATGGCCGTTGTGGGATCCCTTCCCACCTAAACATTTCAGGGGAAGAGGACCCTGGCCGCCTATATAAGTAGCTAGGACCCCCACTATGGGGGACAAGTCGAACCAATCCCAGCCAAGTAGAGCAGATCTATAAACTCTGTTGCGAGGAAAAGGAGCAAGAACACTTGCCTCCGGACCCTCCTGAGCTCGCATCCTGAGCTCGGGAACCACTATACTAGCTCATATTCCAGCACTCCCGAGGCTAATCCACGAAAGCAGGAAGTAGGGTTTTCCACCACATGGTGGCCCAAACCTGGGTAAACTCTTGCGTGCTCTCTCTGTTGTTTGCTTGAATATCTTCACCAAGACAAGAGCGAGACGCTAGGTAGATGTGAGTGGGAGAGATCTTCGTTCATGCCCCTGTGTTCGAACTTGTATTTTGCGGAACCCCAAATCTGTCAGGACAGGTTTTTTAGTAAAATAATTACCGAAAGACCGACCTTTTTATTGAACCAGCAAGGAAGAATACTTCTTACTGATAGACAATTCCTTGATACAGAATTCCAGAATACTGAATATTATACAAGGTTGAGCTGAGGTTGCTCAACAATTTATTACAAGTGCGCCAATATAGTACATAAAGCCGGATATGACACAATGGCAGGGTGGCATACTACTAACTCGTAATAAAAAGGTGGTGGATATGTCAGAGTGTAGCGGGTGGCGTGACTCCATTATCATACAGTTCATCGAGTGTCGGAGTGAGACCCGATGAATTTATTTGGTGGTTGGCGGAAGAGGTTATATAACAGTGATCAACTCCAGGATCGCAAAAGACTGACTGGGACTCCACTAGACGTCGGACTCGCTAATGAACTCTTCATCCATGAGATCGCCTTCGTCCACATCTGGCCAAATCAACAAGCCAGGTGAGTACTTTGAATGTACTCGCAAGACAGTTCGGACATAAGATATAATAAATGCAAACATGATGCATATGAGCATTATAGCAAAATGCAACCGGATAATATAATTTCTGCACTGCAAGTAAGAATAGAAGTCGGGCGGTAATCCTCCCAAAATACATGAGGTAAATAAATGAAAACCGAACGAGTGTCTGGGAGACGCCTCGTGAGACAAACTGAATAAAAACATGCCACAGTCGGACGTCTGAGCGACATCACATAAAGGGCATATAAAGAAAATGAGTAACAGGAATGCCACAGTCGGACGTCTGAGCGACATCACATAAAGGGCTTATAAAGAAAATAAATAACAGGAATGCCACAGTCGGACGTCTGAGCGACATCACATAAAGGGCTTATAAAGAAAATAAATAACAGGAATGCCACAGTCGGACGTCTGAGCGACATCACATAAAGGGCTTATAAAGAAAATAAATAACAGGAATGCCACAGTCAGACGTCTGAGCGACATCACATAATGGGGTTATAAAGAAAATAAATAACAGGAATGCCACAGTCGGACGTCTGAGCGACATCACATAAAGGGCTTATAAAGAAAATAAATAACAGGAATGCCACAGTCGGACGTCTGAGCGACATCACGTAAAGGGCTTATAATGAACAATAGCATGACGGTGGAATACATCAAGAAGTAAATCAGTACCGGGGTAAATTGGTTAGTTCATCTACCAGATGAACTTGACAAAAATCACCATTCTAGTTACTACCAAGAATTTACTATAGGCGGTCACCGGGGGTTGACACGAAGATTGACTCTAGGCCATAAACATGGCTACTCAAAAGATTTGACTCTACATAGCTTGTACTAATAAATCATAGCCAACGGATTCTACTAGCCACGGGGACTAGTTCTGTCTACGGTGTTTTAGCAGAAACCCAACTGACCAGTACACACCCATTTCACATCCTGCTGTCCGGAATCACCCGTGACAACATTCATGAAAAACTTTAAGACGGGGAGGCTACAACCTCGAATAGCATGGGATCAAATTTATATATGCGCGCTCTAAGGGGTGCCCCCCTCTCGGTCACAACCAGAAACACCCATGCCCCCTGACCGGATGACGAGCTTAAATCCAGGGCCATGGAACCCTCATCCCGGCCCCTCTACTTGGTGTGTACACGGAAAGTGGTTTGCAACTGACTAGACCGTAATATTAACATACGGCATATGACCGTACCATAAAGGAGATGAATGGGATCATGACTTGATCCATGTTGATACTAAGTTAACCATATACTGGCATGTTCCAACAACGCAAGTACACCACCCATCATGTCACCACATGATCGAGGTGGTTCAACCATTATCATTCGGGGCTCACCCGAAGCTTGCTTGCATGAAATATAATCATCCACAAATGCTTATATGACCATGCTTACGAAAAGAACTACTCGAGCAAACATGCAACACACTCATCATATCAAAGGTTCAAACATGCTTGCCTGGTTCAGAGTAGTCGGAGTCTAACTCGGTGAGGTTCGCGGCTCCGTCACATCCTTCGGTATCTACGTATTCAAACAAAACGGACACTAACATAAATACCGTGCGTGCGAGGAAAGTTGCTCCAAATATTTTCACATAAATATGACAAAAAACTAGACAGAAAACTAAAGAGGACAGAAAAAGAATCAACTCAAAATCATCTTTAGTTAAAAAGATATTAGAGTTTCTGTCCAGGGACTCATCTGCAATGAAACAGAAATTTTCCAGGGGCTAGAATGGAAGACAGAAAAGCGAACCGGTACGTAGTACGCCAACTGAATACGAAGACGTACTTTGCCCGAAGGCGCTTTCCAGAAAAATGTTTCGGAGGGAAACGAGAAGCTAACGAGGGGGTCCCACTCATCGGGTATAAACGCTGAAACAGAGCCGCGCCGGCGCCAGAAGCTGCGGTGGTCGCCGGCGCTGAACCACGGCGAGGTGGGGGAAGGGAGTGGTACTTACAACTTCCTGGTGTTCTTCCGCATCGGTGGGTGGTGGAGTTGAGCGTCGGCGAGCCCCACGTCGACGGCAACCCTATCTCCGGCGGACGGCGGCTCGGGTGGTCGTGGGCCTCGTCGGAGAGAGCTCATGGGGTCAAATTGCAGTGGGGGTTAGTCTTAGGTAGGTGCCGGGAGGTTATGCTCGAGCCTAGGGCGGCGGAGGAGTTCTCACCCGAGAGAATTGTGACGCCCCCGATTTGTCCGTACACTAATCATGCACGCAAATGTGTACGGCCAAGATCAAGGACTCACTGGAAGATATCACAACACAACTCTAGACACAAATTAAAAATAATAGAAGCTTTATATTACAAGCCAGGGGCCTCGAGGGCTCGAATACACAAGCTCGAAAACACAAGAGTCAGCGGAAGCAATAATATCTGGGTACAGACATAAGTTAAACAAGTTTGCCTTAAGAAGGCTAGCACAAAAGTAGCAACGATCGAAAAGGCAAGGCCTCCTGCCTGGGACCTCCTAACTACTCCTCGAAGCCGAACTCCATGTAGAAACATCTTCGGGATCATCTGGCTCCTGGACTCCACCACCTGGTTGCATCATCCGAGAAGAAGGAACAGAAGGGGAAAAGGGGGAGCAAAGCAACCGTGAGTACTCATCCAAAGTACTCGCAAGCAAGGATCTATACTACAAATGCAATGGTATCTGAGTAAAGGGGGTAATATATGTGGACTGAACTGCAGAAAGCAGAATAAGAGGGGGATAGCTAATCCAATCGAAGACTACGCTTCTCGTAACCTCCATCTTGCAGACGAAGAAGAGAGTAGCTGGAAGTAACAAGTATCCTCGCTTCTCGCAGCCTCCATCTTGCAGCAGTGGAAGGGAGTAGATGGAATAGTAACAACTATCAAAGCTTCTGGTAGCCTCCGTCTTGAGTAGCAGAAGAGTTCACCAAGTAACATCGTAAAGCATAATCCTACCCGGCGATCCTCCCGCACATCACCCTGTGAGAGAGCAACCACCGAGTTATATCTGGAACTTGTCTGGGTGTGTTTTATTAAGTATCCAGTTCTAGTTGTCATGAGGTCCGAGTACAACTCTGGGTCGTCCTTTTACCGAGGGACACGGCTATTCGAATAGATTAACTTCCCTGCAGGGGTGCACCACATATCCCAGCATGCTTGATCCCATTTGACCGGACACACTTTCCAGGGCCATGCCCGGCCTCGGAAGATCAACACGTCGCAGCCCTACCTAAGCACAGCAGAGAGGTCAGCACGCCGGTCTAAGTCCTAGGCGCGCAGGGGTCCGGGCCCATCGCCCAACGCACACCTGCATGTTGCGTACGCGGCCGGTAAGCAGACCTAGCCTCTCCTAATACCAGAGTAGGCTTTCCAGTCCAATCCGGCGCGCGCCGCTAAGTCGCTGACGTCAAAAAGGCTTCGGCTGATACCACGACGTCGAGTACCCATAACTATTCCCACGTAGCTGGTTAGTGCGTATAGACCAAATGGCCAGACTCAGATCAAATACCAAGATCTCGATAAACGTGTTATTATGACATAACCGCGGACAACGATCAGGGCCAGGCCCACCTGTCTCCTAGGTGGTCGCAACCTGCCCTGTCGCGCCGCCACAAAGTAACCATCAGGGGGCTGTCGGGAACACAGGCCCACCACTACCTGGGTGGAACCACCTGCCCCTTCAGCCCCCATCTTCGAATCATCATCATGTGTATGTAAAGTATGTATATAGTATATACCCGTGATCACCACCCAAGTGATCACGGCCCAATAGAATAGCATGGCAGACGGACAAGAATGTAGGGCCACTGATGGAATACTAGCATCCTATACTAAGCATTAGGATGGCAGGTAAAGTATCAACAGTTGTAGCAACAATGACAGGCTATGCAGCAGAATAGGAGTAACCGAACAGTAACATGCTACACTACTCTAATGCAAGCAGTAGAGAGAAGAATAGGCGATATCTGGTGATCAAAGGGGGGGGGGGCTTCTCCCTATTCAGTTTTTTTTTGTTTGCTCGTTTTTCTTTTTTTCTTTTCAATTCTTTTCTGTTTATTTTAGTTCTCTTTTACTTTAGTTTTACATTTTATAAAAGTAGCACATAAGCTAGTGTTAATAAATATGATAGTGCCACAAACATTATGACACCTGAATTAAAGTATTTTCTATTTATTCATTAATTTGTATGCATATTAATTAATTGTTTTATCGCTGTTATACTTAATATAGTGTTCTTAATTGTTTTATAAAAATAAGGATTCTCCACCATAATTCCTTATGATTTATTTGACACATCCCGAACATTTTAGTTTTAATGTTTGAAAACTTTTGTTGTTTTCTTTTAATTCAATTTTTAATTTGGATCGGTTTCGAACTAACACGAGATTAACAACAGTGATCGTGGTGACATGGCGTCATTAGCAGGGGATTACTGTAGCTTAATTATCCGGGCGTCACAATTCTCCTCCACTACAAGAAATCTCGTCCCGAGATTTAAGCAGCGTAGTAAGGGGGGGTGCTGGTAGCGCAACCTAACGAGTCTTCTCGGTCTTGACTGCCCTTTCGAAGAGGTTGATCCCTTTCGTTGATGTCTTCATTTCTCTGCTTCAAGTCATCGTGATCATGTCATCATCCTTTCTTCGGGGTCTCCATCGTCCTACAAACGCGACAAGGGGGAAACTTTGGAGAAACGCATCTCCACGAAGTCTGTGCATACAATGGCGAATTCAGAAAGTGATACACGAAGTACCTTACGAGTAGTATTTCAGTGAATGCATTGAGAACAATAAGCGATGGTACCTAAGATTCAATCGGGTAGGCAATCATTCGATGCCTAGACAGAAGCTGGAATGGGGCTTGAACAACGAGAATAACTTGGTGTTTGTTTCCAGGATGAATAATGGTATAGAATTTAGCTCGTGAATCACATACGAAGCCAGGTGCAAAGGATACTTTTAGAATCCGGGTTGTAAAGAAGAGTCAGGTTTCGACCCAGTGGACCTGTGGGTTATGGGCCCACCATGTGGGTTGAAAGTAGAAAGGGTGGTGACATCTTGCACAGCCACGACAGGGAGGCATGTCAGTGGATAGCTTGTCAGCTATGTCGGCACTAATGTCGGAACCAAGGACGGGGATCGAAGAGAACCAATTTTTCCGATCGTTGAAACGAGGCGGACCAATAGGCAAATTCTCGTCCAGCGGCAGTACCGGGACGTTATCACCAATAGAATCAAGGTCTTACTATCAGAGTTGTACACCAAGGTGTTTACATAAGCAGAAAACTATTACTGCTTAGATTATATGTAGATCAAAGAAAGGTTAAACAAACAAATGGAAAGGAAAATTGTGATTACACACAATTATTAGGAGTATATCCTTCCCATTGACAAGCAGAACATGACATACAGTGTAGGAGGGCAAGTACCCAACCATTCAGATAAAGAGGCAAGGATTAAACAAGATGTTACCCATACAACGATGTTTGGATAACTGACCAAGAAACATTTAGCATTGGGCTTCGAATGCCCTTGTCGAAAATCGGAGTACCATAGACATGCTTCGAGATAGCATTGGTATGGTCTTGAAGCAAAGGTCGGACTTGGATACACAAAGGATTCATCAGGAACAACTAATAGAATAAGTCTTATAATTTCCTCCTGGAAGAATGGTTATCCTTGCAAAAGAGATTATAATAATAGGTCCTCCAGCAGGGGTGCTAGGCATGACATCATATTACCGAGTCATCAAAGGACCAACATTATAACTACTGGAAAGTTGTCCCAACCATCATATCTGACCGAGATTCAGATCCGATTGGTGTCATTTTACCTCAGACTCGGGATGTTCGAGAAGAAGAGTGCAAGATTCTCGAGAAATGAACTATGGGAGCGGTTTCCCAAAACAATAGTTCATCATTTAACCAAGATAGAATGAGGAGGTGGCTGATGGGCTCAGCGACAATTCATCGAGAATTCCAAACGAATGGAATTCCATAATAATGTGAACAAGAAAATGAGAATTTTCAATTCAAATGATATAATGTTGTATGCTCGATAAAAACATACACCATTAATCATTAGTTGAAAGGTGTGCCCGAAATATGACCTTAAGCAGCAAGATCAATGTTAGAGTGACGATTCAATAACCAACAGTCTAAGAACGAACTGTCGATCATTAACTTCAAAGCAATAGGGTTGGTAGAAGTACAGAACTCAAGCACCATCGTTAGCATATTGGTATCCCGGTTAAAAACAACACGGGGAACAAGGAAGAATGGTGATGATGAGAAGTATCTTCATACCAAGAATTTCTGAGAGGTGGGGCAATCCTCACAACAATCTCGACATAAAAGACAGTAATACTTAAATGCAGAACACAACACTAACTGGAGAGCAAGTTGTATTCATAATGTGGACAAGTCCGCGATGAAAGGAAGTCAAGGGGGTTGTCGATGATAATAAAAATCATCAAGGGCAAGGAAGGTATTTCTCATTATGAACACAGTTGACGTCTCGAAAGAAGTCAAAGTGTTGAAGGTGATCCGACACATTTGCCGGGAAGTTTCAAGAGGATGCAATCAAACAACAACGACAACAAGCAATAGAATGACGAAGTGGCAAGTTATAGGATCAATATAAGAGATGCAAGATCAGAATCAAAGTTGCCTTACTGAACAAGCAACCAGATGCTGAAAGCTCGACGTAAGTTGTGCTCAATCTCTGAAGAATTCGTGCACCAAAGAAGGACGAGGTAGCACAGTCAAAGATAGCTAGACAAGGGATGTACCCGATAGTCTAGGAATAAACCAGATTGAGTTTAATACTAGGGGTGTTGAATTTTTCGAGCGGAATTGATTTACTAAACGGTGTCCTCGGTTGACGGCAACCTAGAACCCGTAGAGTGATTACGACAAGCAAAGGTATTACTTCACCAAAAGTTCAAAAGGTGTAGAGCAAAGTCATGATATCCTCGAGATATCAGAGGGTAAAACTCGAAGGTAGAACACGATAGGAGTTGAACTAGGTCATTGACCTACGACAGTAGATGCTTTAACCTTGTCAGAAATTGACGAGGCCTGGAATGGATTTATTCCAGACATATTGAATAAGGACAGCATGGTCGGAACCATAACTGCAAGGGATCAATTTTATTGACACCGAAAGAATTATTTAGATGTAAAATCATTTTGCAAGAAGCTCCCGAGACGGTCTACATCGTTTCCATGGGCATGAACAAAAGCTCAAGGTCGACTCCCATTTCTCCAATGCATACGTTTCATTTACCCCTTGCTTTGATAAAACCGTAGTGTTGGAATTTTATCCGGTAGAACACCGGAAGGTTATGACTTGTGAAAACTTTCGGGTTTTCACAATTAGGGGAAGGCATAGGTTCAACCCATCGGGCATCTTAGTAACATATACCACAAGTTTCAAAAGTAAAAACACGAGCTCGAAAGCCGAGCATGGTTGGTCAAGCAGAGGATATAATTTACCAAAGGCATTATGTCATGGGAAGAACTCACAAGGTGATTGAATATGAAGGACACTGTCGGATAACAATCCAACAACGGATCAAGCGATCCACAACGGAGCTGATGTGGGTACCGGTACTCACTCAGAGGAAGAAAGAATGCAAAAGCATCATATTCAAGAATCACTTGATTTGTTTGATGCTTAATTAGAAAGAAATTATGGTTTTCAATACGAAGGATCAGAAGCAGACGCTCTGATCAAGGATGGATAAGTTGAAAACACTTAGTTGGACAATGAATAAATGTCTGAATTGTCGAGAACCAACTCATGTCCAGAATGACGTCTTAGCCGGAAAGATAATTTTAAAAAAGGATAACCTGATGACTGCGTGCATACGCACACAATGAATCAATAGGCTCAAAATGGCTAAGACAAGGGATGTTAACAAAGACTACTAGCCATATGGAATTAACCATAATGCAAGCAGGCAAGAATTTCAAGAGTAACATGCTGCAGAGGATTTTTGAAAGATCGAAAAGTATTTCGGAGAATATTGTGAGACACGCGAACAATTGAGAAGAACGGATCCTCGAGAAATGTGAGGAAATAACCGTAAGGGTTTTCATGCGAAATAAAACTGCAAGGCAGTAAACTCAAAGGATTCTCGGGACAACGGAGAATATTTCGAGGCATCTTGTAATAACAAGAGCGACGAGGAATGATCATGAGAATGGCAAGTGCATGCAGATATCCATAGGGATATATCGGTGGCAGTGAATTGCAAAGGTGATGAGCACAAGTTCCCGGGTTAACAACGGGGAGTATCTTCAGGGTCTTCTGGTGCAGCAGACGATCATCGATCATAAGGCACTCTCCGGGTGAAAGTGATAACGAGATCCTAATGTTAGGTTTAGCAAAATTCATTTATCCCGAATAGAACAGAGATAAGAGTCCCAGAGTATAGATGAGGAGTAAAAGATCCTAATACCACCCAATGGTGTTGTGGGCCCGTAAGCCACACAACAAGTTAGTAAATTTGTTTTTCAAAGACTAGACTCAACTTCGGCCAAGGAGTTGGAAACGGGGATTCCTACAGGCAGTCGGCTCTGATACCAACTTGTGACGCCCCCGATTTGTCCGTACACTAATCATGCACGCAAATGTTTACGGCCAAGATCAAGGACTCACTGGAAGATATCACAACACAACTCTAGACACAAATTAAAAATAATAGAAGCTTTATTTTACAAGCCAGGGCCTCGAGGGCTCGAAAACACAAGAGTCAGCGGAAGCAATAATATCTGGGTACAGACATAAGTTAAACAAGTTTGCCTTAAGAAGGCTAGCACAAAAGTAGCAACGATCGGAAAGGCAAGGCCTCCTGCCTGGGACCTCCTAACTACTCCTCGAAGCCGAACTCCATGTAGAAACATCTTCGGGATCATCTGGCTCCTGGACTCCACCACCTGGTTGCATCATCCGAGAAGAAGGAACAGAAGGGGGAAAAGGGGGAGCAAAGCAACCATGAGTACTCATCCAAAGTACTCGCAAGCAAGGATCTATACTACAAATGCAATGGTATCTGAGTAAAGGGGGTAATATATGTGGACTGAACTGCAGAAAGCAGAATAAGAGGGGGATAGCTAATCCAATCGAAGACTACGCTTCTCGTAACCTCCATCTTGCAGCAGAAGAAGAGAGTAGCTGGAAGTAACAAGTATCCTCCCTTCTCGCAGCCTCCATCTTGCAGCAGTGGAAGGGAGTAGATGGAATAGTAACAACTATCAAAGCTTCTGGCAGCCTCCGTCTTGAGTAGCAGAAGAGTTCACCAAGTAACATCGTAAAGCATAATCCTACCCGGCAATCCTCCCGCACATCACCCTGTGAGAGAGCAACCACCGAGTTATATCTGGAACTTGTCTGGGTGTGTTTTATTAAGTATCCAGTTCTAGTTGTCATGAGGTCCGAGTACAACTCCGGGTCGTCCTTTTACCGAGGGACACGGCTATTCGAATAGATTAACTTCCCTGCAGGGGTGCACCACATATCCCAGCACGCTAGATCCCATTTGACCGGACACACTTTCCAGGGCCATGCCCGGCCTCGGAAGATCAACACGTCGCAGCCCTACCTAAGCACAGCAGAGAGGTCAGCACGCCGGTCTAAGTCCTAGGCGCGCAGGGGTCCGGGCCCATCGCCCAACGCACACCTGCACGTTGCGTACGCGGCCGGTAAGCAGACCTAGCCTCTCCTAATACCAGAGTAGGCTTTCCAGTCCAATCCGGCGCGCGCCGCTAAGTCGCTGACGTCAAAAAGGCTTCGGCTGATACCACGACGTCGAGTACCCATAACTATTCCCACGTAGCTGGTTAGTGCGTATAGACCAAATGGCCAGACTCAGATCAAATACCAAGATCTCGATAAACGTGTTATTATGACATAACCGTGGATAACGATCAGGGCCAGGCCCACCTGTCTCCTAGGTGGTCGCAACCTGCCCTGTCGCGCCGCCACAAAGTAACCATCAGGGGGCTGTCGGGAACCCAGGCCCACCACTACCTGGGTGGAACCACCTGCCCCTTCAGCCCCCATCTTCGAATCATCATCATGTGTATGTAAAGTATGTATATAGTATATACCCGTGATCACCACCCAAGTGATCACGGCCCGATAGAATAGCATGGCAGACGGACAAGAATGTAGGGCCACTGATGGAATACTAGCATCCTATACTAAGCATTAGGATGGCAGGTAAAGTATCAACAGTTGTAGCAACAATGACAGGCTATGCAGCAGAATAGGAGTAACCGAACAGTAACATGCTACACTACTCTAATGCAAGCAGTAGAGAGAAGAATAGGCGATATCTGGTGATCAAAGGGGGGGGGGGGGCTTCTCCCTATTCAGTTTTTTTTTTGTTTGCTCGTTTTTCTTTTTTTCTTTTCAATTCTTTTCTGTTTATTTTAGTTCTCTTTTACTTTAGTTTTACATTTTATAAAAGTAGCACATAAGCTAGTGTTAATAAATATGATAGTGCCACAAACATTATGACACCTGAATTAAAGTATTTTCTATTTATTCATTAATTTGTATGCATATTAATTAATTGTTTTATCGCTGTTATACTTAATATAGTGTTCTTAATTGTTTTATAAAAATAAGGATTCTCCACCATAATTCCTTATGATTTATTTGACACATCCCGAACATTTTAGTTTTAATGTTTGAAAACTTTTGTTGTTTTCTTTTAATTCAATTTTTAATTTGGATCGGTTTCGAACTAACACGAGATTAACAACAGTGATCGTGGTGACATGGCGTCATTAGCAGGGGATTACTGTAGCTTAATTATCCGGGCGTCACAAGAATGTTGCTGGAGCCCGAGGCGGACGGAGTTGGCCGGAATTGAGGAAGAAGGGCCCCTCGAGGCTCTTCCAGAGGCTAGGCGTGGTCTAGGGAGATGGTGGTGGTGTGCAGGATCGAGAGTGAGCTCGGGGGCACTATAAATAGCCGGCCCGAGGCAGTTGCCGTGAACGGGATAAGTCCGGCGAGCGATCACGGCGGCGCAAAGGCTGGACGGTGGGTTTAGGAGCTTGAGCATCGACTAGGAGATGTACTGGTTCCATTCCAGTGCCTAACTCAGCAGGGGAGGGGCGATTACGGTCTGCCCTTGACGGAACAGCCGTGCGGCGGAGAGCGCGCCCTGTGCGCGCCAGGCCACGGCGACGGTGATGCAGACGTGCGCTGGTGGTGGAGAAGGCCACACGGAGCTCTCGGGTGGCTTGGGCGGTGCCAAACAGCGTTGTGCCGCAGGATGCCTCCTGTCGGCCGCCATGGGGGTTTCTGCCAAGCAAGCGTGCGGCGCTCTGGATAAGAAGGAGGTGCAGTGCGCATCGATCCAAGATGAGCACTGGCGAGATTGACGATGCTGACTGACGAAACTGACGAACTGCACTGTCGCCTGCAAAGTTCAGTTAGCATTTTCTGAAACTGACAGAAACAGTGCACGCCAGGTGTATGATGGAATGATTCTGGCATGTGGAAAATGTTTCTGGGGCTGATATTTGGTGGAGTTGCCTCTTGATGCATCTGGAGGGTGCCTGAATTTTCACAGAATTTTTGGAAGAAGAAAAATATGAATTTCACCAAAATTTGCAAATCTGGTCCAAACTTGCAGCAGGTGAAATTTGAAAATTTTGAACTGTGGACCAGTGAAACAAGATGGATCTAGGTTGTAGGTACTAAGGACTATCCAGGGAAGTTAGTTTGGAATCAAATAACAAGGTGGACATGGTGGTTCCTTTGTAAATTACCAAGGTTCACTTCAATGGATAGAAATTGGTTTTGGAGTAAAATAAATAGAGGAAAAATTCCAATAAGGTTGAAACTCACTGGAATTAATGTGAGACTTGGCCTAAGGTGAAGAGGAGGTCTTGGAGAGGAATATTTCTGTTGGGTGTTATGGCAAGGTGAAAGTTGGAGAGGAAGATAAGCCCAAGGTTAAACCTATGATGGTTAAAACAAGAAGGGAAAATAATGAAAACAAACCCCTAAGAAAAACAACTTGTGTTGAGCTAACACAAAAAGAAACCTTCAAGACCAAAAATCAAGCTTGAGAATAACACACAAACTTAGGCTAGAAGAGATTTTAGAAGGTTTTCAAGAGAAGATCAAACATCCCCCTTCCAATGGACCAAAAGTTTGGAAGAAAAACCAAACCAAAAATTTGGAGTGTTACAACACCTACCCCCTTAGGAAAAATCTCGTCCCCGAGATTTCAGCGGATCCTCAAATAGGTGTGGGTGTTCTGTCCGAAGGAAATCTTCCCTTTCCCACGTTGCCGCATCCTTTGTGTGATTACTCCACTGAACCTTGAGAAATTTAAATAGTCTTCTGACGGGTTCTCCTCTCAGACTCCTCCAATATTTTTATTGGGTGTTCCCGGTAGGTGAGATCTGGTTGCACATCGAGATTTTCATGTGACACATGCTTCTCTAGGTTGCTTACACACTTCCGTAGTTGCGAAACATGGAACACGTCGTGGACGTCTGACAGTTCCTTGGGAAGGTCCAACTGGTAGGCCACTGTGCCTCTTCGTGCAATTATATGAAAGGGTCCAATAAATCATGGTGCTAGTTTCCCTTTGACCTTGAATCTCTGTAGTCCCCTCATAGGAGATACACATAGGTACACGTCTTCACCGGGTTCAAAACTTACTTCCCGATGCTTTTGATCATAGTAGCTCTTCTGTCGGCTTTGGGCTGTCTTGAGTCGATCCCGTATTATTTTAACTTTTTCCTCAGCTTCTTTTAACATGTCTGGGCCGAAGATACGACTGTCCCCGGTTTCTGACCAGTTTAATGAAGTACGGCATCTTCGTCCGTATAAGGCTTCGAAAGGTGCCATTTGCAGGCTGGCTTGGTAACTATTGTTGTATGCAGACTCGGCATATGGTGAGCTTGCCTCCCAACTGGTCCCATAGGTGAGGACACATGCCCTTAGCATGTCTTCGAGTATTTCATTTACTCGTTCCGTTTGCCCTCCAGTCTGGGGGTGATAAGCTGTACTGAACATTAGTT
The DNA here is from genome assembly GCA_902687465.1 of Secale cereale. Lineage (NCBI taxonomy): Eukaryota > Viridiplantae > Streptophyta > Magnoliopsida > Poales > Poaceae > Secale > Secale cereale. The sequence continues at coordinate 409,759,554 of LR738710.1, forward strand.
GCGTTCCGAGGGCTTGCTGCAACTGATCCCAAAATTTGGAGACGAACTGAGTGCCTTTGTCGGATATTATAGTTTTTAGAACTCCATGTAGGCATACTATACGGGCGAGGTAAAGCTTGGCAAGCTTATGGGTGGTGTGGGTTGTCTTGACTGGAATGAAGTGTGCCACATTCGTTAGTCTATCCGTGATGACCCATATGGCATCATTTCCGTGCTGTGACCGTGGCAGTCCAACAACAAAATCCATCCCAATATCGTCCCATTTCCACTCAGGTATCATGTTTGGCTGTAACAGTCCTGCGGGTTTTTGGTTCTCGGCTTTGATGCGCTGACATGAATCGCGGCATGCAATGTATGTGCCTATATCTCTCTTCATACCATGCCACCAAAACCTTTCCTGAATGTCCTTGTACATTTTAGTCCCTCCAGGGTGAATTGAGTACGGAGCGGTGAGGCTCTCTGCTAGAATTTGGTGTTTAAGGTCTTCTCTATTTGGTACGCAAAGCCTGTCTCCGAACCATAATATTCCCTCACAGTCTATGGTAAATTCTGAGGCCTTGCCTTGACTTACTTTTCTTTTTATTCCTTCAATGCTGGGGTGTCCATGCTGCGCCTTCTTTATTTGTTCTATTAGTGTAGGCCGTATTTCCATATTTGACACTTCGCCTTCAGTGACCATCATTAAGTTGAGCTTGGCGAATTCTTGCTGAAATTCGGGTCTCAGGTTCTGTAGGCTGCCGTTGTTCGGGCTGGGGTTACAGTTGAGAGCATCTGCTACCACGTTTGCCTTTCCTGGGTGATAGTGGAAGCCAACGTCATAATCTTTTACCAGCTCCAACCAGCGTCGTTGTCATAAATTGAGTTCTGGTTGCGTGAAAATATATTTGAGGCTCTTATGGTCCGTATATATTTCACAATGATTCCCAAGCAAAAAGTGCCTCCACTCCTTGAGTGCATGAATGACTGCTGCCAATTCCAAATCGTGAGTAGGATAATTTTCTTCATGTTTCCGTATTTGCCGGGAAGCGTAGGCGACTACTTTGTTTTCTTGCATTAGTACGCATCCGAGGCCTTTCCGGGATGCATCACAATATACTAAAAAACTCTTGTGTATGTCTGGTACAACCAATACTGGGGCTGTTGTTAATTTCTTTTTGAGTTCCTGGAAGCTTTTCTCACATTCTTCGGTCCATACGAATTTCTTATCCTTCTTGAGTAACTGTGTCATTGGTTTGGCTATGGTGGAAAATCCTTCAATAAACCTCCGGTAATATCCAGCCATTCCAAGGAAACTTCGTATATCCGTTACATTGGCCGGTGACTTCCAACCAAGTACGGCCTTGACTTTTTCCGGGTCCACAGCAACTCCCTCTTGTGTCAATACGCGTCCTAGAAAACCAACTTGCCTTAACCAAAATTCACATTTGTTGAATTTGGCGTAGAGTTGATGTTTCCTTAATTCTCCCAGTACAATACGGAGGTGTTCAACATGCTCTTCTGGTGTCTTTGAATATACCAAGATATCATCAATAAATACTACCACAAATTTGTCCATGAATTTCATAAACACTTTGTTCATGAGGTGGACGAAACATGCGGGGGCGTTGGTCAGTCCAAACGGCATTACTGTAAATTCATATAGTCCGTATCTGGAGGTGAATGCTGTTTTCGGGATATCTTCTATCCATACTTTTAATTGATGATAACCTGACCTTAAATCAACTTTTGAGAAAACCTTGGCTTGCGCAAGCTGGTCAAATAAATCATTTATCCGTGGCATCGGATATTTGTTCTTGATAGTGACCATGTTGAGCGCTTGGTAGTCTATACACAATCTCATAGTCCCATCCTTCTTTTTGGCAAATAATACCGGCGAACCCCAAGGTGAGGAGCTGGCCCGTATAAATCCTTTGTCCAGCAATTCCTTTATATGTTTCTTTAGTTCAACCAACTCGGATGGCGCCATTCTGTATGGTTTCTTGTATATGGGGGTGGTTCCAAGCGCTAGTTCAATAATAAATTCTATTTCTCTGTCTGGTGGCATGCCTGGTAATTCTTCGGGAAATATGTCTGGAAATTCACATACTACTGGAACTTTGCTTAACTCAGAAGTGTCTACCTTGTTTAATTTTGGTTGCCGCGACACTGGTCTTTCTTGAGCCGCGACTCTTATTGTCTTTCCGTGATGATGAGTAAGAATCACAGTCCGGTTGAAGCAGTCGATAAATCCTTTGTTGGTGGTTAGCCAGTCCATATCCAGGATAACATCCAGTCCCTTGTTTTCCAACACGATGAGGTTTGCGTGAAACTTTAACCCTTCAATTTGAATGGTTAAACCTTGGCAGTAATTCTGAGTGATCTACTTACTTCTGGGGGACTTGATGGTCATTGACTTTCCCAAGGGAAGCATCGAAAAACCATGTTGTAAAGCAAAACTCTTCGAAATGAACGAATGAGAAGCTCCAGAATCAAACAAAACTGTGGCAGGTATTGTGTTGACAGGGAACGTACCGAGTACGATATCCGGGGCATCCTGTGCTTGCTCCTTGGTCACATGGTTCAGGTGGCCTTTCTTGTGGTTGTTATTGGGGTTGAAGTTGTTACGCTTGGGTGCGGAATTGTTTCCGTTGCTGTTTGGCTTTGGTGCTGAGTTTCTTGGCTTTGGGCACTGTTTAGCATAGTGTGCTTCTTCTTCACAAGCATAGCAAGTAACACCTGGGCGATAGGTGAAATCCTTGTCCCTTGCATTAAAATTCTTGCTTGGACGTGTGTCATTTGTCATGGATTTGTTCGCCCCATTTTTCTGGAAATTTACCTTATTCCTGTTGTTGCGAGGGTGGTTGGTCTGATGCCTTTTTCTCTTGCGAATGTCTTCCAGACTGCAACGTTCATTTTCCAACGTAATAGCCTTGTCCACCAGTGTCTTGAAATCTGGAAAAGTGTGTACGACTAACTGGCATTTAAGTGCTGGTGCCAGACCGTCCAGGAATTTTTCCATCTTCTTATTTTCAGTCATACGCTCTTCGTTGGCATAATGTGATAATTGAGTAAACTAGCTGTTGTACTCAGTTACTGTCATGCCTCTTTGCTTGAGGTCATCAAACTCTCTTTTCTTGATCTTCATAATGCTCTTAGGGATGTGCGCCCCACGAAAGCCTTATTTGAACTCTTCCCAGGTGATATCATTTATGTTGGGGTGCATATGCAGAAAATTCTCCCACCATGACGCGGCTGCTCCAGTAAGATAATGTGGTGCGTAAAGTACCTTTTCACGGTCTGAGCATTGTGCCACAATTATTTTTCTTTCAATGTCTCGTAGCCAATCATCGGCCTCAAGAGGTCTGTCTGTGTGAGAAAATGTTAGCGGACGTGTCTTCTGAAATTCAGATAATTTCGAATGCTGCTGGTATGGCTCACGGTGATTTCCCATGTTAATGACATGGTTCATCATTTCCTGATGTTGTTGCTGACTATGCTCGTAAAGAGGACATACTTGAGAAAATGTTGTTTCACTGCCCTGCTGATTTGACTGCCCCTGTGTGAAATTGTTACCTAACTGCGGGCCATAATTTTCCTCTGGCGGACTTGGCATGGAACGCTTCCAGGGACGAGTCATTTCTTACTCTGGGGTATTATTGCAGAAAACATGAGAAGAACTAGGCATCAAAAAATACGAGCTCCAAAGAAATTTAAAATAAAAGCTTGATTGCTCACGGAGAAGGACCGCTTAGTACATATCTTACACGCGAGTCGTAATTATACATACGCCACTCAGGATGCGCGTACACACTCCTGACATGTTATTTATGCTAGTGCACTTCTCCAAGTTCCTACATGATGCGCAAACAGACTACTTCCCATCAACCTATTTTACATATCACACATATCATACAAGCGAGCATAACGCATCGCGGATAGACGCACTAGTCGGAGATGTTGAAGATTTCCCTCGGCCTGCCGAGGGTAAGGCCCAGTGGTGATGGAGACTCAACTTCCTCCTCACTAATAGGCTCCAGGCGTGGAGTATGGGTACGAGGCGTTGATGCGGGTGCAGCAGGTGGTGCAGCTCTAACTGGGGTAGGAGCAATGACCTGGTCAAACTCCTCAGTGGTAGGCAGACGGCGAGCGGTGGCTAAGATGGAAGGTGCATAAGATGCGGAGGACGAGACAAAAGTCAGTGGTGGCGCGGTATGGAGTAGCTCCCTCCTGTTGGCGGAGCCACTCTGGACCAAGTCCATACGAGCAGCCACCAAGTCGTCCACAAGATTATCAAAGGCTGCCTCAAGTGCCTTGAGGTACTCAACCATCGATTCGATGGCTTCATCACGTTCCCCATTTGCGCAAGCAAAACGCACAGTGGCACGTGTAGGGCACGTGGCATGGAAGGTAACGGTAGCGACAAGTCTTCATTGAAGGAAGAATGTCCCGGAGACGAGCTATCGCCGCACAGGCAGCCATTTGCATGGCATGCCTCTCTGTAGGCATGGTCCTGCCCACAAATCGGAGGCGGCGCGCTTCAGAACGCCCCCCCTTGAATTGCACCACGACCTGGTGCACTGACACGCTGTCGCTGAGCTTGTGACGGTAGAGTGTAAACTCTGGACGGGTTGATGGCCCGATCGCGACCTTGGTGATGGGGAAGAGGAGCTTGACAAACCCCTCAAGAATGTTGGCAAACACTTGTGTATCGCAGTCGCCGCTGGCTATCTACAAAAGTAGACAAAATTTCCGAATAGTCAGGTCATAAATTTATGATGACTAATAGAAAATTGCTACAGATGCAAAAATGTTGAATAGCAATTATTACGCTAATAACTGATTAGCGATCGCACCTAGTGTCTTCCTACAGTCAGCCTAGCTCTGGTACCAAGGTTGTCAGGACCGGTTTTTCAGTAAAATAATTACCGAAAGACCGACCTTTTTATGGAACCAGCAAGGAAGAATACTTCTTGCTGATAGACAATTCCTTGATACAGAATTCCAGAATACTGAATATTATACAAGGTTGAGCTGAGGTTGCTCAACAATTTATTACAAGTGCGCCAATATAGTACATAAAGGCGGATATGACACAATGGTAGGATGGCATACTACTAACTCATAATAAAAAGGTGGTGGATATGTCATAGTGTAGCGGGTGGCGTGACTCCATTATCATACAGTTCATCGAGTGTCGGGGTGAGACCCGATGAATTTATTTGGTGGTTGGCGGAAGCAGTTATATAACAGTGATCAACTCCAGGATCGCAAGAGACCGACTGGGACTCCACTAGACGTCGGACTCGCTATCGAACTCTTCATCCATGAGATCGCCTTCGTCCACATCTGGCCAAATCAACAAGCCAGGTGAGTACTTTGAATGTACTCGCAAGACATTTCGGACATAAGATATAATCAATGCAAACATGATGCATATGAGCATTCTAGCAAAATGCAACCGGATAATATAATTTCTGCACTTCAAGTAAGAATAGAAGTAGGGCCGTAATCCTCCCAAAATCCATAAGGTAAATAAATGAAAACCAAACGAGTGTCTGGGAGACGCGTCGTGAGACAAACTGAATAAAAACATGCCACAGTCGGACGTCTGAGCGACATCACATAAAGGGCTTATAAAGAAAATAAATAACAGGAATGCCATAGTCGGACGTCTGAGCGACATCACATAAAGGGCTTATAAAGAAAATAAATAACAGGAATGCCATAGTCG
>LR738710.1:409765382-409801166 GCA_902687465.1 Secale cereale
TAAAGGCTTATAAAGAAAATAAATAACAGGAATGCCACAGTCGGACGTCTGAGCGACATCACATAAAGAGCTAATAAAGAAAATAAATAACAGGAATGCCACAGTCGGACGTCTGAGCGACATCACATAAAGGGCTTATAAAGAAAATAAATAACAGGAATGCCACAGTCGGACGTCTGAGCTACATCACGTAAAGGGCTTATAATGAACAATAGCATAACGGTGGAATACTTCAGGAAGTAAATCAGTACCAGGGTAAATTGGTTAGTTCATCTACCAAATGAACTTGACAAAAATCACCATTCTAGTTACTACCAAGAATTTACTATAGACGGTCACCGGGGGTTGACACGAAGATTGACTCTAGGCCATAAACATGGCTACTCAAAATATTTGACTCTGCAGAGCTTGTACTAATAAATCATAGCCAACGGATTCTACTAGCCACAGGGACCAGTTCCGCCTACGGTGTTTTAGCAGAAACCCAACTGACCAGTACACACCCATTTCGCATCCTGCTGTCCAGAATCACCCGTGACAACATTCACGAAAAACTTTAAGACGAGGAGGCTACAACCTTGAATAGCATGGGATCAAATTTATATATGCGCGATCTAAGGGGTGCCCCCCTCTCAGTCCCAACCGGAAACACGCATGCCCCCTGACCAGATGACGGGCTTTAATCCAGGGCCCTGGAACCCTCATCCCGACCCCTCTACTTGGTGTGTACACGGAAAGTGGTTTGCAACTGACTAGACCGTAATCTTAACAGGCGGCATATGACAGTACCATAAAGGAGATGAACGGGATCATGACTTGATCCATGTTGATACTAAGTTAACCATATACTGGCATGTTCCAACAACGCCAGTACACCACCTATCATGTCACCACATGATCGAGGTGGTTCAACCATTATCATTCGGGTCTCACCCGAAGCTTGCTTGCATGAAATATAATCATCCACAAATGCTTATATGACCATGCTTATGAACAGAACTACTCGAGCAAACATGCAACACACTCATCATATCAAATGTTCAAACTTGCTTGTCTGGTTCGGAGTAGTCGGAGTCTAACTCGGTGAGGTTCACGGCTCCGTCACGTCCTTCGGTATCTAAGTATTCAAACAAAACGGATACTAACATAAATACCGCGCGTGCGAAGAAAGTTGCTCCAAATATTTTCACATAAATATGAGAAAAAACTAGACAGAAAACTAAAGAGGACATAAAAAGAATCAACTCAAAATCATCTTTAGTTAAAAAGATATTAGAGTTTCTGTGCAGGGACTCATCTGCAATGAAACAAAAGTTTCCAGGGGCTAGAATGGAAAACAGAAAAGCGAACCGGTACGCAGTACGCCAACTGAATACGAAGACGTACTTTGCCCGAAGGCGCTTTCCAGAAAAACGTTTCGGAGGGTAACGAGAGGCTGACGAGGGGGTCCCACTCATCGGGTTTAAACGCTGAAACAGAGCCGCGCCGGCGCCAGAAGCTGCGTTGGTCGCCGGCGCCGATCCACGGCGAGGTGGGAGAAGGGAGTGGTACGTACAGCTTCCTTGTGTTCTTTCGCGTTGGTGGGTGGTGGAGTTGAGCATCGGCGAGCCCCACGTCGACGGCGACCCTGTCTCCGGCGGACGGCGGCTCGGGTGGTCGTGGGCCTCGTCAGAGAGAGCTCCTGGGGTCAAATTGGAGTGGGGGTTAGGCTTAGGTAGGTGCCAGGAGGTTACGCTTGAGCCCAGGGCGGCGGAGGAGTTCTCACCCGAGAGAACATTGCTGGAGCCCAAGGCAGACTGAGTTGGCCGGAGTTGAGGAAGAAGGGCCCCTAGAGGCTCTTCCAGAGGCTAGGCGTGGTCTAGGGAGATGGTGGAGGTGTGCGGGCTCGAGAGTGAGCTCGGGGGCACTATAAATAGCCGACTCGAGGCGGTTGCCGTGAACGGGATAAGTCCGGCGAGCGATTACGGCCGCGCAGTGGCTGGACGGTGGGTTTAGGGGCTTGAGCATCGACTTGGAGATGTACTGGTTCCATTCCAGTGCCTAACACAGCAGGGGAGGGGCGATTACGGTCTACCCTCGACGGAACGGCCGTGCGGCACGTCGGCGGCAAAGAGCGCACCCTGTGCGCGCAAGGCCACGACGACGGTGCTGCAGACGTGCGCTGGCGGTGGAGAAGGCCACGCGGAGCTCTCGGGTGGCTTGGGCGGTGTCAGACGGTGTTGTGCCGCAGGATGCCTCCTGTCGGCCGCCACTGGGGTTTCTGCCGCCGTGGAAGACGCTGGCGTGGGCGGGCCTGGGCGCCACCGACGCCAAGAAGCAACCAAGCTAGCGTGCGGCGCTCTGGATAAGAAGGAGGTGCAATGAGCATCTATCCAAGACGAGCACTGGAGAAATTGACGATGCTGACTGACAAAACTGACGAACTGCACTGTCGCCTGCAAAGTTCAGTTAGCATTTTCTAAAACTGATAGAAACAGTGCACGCCAGGTGTATGATGGAATGATTCTGGCATGTGGAAAATGTTTCTGGGGCTGATATTTGGTGGAGTGGCCTCTTGATGCATCTAGAGGCTGCCTGAATTTTCACAAAACTTTTGGAAGAAGAAAAATATGAATTTCACCAAAATTTGCGAATCTAGTCCAAACTTGCAGCAGGTGAAATTTGAATTTTTTTTAACTATGGACCAGTGAAACAAGATGGATCTAGGTTGTAGGTACTAAGGACTATCCAGTGAAGTTAGTTTGGAATCAAATAACAAGGTGGAGATGGTGGTTCCTTTGTAAATCACCAAGGTTCACTTTAATGGACATAAATTGTTTCTGGAGTAAAATAAATAGAGGAAAAATTCCAATAAGGTTGAAACTCACTGAAATTAATGTGAGACTTGTCCTAAGGTGAAGAGGAGGTCTTGGAGAGGAATATTTCTGTTGGGTGTTATGGCAAGGTGAAAGTTGGAGAGGAAGATAAGCCCAAGGTTAAACCAATGATGGTTAAAACAAGAAGGGAAAAGAATAAAAACAAACCCCTAAGAAAAACAACTTGTGTTGAGCTAATAGAAGAAGAAACCTTCAAGACCAAAAAACAAGCTTGAGAATAACACACAAACTTTGGCTAGAAGAGATTTTAGAAGGTTTTCAAGAGAAGATCTAACATCCCCCTTCCAAAAGACCAAAAGTTTGGAAGAAAAACCAAACCAAAAATTTGGTGTTACAAAATCCGACATTTGGCGCGCCAGGTAGGGGGCGTGTGGAGATCTTGCCTCTCTGACGACCTCGTCCCGCTCTCGTCGTCGACTTCACTCCACAGCCATGGTGGACACACGCGGAGCTCGCGCCGCCCGCCGCGCCATGAACGTCGCACAGACGGCGCCCGCGGGCAATGGTGCACCGCTCCGCCACAACTTGCCGGTCGCCAATGCCGCCACCGACCCGACCGTCCACGAGCAGCAGGACTCGTCACTGCCATCGTCCCTGCGGCGAGACGGCCGCACGGCGACACCTTCACCCTCACTAGCCATGGCGTCATCCTCACTGGTCCGCCGCGGGCCGGTCTACCAGCAGCCTGCACTACTGATGGCGCGGGAGCTCTTGGGCTACCACCCGACAGATGACCTCTACGACGAGTGGCTCCACCGCATCACCGATCTCGTCAACGCCGCTGGAGAAGCACCTGCGCCAACGCACTCCTCCTGTCCTCCGTCGCCCCCGCCGGGGAACGAAGGCCACGGAGTCCCGGCTCCGCCTCCACTCTACGGCGCCGGCCAGGAGGTCCGGCGCGAGCCTCCTCGACATGAGCAACCCCGTAGAGCCCATGCGCGCAACGAGGAGAGCTGCCAGGTGATTCCGCATCCCCAGGCAGTAGCTCGCGGCCCCCCTGGCCCGCAGCGCCAAGACCGCGCACCACAGGAGGTGACGGCGCCAGCACCCCAAGAACCAGCGCCGTAGGCGCAGGGGGCGCCTACGATCACGAGCGTGGCTGGGTGTCGCGCCCTAGATCCTGAGCTACGGCGCCTCGTCTAGCCCGGCAAGTTCAAGCTAGACCTGCCTCCGCGCTACGACGGCACCACCGACCCCACGGAGTTCCTCCAACTCTACGAGCTGAGCATCGAGGCGTCTAACGGCACCGAGTAGGTCATGGCGAACTGGTTCCCCATGGCTCTCAAAGATGGCGCACGCTCCTGGCTCCTGAACCTCCCCGTGGGATCCATCTCCTCCTGGGAAGAGCTTCGCGAGCGTTTCGTCGCCAACTTCCAAGGCACCCGTGACTGAGCCCCGGTGGCTGCGGATCAATGCCACGTGAGGCAGCAGCCGGGAGAGACCCTGCAAAAGTACATCCAATGCTTCAACACCATGCGCCTCCGGATCCCTAGGGTCTCGGACGAGGCCATCATCTCAGCGTTCTCCAACGGCATCCGTGATGTCAGGATGAGGGAGGAGCCCGCCATCCACGAGGACCTGTGCACAACCATCGAGATGTTCAAGCTCGCGGCGAAGTGCGCCAGGGTGGAGGAAGGACGCCTCTCCCTCCAGGAGCTGCCCGTGGCAGAGGCGGACGACAAGAAGGCCAAGGCCAAAGAAGCAAAGCGCAAGGGACTCGTCGTGCTGGCTACGGAGCCAGAAGTGAAGCGTGGTTGCGGCTACGATGACCTCCCCAGAGACAACCGACAGTACTGTGTCTTCCACAACGTCCACAGCCACAACACTAATGACTGCCAGGAGCTCAGGGCGATGCGCGGCGGGTGCGTCAGGCAGCGCCCCGAGTGCGACAAGTGCGGATACGGTCGTGGAGGAGGCCGAGGTGGAGTATGTTGGGACGACAGGAACTCACGCCAGGGGTGGCGTGAACAACCTCGTGAAGACCACTGGCAGGAGCAGCCTCGTGACGCCCCCTAGTAGTACAAGCCTCGTGAGGGTCGCCCTTGGGGCAATGGAGGCCTGCCTCCGCTGCCGCCACCGCCAATAAGGAATGACGACAACCGCGAGGGAGACGGAGCAGGGGCTTCCAGGAGCCGCGTGCAGTTGCATGCATCTTGGGAGGAGCCCATGCTCCGGCTTCCCATCGCATCTTCAAGCAGTTCGCCCGTGAGGTGAACGCGGCGCTTCCTAGGCCTGACGCCGCGCGCAACCTCAGGTGCACCAAGAAAGTCATCGCCTTCGACCCCAAGGACCAGCTCAAGTGCACTGTGGCCCCAAGCACTCTCCCGATGTTCTGCACCCCGACCATCAGCAACGTCCTCGTGACCAAGACCCTCATCAACGGCGGAGCAGGACTCAACATCCTCTCCGTCCAGACCTTCGAGACGCTCCAGGTTTCCTATGATCAGCTCCACCCGACCAAGCCATTTTACGGAATCACGGATGGCTCCACACTCCCGATTGGGCAGGTCCGCCTTCCCATCACCGTTGGTGACCGCGACAGCTACCACACCGAGCTCATCGACTTCGACGTCGCCAACATCCACCTCTCGTACAACACCATCCTTGGGTATCCTGCCCTCGCCAAGTTCATGGCGGCGACCCATCACGTCTACAACGTCCTCAAAATGCCTGAGAGCGGCGGAGTCATCATGATCGCCTCCGACAGAAGGAAGCGATGCGTTCCCTGGAGCGCACCTACCAGACCGCGGCGGTCGAATGCTCCGATGAGGATGGAGCCGTCCTCGCCCTATAGACCGCCCCCGAGAAGAAGAAGAACATGCCCATCAACGGACCACATGACGCACGGGCCCTTGACAGCCCAACATCAGGACTTGCGCCTGCTGACGAGGCGCCCTCCACCCTCGCATAGGGGGGCGCGCCCGATGCCCCTCTCGTGATGGGCTCGTGGGCTCTACTCTGGAGTGTCTCCGGACTGACCAGCGTGTCTAGGGAGGTTTTCGGGCACGACCTGGAAGCATGTCTTGACGCGCGTTTTTGTGAGCCCAGCATGAACCGCTCAGCGCTGGGGGCTCAGGACTTCATCAACCAAGTTACCGAGGAACTTCAGTACGCAAGACTCATCCGCGATGGGCGTAACCGCACAACCCCAAGCTCACCTACTCACAGCCCGAGCGACCGTTTCCGCGTCTACGTTGACATCGCGGGTCTCAACTGAGCCGCCTCTCAGGAGCCCTTCTGGCCGACGGCGGTCGGCCGGAGGAGGGCCCTCCCCTGCAGCTACGTCCGCACACTCTCAGGATTCCGCAACGCAGCTGCTACGTTCCAGCATCTCGCGCAGCAGGCCTTGGGGCCTCGGGTTGCTCAGTGGCAAGTGGTCCGTACGGACCAAGAACCGGACCCGCGCGACCACTGAGAGCCTTCGGAGCCCCTGGGCCTCAGGAGCCCGATGATCCTCAGGAGCGACCCGCATGGCTCACGTCTTCAGCTACCCCAACTCTTCTTCGACAAGTATCAGGTAACGCTTCAGGTATCCAATCGAGGGCACCCCTCGGGCTGCATCATCCTCGGACTGCTGGGGGCTGTTCCCCCGTAGTTTGTCTCCCTTTTTGCATGATCAATGCTAGTTGTTTCTTTCCATTCGCATTATCTGCATGCTTGACATCCTCACCGCCATTAAGGTCATGAGCCCTTGTGAGCCCACTCGCGACCGCCTCATGATTAAGGACTGGCACGGCGTCTGTGCTCGGGTCCGTCCCTGCAGCATCGCTAAACAAAAGGGCTGAGCTCTGTCTCGCGAGCCATTCCCATGACGTCACCTCCCGTGGTCCTTGGTGCCTTGTTCTCGCATGGGCTAATCGTGGATGGGTCAGTAGGGGCCCGTAGCAGGTGCCTCGCTCACGCGGGAACTGCGCGCCGGTTGTTTTTCTTTTGGATCGTTGCATGAGAAGACTGGGCACGACGTCTGTGCTCGAGTCCGTCCCTGCAGCGTCGACAAATCCAGCGGCTGAGCTCTGTCTCGCGAGCCATTCCCGTGATGTCACCTCCTGGGGTCGCTGGTGCTGCGGCCTTCTCATGCGATACCCTCTAGAGATGCACTCGGCGCAGGTCGACACAACACCTCTCTTTTCAAATTTTGCAGAAGAAGACTCAGGCGCAACCCGCGTCAGGGTAGGGTCTCGTGAGTGATGCGTAATCTCACGAGAACTTCCTCGGAGTCGTTCATCTCGTCCTGAGGAGGGCCCATATACACCTTGGCTGTCCTACCGTGCAAGCCACGTGTCAGGACGGGGTTGTACACGCCCCGGAGTCTCTCCTGGCGGAGGCTCCCTCCCACGGTCCAGTGGAAGTACCAAGCTCCGCGCTGGCAGATCCAACCAAGGAGCGGTTATGCCCACGAACCAGTGGAAGCACCAAGCTCCGCGCTGGCCGCTACGACCGAGGCGCGATTATGCCCACACTCCGCACAAGTGTGGTAGCTCTATGCTCCGTGCTAGTTATAAATAACTGAGGGCGGCCCCCGGTGGTCGCACCAACCTCAGGGAGCTTTTCAGCTCACGACGCTCACAGCTTCTACTTGGATGGGTGTCGCGAGGGGGGCTAGGCACGGGGGCTATGCTCAGGTCACGCCTGGCAGACGCCGCCCTACCAGGTGCCCAGACACCTGGCCTTCTCGCGCCCCCATCCCAGGCGAAGGCTCGTGGGCAAGGTATGGTGCTCGTTCTCATTCATGAGAGCCATTCGTACATCAAAGGGGACCCCTGGGCATCGCGACCCAGGGGCCTAACTAGCCACGTAGCCCATCATCCCTTGAGTGTAGTTATGAGGATAACCTCGGTCACCCGGAGGGCTCAATGGCGATCGAGGTATGCGCGGGGTTGGGCCCTGCCGATGCAGAATGCAAACGGGATCGCTTGAACGTCAAGGGGGACCCCTGGGCATCACGACCCAGGGGCCTCACTAGCCACGTAGCCCCTCATCCCTTGATTCTAGTTATTACGATAACCCCGGTCACCCAGAGGGCTCAATGGCGATCGAGGTATGCGCGGGGTTGGGCCCTGCCGACGCAGAACACCTAAGCAAACATGAAAGGAAGCAAGCATGGATATCATCTAGCTATTACAATAATACCAAGTTTTTCAAATTCAAACAAAGTTCTTATGCCTCCCCGAGGCACTCGCACTTCTCTCTCTGGACAGGAACAGATCAGGCATTACCAAGCGCATCATCAACGGTCTCCACCTCCTCGGCTGCGGTAGCAGTGGCCTGGAGGAACGCCTCCACCAGCGCCGTGACCCTCGCCCACAGGGCATCGGCAGCCTGGAAGACGAAGGAGACGCAGCCCGAGCACGGCCCATCATCGTACGGGCGCATGGAGAAGAAATGGCGGAAGAAGGCGACAGTCGGCCTCACCCCCACAAATGCCTCACAGTAAAAGGCGAAGAGCGACAGGACGAAGATGGAGCGAGGCTGGATGTGGAGAGCATGCACTTGGTAATGCTCCAGGATGGCGTAGAAGAACCCGAAGAAAGGTGGCACGAGCCCCACGGAGATGCTGTGGAGGAAGAAGGGGTAGCAGGACTTCGGCAGGATTCGCGTCATGGTGGATTCGACCCAGATCCCCGTCGGGCCACGCTCGTTGTGGACGCTCGACAAGAAAGGTTGGACCTCTGAGTAGTCCTCCTCCTTGGTGATGGAGGACTCCTCGAGGCGCCGCCTCAAGGGAAGAAGCAGATCCAGACACCGGCACAGCAACCTTCTTCCTCTTCGCCATTGCTAAAGGAGCGAGAGCACGCATGCGATTTAGGAAGGCAGGAGGCGTAGGAGGGAGAAAGATGAGCAGGAAGGAAGGGAGGCGATAACTCCCCCAATGGAGATGGCCCCTTTTTGTCAAGACGCACGGTTGCGGAGACAGCAAGGGGAGCGGGGTCGCCCGCATCCCATCCAACCGTCACGCGCCAGCCTGGCCCGCAGCCTTTTTGGGGCCCGCGGCGCTTCGTCCTCGGCTAAGGCTTCACCCCGAAGCCAATTCCGCGCGCGCCTTGGTCCCGGGGGCTACTGTCGGTGTCCTGGGAACCAGGGTACCCAGACTTGCCTGTCTGCGGGCCATGACGTGCTCCTACAGCGGCCTGGTATGGCCCAGCTGATCGACCAGCTCTCCAAGACCCTCGCGAGGGGGCTAAACCTCGCGAGGAGAACTACGTCAAGCCCCCCTCAGGAACGACCTCGGCAGGGTGCTCCAAAGGGGCAGAGAGTCCAAGGCCAAGTCTACCTCAGGAGGAGGCAGAGACGTCAGCAGTGACGCACCGCGCCAGCGGCTGCCAGTGCCCGCCATCGGTGGAGTTGCCGTTTCGGTGCAAGGGGGACAGCGCAGCAGCTGGTTCCCGAGGAGCGGGACAATGGTTTCCCCTTTGGTGCAACAAGACCGAAGACCTCAAGGAACACAAGGAGGACGTCACCGTCGAGCCCACCACCGCGTCACCGCCTGATTCTTTTGCAGGCGAAGAACGCTTTTGTCAGGATAGGAACATCCTTGTGTTCCCGCTCAAAAATGGTCGTTGTGGGATCCCTTCCCACCTAAACATTTAGGGGGAAGAGGACCCTGGCCGCCTCTGTAAGTAGCTAGGACCCCCACTGTGGAGGGACAAGGCGAACCAATCCCAGCCAAGTAGAGCAGATCTATAAACTTTGTCGCCACGCAAAGGATCAAGAACACTTGCCTCCTGACCCTCCTGAGCTCGCCTCCTGAGCTCAGGAACCACTGTAATAGCTCATATTCCAGCCCTCCCGAGGCTAATCCACCAAAGCGGGAAGTAGGCTTTTACACCACACGGTGGCCCGAACCTGGGTAAACTCTTGCGTGCTCTATCTATTGTTTGCTTGAATCTCTTCACCAAGACGAGAGCGAGCCGCTAGGTAGACGTGAGTGGGAGAGATCTTCGTTCACGCCCTTGTGTTCGAACTTCTTGGGTTTTGCGGAACCCCAAATCCGACAGCCTCCTGCTTGCTAGACGAGAATATTGGGCCCTCCATGCCCATGCCTGCGTCCTAGGCGCTGAGACGCACAACAGTATCAAGCAAGCTCTTGATCCAGAGGTCAACCCACTTAGAATGATTTGCTAGCGTATCCTCAGGCTCCTTTCACAGTAGTTGGGCAGTTTCCAGATCTTTTGCCAACTGTTTGACACGGGCCTCATTGGATTCAGCCGAGCTTTCCAAACTGCCAACTCTGGTCTTCAGACCTTCAATGGTGCCGAGGGCGGCCTCGAGTTCTTGACCCTTGGAAGAGAGTTGCGATCGCACATCCTCCGGAAGGCTCTCTACTTTCCGTGCCTCCTCTTTGAAGGTCCCGACCTCCTTGGTGCCCCGGGCAAGATCTTCAGTCAGTGTGGCCACTTATTGATCAAGGACGGACTTGGCAAAAGACGCAGCGGCGAGGTCACCAGCGAATTTCTCCAACTGGGTAGTGGAGGTAGCAGTGAGGGCTTCCAGGGTAGCTTTGTGCTCATCCTTTAGTTCTTTACTCCGCTACTACACAAGGGCCTCCAGATCATCATCTTTGGCACAAAGAGTGGCCTCAAGCCTCTCCTCATGGAGGGAAATCTCCTACTCCCTGGTATCCAGAAGCGCATTGCGGTCCTCCAGGCGCACCTCCCGAGCAATGATGTCATCATTCGCCATCAATATCGTCTCATGCTGCCTCAAGAGAGTTTAGAACTGCTTATCGTGCCTGTCATGCAGCTCCGCTCCCTTATCCTTCATCTTCTGGTCTACCTTGCTGTCGCGGGATATCCGCGGCCACCTATGGGACCCGGAGGCCCCTTGCTAGTTCAGCAGGTGGACGTCAGGTTGCACAAAGAGCAGACTACCGCGCGACAGCGCGGCGGGGAGCACACAATCAATTTACCCAGGGTCGGGCCACCACGAGGCGTAAAATCCTGCTCCTGCTTTGGTGGATTGATGGTGGAATGGAGGTGCTGGAGCGTCGTACACTCGCCCGGTAGGGGTTGCCCTAGGCACCAGCGACTACGCGCGTACAAGGGTGAGGGTTCATCTACTTTCCAACCCCTTTCTACGATTGCCATGGGCCTTCTTTTATAGATCAAGGGGCGACCACAGTGGCAAAGTAGTCATTTTGCAATAATATGACAGCAAATAGTGCTATCATAAGTGCTATCATACCTAACTCTATGGTTTGACAGGGTGCATTAAATGCACCGCTTAGTGTCACATCATTGGTTGCCCGACAAGGCTTGCCAGGCTATCTTGCCATCTCCGCGCCTGTCTTCTCGACACGTCACAGGACGGGTGTCATCTACGGGTTCTTCCTGTACGAACTGGCTGCCATGAGACTAATGGCTGCCACTTAATCATCTTGCGGCTTGACACCGCATTGATTGACGACGTGGGTCGTTCTTGAGTGTTTTGTGAGGGGTTTTTTTCTCCGCGAGCACCCGACAGGACCTGCCGGGGTATTTCTATTATCTACTTCCAGGGGTGGCCTCGCCCCTTGTTGGGCTCGCCTGACCGGCAAGGGAGGCCCTTTTCTTGGTGATGCCTTGCTTCTCCGGCTCGGCCTTGGTTTCTCTGACCTGAGCTGGCAGTCTGAATCTCTTGGTTTCTTATACTCTATCTTGGGCTAGTGCTTCAATCTTGCCTTGGCGCCTTTCCGCAGTCTGGGAAATCGACCCAAGGTTTGTTGCACAGACAGAAGCCCCTGGGCCTGCCCCGATTACACTGTTGAGCATCGTCGGGTAGGGCCTAATAAGTGCACAGGCGAAGTTGCTGAAGAGGCAGGTCACATGAGGTCTTCCCTGTTGTTTCACCAGCCTTGATTCCGGGCCAGTTTCTGGTTTTTCCGTGCGTCTTGCGTGACGTCGTCGAAGAACTTGGATCATGGCCCGTGGATTCTCTTCGCCCCACGATCACGGGGCGGAAACTTCCATCCCACTCGCCCCCCACTCCACATGTACTTGCCACATGTCTCGCATGCATTGCACAGGGTAGGTGGCGGATGTAGAAGAGACGGGGAGGAGTGCCATGGCTGAAAACCGAGCAATGATGGTTTGATCAGAGGGGCGGCCTCGACCCGCAGAGTTACACCGGGCGTAGGGAGGCCGCATTGGGGGAGAGAGGCGTCCATCTCCCATGTGAGGATCCAGTCCTGTGCCACGTTTCCCTATAAAAGGGAGTCGGGGCAGCATCCCTCCGCAGACACTCCTCCTTATTCTCCGCAATCCTTTTCTTCTAGTCATGGTGCGAGGGCGAGGTGGTGGAGGTTCGGCGATGGCGACGACAACTTCTGCTCGACAGCGCGCCCCTCCTCCTCCAGACCCTGAAGCAGTGGAATCGTTCGTGAGGAGAGGAGGAAGGGGACGCGATCGCAGTCACCATGGTGCTCATGGAGGAGGAGGTAGGGGCGGTTTCTTGGTGGCGCCCCCGCCGATGGATCCTCCCTTACTGGAAGGCCATGTTGGCGACCAGCATCGGGAGTTCATCATGAGGCTATACAAGCCTTTGTGCGGTCATCTTCGCCTCCCAACTCCTTTTGCGCAGGAGATGGAGCTCGAAAAACCACGCGCCTTGCAGCTGCACATGAGGGGCTGTGGGGACGGAGGTATGAGGGTCAACGTCGACTTCCCTGCCCCTCATGTGATGTACCTCTGTCGTGGCTCGAAGACCTTTGCCCGTGCCCATGGCTTCTTGGAGGGGCACGTTCTTCAGTTCAAATTAATGGAGAACGACCTGCTCTCCGTCAAGATCTTCGGGCGCTCGAGTGGTCACTTAGGGTGCTACGCGGAGAGCTTGACCGACGGCAAAAGCTCCTCCTCGAGCAGAAGCGACGAGGAGGACACCAACGACGATGAAGACGATAGCGAGCAGGGGAGCAACGACTCTAACTCCGGTTGATAGTCGCCCGCACCATCTTCATCAAGTGGCAGCACCTGGATCTTCTTCCCACCAGGGGGACCTGTCGGGGAGTTGGATGCAGGGGTGGGAGTGGCGCTCCCGGGCTCCTCCAGCAGTCTTCCAGCTGGACACCGGCAGGCTTGCTCTCGGGTTGCAGCTCTGCTACCCTTGACGTGCCCTGCTGGCACTGGTGACGGTGGTTCTCGGGTCGCCTCTACTCTGCTCCCGATCGTTGTGCTCCCCTGGTGGCCCCGCTCCCGCCGGGCTACCTCTCCTAGAGCCCGGAGGGGGGTTTGTCACACCCTGATTTTCATATCACATTGCTTAAGCTTATTCTCATGTTAAAAATGTGGATTTGCAAAAACTTTTGAGTGTTTTTGACTTCGCTTGATTTGACTTTTGTCTGCTGTTTGCTAGTGCTCTAAAAATCAAATAAATTCTCCAACTCTTATACTTCATCTCCTTGACCCAAAACCTTTTCCCAATGATCATGCCATGTGTATAGACCAGTATAGGATTTTCTTATAAAAATATTTTGGCCAAATGGTATTTTCTAAAATTAGTTTTCCAAAAACCCCTGAATTGAGGTTTGCACTGCAAGTACCTTATTTAGGGTGTGAAAAATCTTTCAAAAAGTATATTTGAATCCTATTAGGTATAGGACTCCCAGAAACCACAAAAGTATAATTTTAAAAGTTATTTTTATATTTTATTTAAAAGCTTTTTCTTAAGGCCAGAAATGGTCTTTAATAGGGAAAAATTATTTAATCATTTCAAAAATATTTGCCAAAATTCAGGGAGACTCATAGGACATATATTGTCCATATATAAGAGTTTCAACACATGGTCATGTTCAAAATATTGGACAAATCCTTCCAAAACCCTTTCTGGATATTTCAAGCTTTTGAAATATTTACAAAGGAAATATTCTCCAAAAATTCCAGGGAAATTCTATCATGTCATATATGACATATTTGATGATCTTGAAAAGCCTCATGCCTTGAAGATCAAGGAAACATCCTCAAACCCCTTCAAAACCATTCTGTCCATATTTGAAGTTTGAGCAACTCTACATTGCCAAACTTGTTCAAATGTTCTCAAATTTGGTGCACATGCTAGAATGGCCTAATAAGGCATCTAGACCAAATGGCACAAGATTTGGAATAGAGCAACTTGAGCAGATCACCCCAAAACCACTTCTGTTCAAATTCAAATTTGAACAACTTTACATTGTCAACTTTTTATCTGGAGCCTCAAACTTTGTGGACATGTTCATAACCCCAAATGATGATGCTACACCAAGTGGTGCATCAAGGGGAGATGAATTGCTTAACTCCAACATGGTGAAACCATTTCTGTTCATTTCTAGGGTTCACCAAAGTTACATTGGCCACTTTGCACAAATGAGTTCAAATTTGGTGTAGGGGCCTAATTATATGTGACATTTGATCCTGTTAAGTCCCATGTCAAATGGATGTCATTTGCTTGACCAAACACTGATCAAACACCTTCTGTTCATTTACTAAAACAAGTGGTTGAACCCTTTTTACTTTTCTCCATGGCCTCAAGTTCTTACCACAGCTTCCCCTAGTCCTATTCTACCTCCAGTAACTCTCCTCTGCCTTATCTCAATTATTGGAGGGTAAAAACCCCACTTTTACCCTTGTGGACAGCCACCTTCTTCTCCTCCTTCACCTCCCTCCTCATATCAGTGGTTCCCCAGGGCATCCAAGACCACAGAGCCATTGTTTACTACTCCCTATACCCACTAGACACGGTTGGACACAAGAGGACACGGCCAGGACAGCACATGCACGACCATGCCGGCCATAGACGTGCTCTGGAGCGCGCTACAGTGCGCTCCCGCACTGTAGCCGCCCCCAATCGGCTGCCTCCGACCACCTTGGGCAGAGGGAGTGTGTCCCCCGAGGCCCCCTCGACGTCCACGACCTGCCGGGCTGTCGGTCCTATCCTCCCCGGCCCTCCTCCTCTCTCTCCACGAGCTCGCCGTGCGCGCCCTGGACCGTGCTCACGGTGCACCGTGGCTACAACTATTTAAGGCCTTCCCCGAGCACCTCTCGCCTCTGCTGGACCCTCTTCTCTCCCGTGTACCTCCCGGACATCTTCCCTCCTCCCCTAGTGCTCTGTTTCCCTCGCCATGGCCGCCATGGCCGCCGTCGGCCTCTGACCGGCGCGGATGAACCAGAGCCTCTCCTCCTCTTCCTAGGCCACCAGGAGGACCGCAGCAGACCTATGGAGCATCCCCACCCTCTATCTTCCGCTCTGGTGCCCCGAGGTGCCCGCTCCGCCGTCAACCGCCGAGGCCGCCGCCGTGGTCCGATGCGGGAGGAGCTCCGGCCCCTCCCCTGCCGCCCAAGAGGGCCTCCGCGACGCGCCACACCTTGGGGGCCCCTCCGGTGGCCGCGCCCTGGCCGGGGATGACCTGTGCCGCCGGGGACGGTTGCCGGCGTCGAGCGGCCGAGCCTCCCCTCCCTTCTGTTGCGGGAGCGGGAGGAGTAGGACGACCCTGCGGGCAGGGCCCACCTGGCGGCGACCCGGCCGATGGGCCCAGCCGTTTTAAGTGGAGGCGGCTTCAGGCGCAGCCCGCCTCTCCCGCGCGAAAGCGCCCTCCGGAGAATACGCCTTCGGCGTCACCACCCCCGCTTGCGCGGCTGGTGCCAATGGGCCGGCCCGCATGCTATCCTCCGCCCTGAGCGCAGTGGAGGGTAAACCCTTATCCTTTTTCTTCTTTTTCTTTTTCCAGTCAACTTCAAAAATGCCCCAAATATTCATATGAACTCCAAATGGCATGATTCAAATTTCTGGTAGCTTCTAAAATCATGCCCTATCACATGGTGCAACATTCACATTATTCCAGAAACTTTTCCTATACAAATATTTATCAAATGCCCATTTTCCACTTTCTGTGATTAACTTTAGAAAATCACAGAGAGCCCAATCTTGATCCAAATGCAGTGATTCAAATTCCTAGATGCTTGTCATGTCCAAACTTAGTTTTGGAACATTTTTAATAATAGTTTCTGTAACCCACCAAATAATGAGCCATTTCTTCCTATTTATCAGCTTTGGAAAATCCTAGGAAATTCATTTCAAATCCAAATCCAGTGAAACCAACTCCTAAATGCTTCTAAAATCATGACTTGATGATGGGTACCTTTGCTCATCATTCAAGAAAATATCTCTGTATACTTCTTCCAAATCCATAAGCCCTTTGGTTCCAACATATTGAAATGTTCCCAACTACCTATTGATCCAACACCTATGAAACCACCTTGGTCATTTCTAATATGACCAGAGGTATCCTAGAAAAGTCCAACTCCTATTTTTAGAGCACTTTTATTGTTGCTTTGATTGTGTTGCTTATTATGATTGTTTCCATCGTTAGTTGACGTAATAAACGGAGTATTCGGAGATGGACCAGAAGATTTGAAGACTCTGAAGAATAAGGCAAGCAACCCTTTGACCATGTTCAAGAAACCTTTTTATGCATGTCTCATAGCACCTTATTATTCAATGCATCGGAATCATGTTGAGGTGGAAACCACTTTGGTTGCTACCATTGCTGCTTACTATTGATACTTGCATCAAACATGACCCTACATTCCTATGAGGGTTATGAGGGTGGGAATAGTTAGGTTGCTTTACTAGTGCCTACGCAAATGGGTCGGGTATATGCATGGTGACGGAGGCAGGATACTTTCAAAAGACTTTTCGAAAACCCCGTCGGGTGCCATTTATGCCCGAGGGAGATGGTGAGATGGGTAACCACTTGATGACGAAGTGGTGTACCGAGGCAAGTGTGTGTGTTGTTTTGAAAACGGATTGGTTTAAGTTGCGACCGTTATTCCAACCTTACATGCGCAACCACTCTACCCTTATATGGGAAAGGGCATTATTGATTACCTAGGTCGATACTAGCATGGTGCCCGCATTACTAGTGACGGGAGTGACATGAGGTCACTCTTGGGACGGGGTCGCGCTTGGAGAGGCGGCCATGACTGTCTTTACAGGGCACCGGACACACCGTTGGTACCCCGTGCTTGTGATATGTGATGAATACGGAGCGAGTCTCCACAAACCTTGAGATGTGAAATGTTTGGCACAGGGGCTGTTACCAATCGAGTGGACTCCATATTAGTGTCGCCTAGGGAAAGATAGTGATCTGGTGCTTACCCCGGGTACTTGAGGTACCGCGGGTCGTGGATGACACGGAAGTTCCCCGGATCTAGTGGGTAAAGTGTGCAACCTCTGCAGAGTGTAAAACTATTCGAATAGCCGTGTCCACGGTCATGGACAGTTGGGTAACCGCTCTTGGGCTACGTCCAATGTTTGCGAAACCTGGTGTGTGTGTGTGAGGAAACAACATGGTTCAGTGATATTGACGAAGTCAACATGGTTCAGTGATATTGTTGAAGTGATTGTGAGGAAGTCACAATGAGCTTGAGCATGAGTTGATTACAACTCTTCCGTTAAAATGATGTCTGTGACCTCCTGATACTTGTTACAGACGCATGCATATCCTTGTTATATGTTGATCATACTTGCACATGAAAAACTAGCTTTCCGCAAAACTACCAATTTAGTAGTAGAGCCTTGCATAAATTATTCTGTTATCACACTTGGGTTGCTTGCGAGTACATTCAATGTACTCATTGGCTTGCCACTGGTTATTTTATTGGCCAGGCATGAGAGCACAGGTTATGATGAAGATTCTTGGTGACGAGCATGCGAGCTAGGACGCTTCCCAGTCAGAATGCCTGTAGGGTTAAGGCAGATGGCATGGGTCCATGTTGTCGTTGAAGAATTTTTTTCCGCTGCGATGATATACTCAAGACTTGACCATTATGGTCCTATTTATGTAACACGGTATGTAAGGATGTAAGACTCTTGTTATTCAGCTTCTGTGTGTTCAGTGAGCATTGATCTCTGGGATCACTGTACACGTGCATTCGGTGATCACGACTTATGAGTCGGGGTCCCCACAGAGCTGGTATCAGAGCCATCCTGACTGTAGGAAGCCTTAGTTAGCATGGTCGTTAGTTAGGGTAAAACTATTTTCCAAAACTATTACTAGTTTTCAAAACTATCTATACTTCTCTTCCCTTCTCAGTTTTCGAAAACTAGGCTATACTTGATCTCTTCCCCTTCAAAACCTTGGTCGCTAGAACCCTTATGCCCCAGACCACCGGATTTCCAGTAATCCTCGTGGAGTGCACCTTGCCAAACACTCACCCACCACTCTTGCACCCAAGATTGGAGACACCACGACAAGACGGTACCAACAGAAGCTACATCCTCGATGGATAAGGATATGAAGACCCAGAAGATGGGGGACACCCTTGGCAAGAGCCCCCAAGAAGATGCAACGATGGCCTACGATGACCAGGGTATAGGTTATGCAAAATCATGATATACACCGCTAATAGAGTAATCATGTCACTACCGTTGTTGTATCGGCAACCACCGGTTAATGAGAACCTTGCCATTTGGTCCGCCTCACTATAGTGAGCAGGGAAACGGTTCTCTTCGTCCCCCGCTCTTGGTGTCGATGATTTCGTCAACGAAATCGACATGTTGGACCTCTATTATGCCTTGTTATTGTCATTACATATGGATTGCCTACCTGGTACCATCGAAGACCCAGAAGGCACAAGGGATCGTCATGATTAAAGAGACAAGAGGAGACAAGTCAACGCCAGCTACAAGGAGGCACCTTCACCACATCACCTCATCAGGCGAGAGGCTGTTGAAGATTCTTCAGGCTCAACCCGGATCGTTCATCAAGCAACTACAAGGGACATGGCAACACCTGAGGAAGCCCAGAAGACTGCACGAGGCACAAGTCACGACCCTGAGTCCGAGAACCCCTAGGGTAGGATGAGTCGTGTACCCCCTATGCGCAGGCGAGTCCATATGATGGTTCGGATAGAACCATGATTGTGTGTTGTTTGCTTTTATTCGTTTGTGTTTTGATATAAGTCGCACTTTTGCCCCAGGCAACAAGTGCATGGCTATATCACCTTCCTTGCCTTGTTTCTTTTGTATCAACCTTTTTGCACCTGTTTGTTGCACCTGCACTATAGAACCCCCTTTAGGCATTTCCCTCCTCTATGCTGCTTCTCCTCTCTATTCTCCCTCTCCCCAACTGAAGACCCACAAGACAAGATGCACCAAGGATCCTACCTCAACAGCCAACTGGCACTGAAGACTTCTGCTACAACCCCGTGACCAAATGCAACCCCGTAGAGTTATGTTTAACCCTCCAGACCAGTAACCTCATTCCTAGACCCTTGAGACTTTCCGAGACACTCCAGCACGAATCCTTAACCATGTGCCTAACTCATGGTAAGGCGAGAGAACCTGTTAAACCTTTGCAACCTTGCACAACACTGGGTTCGTAAAGGAGCTAGTGGACACGATGAATGAGCACATTTTCATCCTAATATAGCACGAGGTCTGATGATGCCATAGATAGACCAGTTCGAGGATATTGGACAGATGACTTGGTGGTTTATATCAGTGACTTCGAGGAATTATCTGAGACCTTGATGGATTGTGAGGTTTTCATGTTGGTGGGATCATGACTTTGGGAAAGCATGTAGGAGTGCCCGTTGGGCGTGAGATTTGGATTTATGTAGGTGATTCTGGTTGGTATAATGCTGGATATGTCTGCATGATTCGGAGTAAGATTGGATTTAGGCCTATGATCCTGATTATGATATCATGCTTCTTGGTGGACAATAACCTAGGAGATTGGATTATTTTTCGGAGTTGATTTAGGGATCTATGTAGTCGTGATCTTGGAGTTTACTTGACCCGGATGATGGGAATTTGGTGGACTTACTATCGTGATGCATAGTCGTTCCGAGTATTTGGGGATTATAGAGACTTGAGATCTTGTGGAGCACCGTAGACATCGGATTTGTAGAATTGTTGGATTATGTGGTGATTGATGGTAATTACCGGGCTATTGGAGTTGATCTATAAGAAGGAAACAAATCTTGGAGTGGCATATGACGTGTTTCCTTAGAATAGAGATGCATTATTTTGAGCCTTGCAAGACTAGGTTGAGTGCTTGGATTATGGAGTTTAATTTAAGCTCAGTAGCATGTATGATCTACCTTTGGATTTTAGAGGTAGACGTACATATGGATTTGGGGATCTTAGACAAGTATAATTTTGTTAGACCGTCTCATGAGGGTCATGAGGATATGTATGTCATGAGTGGTGATTGAAGTTGGTCTCTGCGAGAAGATACTTTTCCGTTCGGAGTACTAGATAGAGCTATTGGCATCTCAGAATCTGTGCTTAAGGATAAGATGATATAAGTTCATTCACTCACTAGAATCCTTGAAACCCTTAAGCCCCACCGAGCCACCACCTGGTCAGATTCTGACCGCAGGGCCTTGACTCAGAGTCAGGAAGGCCTCTGCAATACTCCTCCGAGACCACCACCAATACCCCAGCTTACCTTGCGTGCCCCTTAGACCTCATGAAGCTATTGGACGAGTTGGGTAACATCATCATTTGATGGCCTACTTGTCTGCCCGACGACAAGAAAGAGACGGACAGCTGGATGGAAGACATTTGAAGACCGCCCTGTCAAGAAGGAAGATCTTCACCGACCACCGTCATCAAGAAGAAAACTTCCGCGATGAAGACCGGGCATATCTGCAAACCACCCAAAGGAGCCGAGCATTTCCGTGTCGAAGGAACGCTCACACCAAGACGTATCAAGACTTGAAAGCACGATTCTGGTGGCACGAAATGGAAAGAGAGATTTGCAACCTATGTTGCAAAGTGTGATGTGTGCCAAAGGGTCAAGCTGAATATCAGCGACCCGCTGGATTTCTTTAACCACTCAAAGTTCCTGAGTGGAAGTGGGATAAAGACGGAATGAACTTCGTCACTGGAATACCAAGGTCGGATAAGAGGACATGGCTCTATCTGGGTCATGGTCGGTCATCTGACCAAGGTGGTCTATTTCATTCCTGTCAAAACCACTTATGATGGCAACCGGCTGGCAGCTCTCTACATCGACCGAATCATAAGTCTTCATGGCATTTCCCAAGGAATTGTGTCAGATCGAGGAACCCAGTTCACCTCAAGGTTCTGTAAGAAGTTCCGAGAAGCCTGGGAACCAAGTATCTTTCAGCACGGCTTTCCACCCACCAACCGGAGGTCAGACCGAGCAAGTCAATCAGATTCTCGAAGTCGTGACTCCGAGCCTGTGTCTTGTCATATGGAGCCAAGTGGGAGGATTGTCTCCCTTTTTGCCGAGTTCTCCTATAACAACAGTTACCGGTCAAGCCTTCTGATGGCACCATTTGAGGTATTGTACGGACGCAGGTGCCGCACACCCCTCAACTGGTCAGAGACTGGAGAAGGGCTAGTCTTTGGACCGGATATTCTCCGCGCAGCGGAAGAGCAAGTCCAACTAGTCAGAGAACGTTTGAAGGCAGCCAAGTCAAGGCAGAAGAGCTATGCTGACCCTCACCGTCGGAACATGAGTTTCCATGTCGGGGACCACGTGTACCTGCGGGTAACCCCTCTGAAGGGAACCAAGCGTTTCCACGTCAAGAGGAAACTCGCACTAAGGTTCATCGGACCCTTCGAGATCACTGCAAGTCATGTGGTAGACGGCTCCCCAACTAGGTCTACCACCTGAGATACCCTCCGTGCACCAAATCTTCCATGAGCCCCCACTCTGGAAGTACTTCTTACCTCTTAGCTAGCCCGATGCCCGCAAGGACATCGATCACCGAGCCTTTGGCAGCTAACCCAACCTAACCTATGCAAGAGACCCCTCAGCAACCTCCATCAAGGACGGCATCAAGCAAGAAGCCATACCATCAAGCACTTCAGGATTCCAAGGAGCACCGCTCGGAAGCAGAACCAACAAGAAGAAGTGGAGACTACCCCGTATCAAAGACTCCGTCTTTCTTTCCACGCCTAGTCTGGGAATCTCGGGGACGAGATTCTTGTAAGGGGGGTAGGTCTGTCACACCCTGATTTTCATATCACATTGCTTAAGCTTATTCTCATGTTAAAAATGTGGATTTGCAAAAACTTTTGAGTGTTTTTGACTTTGCTTGATTTGACTTTTGTCTGCTGTTTGCTAGTGCTCTAAAAATCAAATAAATTCTCCAACTCTTATACTTCATCTCCTTGACCCAAAACCTTTTCCCAATGATCATGCCATGTGTATAGACCAGTATAGGATTTTCTTATAAAAATATTTTGGCCAAATGGTATTTTCTAAAATTAGTTTTCCAAAAACCCCTGAATTGAGGTTTGCACTGCAAGTACCTTATTTAGGGTGTGAAAAATCTTTCAAAAAGTATATTTGAATCCTATTAGGTATAGGACTCCCAGAAACCACAAAAGTATAATTTTAAAAGTTATTTTTATATTTTATTTAAAAGCTTTTTCTTAAGGCCAGAAATGGTCTTTAATAGGGAAAAATTATTTAATCATTTCAAAAATATTTGCCAAAATTCAGGGAGACTCATAGGACATATATTGTCCATATATAAGAGTTTCAACACATGGTCATGTTCAAAATATTGGACAAATCCTTCCAAAACCCTTTCTGGATATTTCAAGCTTTTGAAATATTTACAAAGGAAATATTCTCCAAAAATTCCAGGGAAATTCTATCATGTCATATATGACATATTTGATGATCTTGCGAAGCCTCATGCCTTGAAGATCAAGGAAACATCCTCAAACTCCTTCAAAACCATTCTGTCCATATTTGAAGTCTGAGCAACTCTACATTGCCAAACTTGTCCAAATGCTCTCAAATTTGGTGCACATGCTAGAATGGCCTAATAAGGCATCTAGACCAAATGGCGCAAGATTTGGAATAGAGCAACTTGATCAGATCACCCCAAAACCACTTCTGTTCAAATTCAAATTTGAACAACTTTACATTGTCAACTTTTTATCTGGAGCCTCAAACTTTGTGGACATGTTCATAACCCCAAATGATGATGCTACACCAAGTGGTGCATCAAGGGGAGATGAATTGCTTAACTCCAACATGGTGAAACCATTTCTGTTCATTTCTAGGGTTCACCAAAGTTACATTGGCCACTTTGCACAAATGAGTTCAAATTTGGTGTAGGGGCCTAATTATATGTGACATTTGATCCTGTTAAGTCCCATGTCAAATGGATGTCATTTGCTTGACCAAACACTGATCAAACACCTTCTGTTCATTTACTAAAACAAGTGGTTGAACCCTTTTTACTTTTCTCCATGGCCTCAAGTTCTTACCACAGCTTCCCCTAGTCCTATTCTACCTCCAGTAACTCTCCTCTGCCTTATCTCAATTATTGGAGGGTAAAAACCCCACTTTTACCCTTGTGGACAGCCACCTTCTTCTCCTCCTTCACCTCCCTCCTCATCTCAGTGGTTCCCCAGGGCATCCAAGACCACAGAGCCATTGTTTACTACTCCCTATACCCACTAGACACGGTTGGACACAAGAGGACATGGCCAGGACAGCACAGGCACGACCATGCCGGCCATAGACGTGCTCTGGAGCGCGCTACAGTGCGCTCCCGCACTGTAGCCGCCCCCAATCGGCTGCCTCCGACCACCTTGGGCAGAGGGAGCGTGTCCCCCGAGGCCCCCTCGACGTCCACGACCTGCCGGGCTGTCGGTCCTATCCTCCCCGGCCCTCCTCCTCTCTCTCCACGAGCTCGCCGTGCGCGCCCTGGACCGTGCTCACGGTGCACCGTGGCTACAGCTATTTAAGGCCTTCCCCGAGCACCTCTCGCCTCTGCTGGACCCTCTTCTCTCCCGTGTACCTCCCGGACATCTTCCCTCCTCCCCTAGTGCTCTGTTTCCCTCGCCATGGCCGCCATGGCCGCCGTCGGCCTCTGACCGGCGTGGATGAACCAGAGCCTCTCCTCCTCTTCCTAGGCCACCAGGAGGACCGCAGCAGACCTATGGAGCATCCCCACCCTCTATCTTCCGCTCTGGTGCCCCGAGGTGCCCGCTCCGCCGTCAACCGCCGAGGCCGCCGCCGTGGTCCGATGCGGGAGGAGCTCCGGCCCCTCCCCTGCCGCCCAAGAGGGCCTCCGCGACGCGCCACACCTTGGGGGCCCCTCCGGTGGCCGCGCCCTGGCCGGGGATGACCTGTGCCGCCGGGGACGGGCGCCGGCGTCGAGCGGCCGAGCCTCCCCTCCCCTCTGTTGCGGGAGCGGGAGGAGGAGGACGACCCTACGGGCAGGGCCCACCTGGCGGCGACCCGGCCGACGGGCCCAGCCGTTTTAAGTGGAGGCGGCTTCAGGCGCAGCCCGCCTCCCCCGCGCGAAAGCGCCCTCCGGAGAATACGCCTTCGGCGTCACCACCCCCGCCTGCGCGGCTGGTGCCAATGGGCCGGCCCGCATGCTATCCTCCGCCCTGAGCGCAGTGGAGGGTAAACCCTTATCCTTTTTCTTCCTTTTCTTTTTCCAGTCAACTTCAAAAATGCCCCAAATATTCATATGAACTCCAAATGGCATGATTCAAATTTCTGGTAGCTTCTAAAATCATGCCCTATCACATGGTGCAACATTCACATTATTCCAGAAACTTTTCCTATACAAATATTTATCAAATGCCCATTTTCCACTTTTTGTGATTAACTTAAGAAAATCACAGAGAGCCCAATCTTGATCCAAATGCAGTGATTCAAATTCCTAGATGCTTGTCATGTCCAAACTTAGTTTTGGAACATTTTTAATAATAGTTTCTGTACCCCACCAAATAATGAGCCATTTCTTCCTATTTATCAGCTTTGGAAAATCCTAGGAAATTCATTTCAAATCCAAATCCAGTGAAACCAACTCCTAAATGCTTCTAAAATCATGACTTGATGATAGGTACCTTTGCTCATCATTCAAGAAAATATCTCTGTATACTTCTTCCAAATCCATAAGCCCTTTGGTTCCAACATATTGAAATGTTCCCAACTACCTATTGATCCAACACCTATGAAACCACCTTGGTCATTTCTAATATGACCAGAGGTATCCTAGAAAAGTCCAACTCCTATTTTTAGAGCACTTTTATTGTTGCTTTGATTGTGTTGCTTATTATGATTGTTTCTATCGTTAGTTGACGTAATAAACGGAGTATTCGGATTTGGACCAGAAGATTTGAAGACTCTGAAGAATAAGGCAAGCAACCCTTTGACCATGTTCAAGAAACCTTTTTATGCATGTCTCATAGCACCTTATTATTCAATGCATCGGAATCATGTTGAGGTGGAAACCACTTTGGTTGCTACCATTGCTGCTTACTATTGATACTTGCATCAAACATGACCCTACATTCCTATGAGGGTTATGAGGGTGGGAATAGTTAGGTTGCTTTACTAGTGGCTACGCAAATGGGTCGGGTATATGCATGGTGACGGAGGCAGATACTTTCAAAAGACTTTTCGAAAACCCCGTCGGGTGCCATTTATGCCCGAGGGAGATGGTGAGATGGGTAACCACTTGATGACGAAGTGGTGTACCGAGGCAAGTGTGTGTGTTGTTTTGAAAACGGATTGGTTTAAGTTGCGACCGTTATTCCAACCTTACATGCGCAACCACTCTACCCTTATATGGGAAAGGGCATTATTGATTACCTAGGTCGATACTAGCATGGTGCCCGCATTACTAGTGACGGGAGTGACATGAGGTCACTCTTGGGACGGGGTCGCGCTTGGAGAGGCGGCCATGACTGTCTTTACAGGGCACCGGACACACCGTTGGTACCCCGTGCTTGTGATATGTGATGAATACGGAGCGAGTCTCCACAAACCTTGAGATGTGAAATGTTTGGCACAGGGGCTGTTACCAATTGAGTGGACTCCATATTAGTGTCGCCTAGGGAAAGATAGTGATCGGGTGCTTACCCCGGGTACTTGAGGTACCGCGGGTCGTGGATGACACGGAAGTTCCCCGGATCTAGTGGGTAAAGTGTGCAACCTCTGCAGAGTGTAAAACTATTCGAATAGCCGTGTCCACGGTCATGGACAGTTGGGTAACCGCTCTTGGGCTACGTCCAATGTTTGCGAAACCTGATGTGTGTGTGAGGAAACAACATGGTTCAGTGATATTGACGAAGTCAACATGGTTCAGTCATATTGTTGATGTGATTGTGAGGAAGTCACAATGAGCTTGAGCATGAGTTGATTACATCTCTTCCGTTAAAATGATGTCTATGACCTCCTGATACTTGTTACAGACGCATGCATATCCTTGTTATATGTTGATCATACTTGCACATGAAAAACTAGCTTTCCGCAAAACTACCAATTTAGTAGTAGAGCCTTGCATAAATTATTCTGTTATCACACTTGGGTTGCTTGCGAGTACATTCAATGTACTCATTGGCTTGCCACTGGTTATTTTATTGGCCAGGCATGAGAGCACAGGTTATGATGAAGATTCTTGGTGACGAGCATGCGAGCTAGGACGCTTCCCAGTCAGAATGCCTGTAGGGTTAAGGCAGATGGCATGGGTCCATGTTGTCGTTGAAGAATTTTTTTTTCGCTGCGATGATATACTCAAGACTTGACCATTATGGTCCTATTTATGTAACACGGTATGTAAGGATGTAAGACTCTTGTTATTCAGCTTCTGTGTGTTCAGTGAGCATTGATCTCTGGGATCACTGTACACGTGCATTCGGTGATCACGACTTATGAGTCGGGGTCCCCACAGGGTTGGACCGAGGGCTTGCCCAGGCGCTCCTTTTGTCCTCGCTCACCTTCAATGGCCGTGCCCGGAAGGAGGGGACAAGAAAGGGCATCATGGGTCACTTATCTTCTTTCAATCTTAAACTTGTAGGCAATTGCCAAACTTTAATTTAAATAATGTAATCCCTCGAGTCCATCTTTGTGTTCTATTATGCTTGTACTTGTATTAGCATATGAATGAAAAAGATAAACATTGCCGGGAACCCGCGTATGTGTATGTCCATGCCGAGGTGGAATGCCTATTTATTGTAATAAAACGAGTTTTCTCGGCAAGCTACCTTGTCGGCTCCCTCTTTGTCTGCCGGAGAACTATGTCTGCCGAGGAACAGACAGAGGGGCCAGCCCCCCGCCAACTCCCTTTCACTAAAGGCCACTACAACCATCTCGCTCGAAGCAACGTTCGAGTATGGGATGGGAGCACCTCAGCCTCAAGAGAATCTGGCGCAATTTTCTTATGCACAAGTTATAGCTTACAGAACACTAAAGGACAGGAGGTCGAACTTGTTTGTTTGGCTTGCCGGGGATTGCAGTGCCATGCAATCTTCTCAACTCCATGTCGAATCCAAGTCAACGGTAGGAACCTACAACTTCATGTGGATGAGAATGAATGCATGATGCAATCCTATCTATATGAATATGCAAATGCTCATGAAATGCTTATACAGTGATCCTGCTGTAATTGTGCATGCATGCAATCTTAGTTGCCCCCCCCCCCTACAGCGCTTCTTTATTTTCTCTTGAACGGGGTCATCGCCCTAGCTCCGTACAAGGGGTTACATGCAGCTAAGGCAAGGCATGTACGGATGGGGTGGCTGCCAGGCGACAGCCATGCTTTATGGGTAGTACTTGCGGAGATGCTCAATATTCCATGAGTTTTGCAACTGAGTACCATCTCTAGTCTCCAGACGGACTGCGCCAGGTCTGGTGACTCGTACCACACGGTAAGGGCCTTCCCACTTCGGTGACAGCTTGTTTGTACCCTTGGAGGACTAAACGCGCCTAAGGACAAGGTCACCTTCCTCAAAACACTGGGCATGAACCATGCGACTGTGATAGCGATGCAGGGCTAGCTGGTAGCATGCAGCACGCGTAGCAGCGCGGAGACGGTTCTCTCCGAGTAGCACAGCATCGTCACGCCGGTGCTAAACTTGAGCTACTTTATCGTATCAAAGCACTCGAGGAGACCCGTAAATGAGTTCCGTGTCGATAACTACTTCTGCCCCGTAGACCAGGGAGAAGGGAGTCTGCCCAGTAGCTCGGTTTGGTGTTGTTCTGAGGGACCAGAGACCTACCGGGAACTCCTCAATCCACCATCTTCCGTGCTCCTGCAGCGTATCGAAAGTTCTTGTTTTGAGTCCACACAACACTTTAGCATTCGCCCTCTCAGCTTGTCCATTGCTCCGAGGGTGTGCCACAGAAACGAATGAGATCTTGCATCCGAGGGTACGAACATATTGCATAAATGCATGGCTCCTAAACTGGGTGCCATTGTCGGTAATGATCCTTTCCGGAACTCCAAAACAACACACCAATTCAAGAACTTGATAGCTATCTGAGCAGTCACCTTTCTCACGATAGTCACTTCCGACCACTTTGTAAACTTGTCGATGGCAACGAACAAGAATTCAAAGCTCCGATTGCTCAGGAGGAGGGGCCGAGGATATCGAGCCCCCGGACCAAAAATGGCCATGAGAGAGGGATTGTCTGAAGAGCTTGGGTAGGCAGTTGTGTTTTCTTGGAATGGAACTGGCAGGCTTCATATGACGTGATGAGCTCAACCGCATCTTGGAAGGCTGTGGGCCAATAGAATCCTTGCTAGAAAGCTTTCCTAACTAATACCCTTGATCCAATGTGTGAGCCGCACATTCCTGTATGAATCTCAGCCAGCAGTTCCTTTCCATCCTCCCGGCAGACACAATTCAATTTCACACTGTTGGGCCTCCTTCTGTACAGAGTGTCATGGACAAACTGATAAATACTGGTCCTCCAGGCTACTTTTTCCGCTTCATCTTGGTTGGCGGGGTGGTTGGCGGGGAGTTCTCCGGTTAGGAGGAAGTGGACAATGTGCCTTGCCCAAGCTGGAGCCTATGGCTCGGCAACAAGGACTAGCGGCACCTCCTCTGCTGCGGAAGCACGAGTCTTGTTTGCGGGGTCCATTGACCCGGCTAGAGGGGGTTTTCCAGCAGGCTATGAGGAGTTGTTTACGGCAGGGTGTCTGCTGGGAGCGGATGGCTCGGCAGGGAGAGGCTTACCGTAGTCCAACTTTCTCCTTTTCCGGGGCATTGTTGCTCGGGATCCGTAGGGCTGAGAGAGACGGAGAACAAAAGTTCCTGGTTCCATAGGAAGCTTCTGCGCAGCACACTTTGATAGGTGATCAGCTATGTTGTTTTCCACACGGGGTACGTGCTCTGTTTGCAGTCCATCAAAGTGCTCCTCCAATCTCCTTATTTCCTCGATGTATGCCTCCATCAATGGACTTTGGTAATCCTTGTTGACTTGTCTCACCACAAGTTGTGAATCTCCTCGAATGATCAGTTTCTTAATTCCCAATTCTTCTTCAATTCTGAGCCCGACAAGGAGCCCTTCATAGTCTGCTATATTGTTGGTGGCTTCTTCCCAGGCAAAATGCATGTGGACGACGTATTTTAAGTGCTCCCCATAGGGGGAAACAAGAAGCACGCTAGCTCCTCCACCTTGTAGGGAAAAGGCACCATCAAAATACATAATCCATTCTTGGGGGGATTCCTTGCTGGGGATAGCTCTCTCTGTTATCTCCTCATCAGGGGTTGGCGTCCATTCTGCAATAAACTCTGCCAATGCCCTCCTCTGGATAGTCGATGTGCTCCCATACTTCAATCCAAATCTGGATAACTCCAAAGCTTACTCCACTATTCTGCCAATAGCCTCAGGGTTTTGGAGTATCCTTTGCAACGGAAAACGAGTGACAACCGTGATCTCGTGGGCTTGGAAGCAGTGGTGCAGTTTCCTTGAGGCCATAACGAGACCAAAGATCAACTTTTGCACACTAGAGTACCTTGATCTAGACCCCTGTAACAAGGAGCTAACGAAGTACACTGGGCACTGCACCACTTTCTTCCTTGCCGTGTCCTTGGGGTTGCTCTCGCTGCCGTGCTCACTGTTGTCCTGATTCTTTTCTAACTTTGCTATTTTTTGCTCGCTTTCTGCCTCATCCACTTCTTGCTGTGCTACCAAGGCTGCACTGACCACTTGGTTGGTTGCCGACAAGTACAAGAACAAAAACTCTTGGGGTTTGGGGCAACCAAGGTGGGCATAGAGGAAAGGTAGGCCTTCAGCTCTTGCAGAGCTGCATCTGCTTTCGGGGTCCATTTCATGGGCCCTGCCTTCTTCAAAATCTTAAAGAATGGCAGGGCACGCTCAGCAGACATGGAGATGAATCTGGTCAGTGAGGCAACGCATCCCATTAGGCGCCTCTCATCCTTAACTGTCCTTGATGCTTGGATCTACTCAATGGCTCTAATCTTGTCGGGGTTGGCTTTGATCCCCCGGTGAGATACGAAGAACCCAAGTACCTTGCCGGAGGGAACACCAAACACAAACTTCTCTTGGTTGAGCTTCAAATTGATCTTACGTAGGTTGGCAAATGTCTCCTCCAAATCCCAGATAAGTGTGGCCTTATCCTTGGTTTTGGCCACGACATCATCCATATAGGCTTCAATATTTCTGTGCAACTATGGCTCAAACCCAATCTGAACTGCCCTTGCAAAAGTTGACCCGACACTCTTCAATCCGAATGGCATGCGGATAAAGCATTACGTACCACATGGAGTGATGAATAACATCTTCTCTTCATCTTACTTGGAAATGAAGATCCGATGATACCCAGAGTATGCATCCAGAAAGGAGAGAAAATCAAAACCTGAAGTGGAATCCACAATCTGGTCGATGCGCGGCAAGGGAAATGGGTCCTTCGGGCAAGCCTTGTTGAGATCTGTGAAATCAATGTGAAGCCTCCATTTCTCATTAGCCTTCTGGACTACCACTGGATTTGCTAACCATGTAGGGTGCAGTACTACTCTGACCAAACCAGCTGCCTCCAGTTTCCTGATCTCTTCGGCAATGAACTGCTGCCTCTCCCAGGCTTGCTTCCGAACTTTCTGCTTCACAGGTCGGGCATGCGGGCATACAACAAGGTGGTGCTCGATTACCTTCCTATGAACACCAGGGATATCAGATGGTTGCCAGGCAAACACATCGATATTCTCCCGTAGGAAGGCAACGAGCTCGCTTTCCTTTTTGTCATCGAGGGTAGCGCTAATAGTGAAAGTACCATCAACGTTAGCCAGCTCTGTCGGGACCTTCTTCACTTGGGGTGCAGCAACCTTGGATCTCTTGCAATTCGAACACTCCGTCACGTCGTCAACGGGTGCTGTGCACTCGGAGGGGGCATGCTTCCGAGACTCCTTACCGGAGGTCCTACCATCCTTCTCCTTCCCTTTGCTTTCCTTGGCAGGAGTTGCTGCTGCCGCTGCCTCTGCTGCGACTGCATCCGGGTACATCTTGTTCACACAAATAATTGGATCCTTCTCATCTGATGGGATAGTGATGACTCCTAGTGGCCCAGGCATCTTCAAAGTGTTGTAAGCATAGTGGGACGCTGCCATGAACTTGTCCAGGACCGGGCGTCCAATAATCCCATTGTACGGCAAGGGGAGATCAAGCACAATCTTCTCAGTCCGATAGTTCAGTTCTCCCCCAAATGTTACCGGCAACGTAATCTTTCCCTTGGGATGGCTCCCGTCGGGATCAACTCCGTGAAACA
This sequence comes from Secale cereale, assembly GCA_902687465.1. Lineage (NCBI taxonomy): Eukaryota > Viridiplantae > Streptophyta > Magnoliopsida > Poales > Poaceae > Secale > Secale cereale. The sequence goes on from LR738710.1 coordinate 409,796,734, forward strand.
TGCGGTAACCTCAAGCTCCTTTTCTTATATCTGAAGCTTGTTGATGACTGCCGGGGAGATCAGATTCAACCCGGGCCTGCCGTCCACTAACATCTTTGTGACCTTGAGGTTGCGAATTGTTGGGGAGACCAACAATGGAAAACACCCTACCGTAGTGGTGTGGCTAGGGTGATCCTCCTCATCAAAGATGATGGGCATGCGTGACCATTTCAGCGGCTTCCGGGCCTCTGGTGCTGGTTCCACGACAGTCATCTCTCGCGTCCACCGCTTGTGCTGGCGGTGAGAGGCGTGCAAAAATGCACCCCCATCAATGGACAGGAAGTCCGTGGCCTTCTGAAACTCTTGCTCACTGGTTTCCTCTTTATTCCCTCCATCACTCACATTATCACAAATTACCTTCTCTTGACCCTTGGTGGGTTTTCCTTGGTTCTGAAAGGGTTTACCGGGGCGGTTTGCTTCACCGCCTCGGCCCTTACCACCAGTGGCATTATGACCTTTCTCCTTGTCATGCTTATCATATTCTGCCCTCCGCTCTTGAGAAGATGCTCAACCTGGTAACACTCCTGAAGGTCATGGCCCTTGGTCCGATGGTTCTTGCAATATGGCCCATCGCCCTTCCCAACTTTCTCGGCGGCAACGACTTCCCGGCAGGCAACGCAAGCGTTAGCTTCCTTGCCGAGGGCCTCTGCCTTGGCCTTCTTGCCGGCACTAGGTGTGTCTGATCTTTCCATAGTCATGGTTGCTTTATCTCTTGGTTTTTTATTGCTCTTCTTACCCTTTCTCTGACTGGTTGATTCATCCTCGTCTTCTGAATCAACATTGATACAATCTTCCTCTCCGGGAAACTTCCTTCCTTAATCCATCTAAGCAAACTTATCCACCAGTGTGTATAGTTCCTTCACAGTCATGGGCAACCGCATGTTCATCTTGGAACGAATGCGGCGGTTGCGCACATTGGACTGGAAAGCTGCTATTTCGGCTGCCGGATGGATATTTGGAATATTTAAAGGAACTTTACTGAATCTATGTAAATACTTACAGAGAGTTTCTCCTCCCTTCTGCTGAAGGAGCTGCAGGTCGCTGGGCCTGGCAGGCTCTTGGTGGCCACATGTGAAAGCACCGATGAACTCGTGGCACAGGTCTTCCCATGATGACATGGAGCCTTCTGGTAGGTGCATCAGCCAAGACCTCACGTTGGACTTGAGGGCCGAAGGGAAGTAGTTGGCGAACACATTCTCGTCTCTTCCCCAGATAGCCTGAATAGCGATGGTGTAGATGCTCAGGAACTCTGCCGGGTTAAGCCTCCCGTCGTACTTCTCAGGTATCTCTGGCTTGAACGTGCGAACGGATGACCAACAGACTTGCCATAGTTCTTGTGTGAAGGCAGGGTTGCCAACCTCAAATGGTAGGCACCCGCCAACATCGAGCACAAGCTCGTCGATGTTGAGACCGTCGTACCTGCTGGGCTGGCGGAGGTCGTCCCAGCGTCGATCTGTGACGACACGCGCGTCTCCACGCCGCCTATCCTCCGGGGCTCGATTTTGGCCAAGACGTGCTCGAGGGCCAGAAGAGGCCATCGAGACATCGTCGGGTTCTTGATTCTGCAGTGCCCGCATCGGCTGCCATGGCCGGGACTGCACCTCTGGGATGGCCCCATCCGTTTGGCTAGCAGTACGGGCGGTTGCTATTGCTTGGGGAGGTCGTGGCGGGCTAGCTTGTCGAGAGACCCCAACTTCGGTGAAACCAAGCAGGCTTTGGATGGTGGCACGCCACTCATCTATCTGCTCGGCAGCTGGCTAAAACCTCAGTAGCTGCTGGGGTCGCACCATAGCCTCCGCGGCTGTGCTTGGCATAGATGTTGATGATGTCGACCGCACTATCACCTGGCTCGTGACGGTGTCAGCGGTAGTGGCGGCCGCGGCGCCGCGCCCACGCTATTGTGGGATGACCACCTGGGCAGTGGGATTGCGTGGCGGTGGTGCTCGAGGTTGCAGAGGCTCGTCCGGGAGGAGGCACATGCGCCACGTTCGCTCCCGTGGTGGGGACAACCGAAGGGCGATGACTTGCCCCGGACCGAGCGCTGTTGCTGTGGCTGTGCCCGTCGGTGGGAGGACAGGGTGCGGGCGGAGTGACCCCCTCTCCCACACCTTGCGGAGCATGCCCGCCGACATGTCCTGCCCCGTGTTGGCCACGGAGGAACTGGTGATAGCGCCACCTGCTCCAACCACGTCCCCAGCAGCGTTCATGTCTTCGCTCGCATCCGCGTGCCCCGCGACATTAGAGGCCGCGCGCAGCGAAGCCTTCGAGGTGGATGGATGAGTAGAAGCACCAGATTTCTTCTTGGGCGCCATAGCTGATGGCGCCGTCGAAGATGAAGATGGTGATGAAGGTGACGCGCTGCGCATGCTTACAGATTCCCGGAAGCGAGACCCCCTACCTGGCGCGCCAAAGATGTTGCGGGATATTTGCGGCCACCTATGGGACTCGGAGGCCCCTTGCTAGTTCGGAAGGGGGAAATCACGTTGTACAAAGAGCAAACCAGCGCGTGCAGCGCGGCAGGGAGCACACAAGCAATTTACCCAGGTTCGGGCCGCTGCGAGGCATAAAACCCTACTCCTGCTTTGGTGGATTGCTGGTGGAATGGAGGTGGTGGAGCGTAGTACACTCGCCCGGTAGGGGGTGCCCTAGCCAGCAGCGACTAAACGCGTATGGGATGTGGGTTCATCTACTTTACAACCCCTGTCTACGATTGCCTTGGGCCTCCTTTAATAGATGAAGGGGTGACCACGGTGGCAAAGTAGTCATTATGCACTAATATGATAGCAAATAGTGCTATCATACCTAACTCTGCGGGCTGTCAGGGTGCATTAAATGCTCCACTTAGTGTCACACCACTGGTTGCCCGGCAAGGCTTGCCGGGCTATCTTGCCAGCTCCGCGCTTGTCTTCTCGACACGTCGCAAGACAGGTGTCATCTGCGGTTTCTTCCTGTAGGAACTGACTGCCATGTGGCTAATGATTGCCACTTAATCATCTTGCGCCTTGACACCGCATTGATTGACAACGTGGGTTGTGCTTGAGTGTTTGGCAAGGGGGTTCTGCCTCCGCGAGCTCCCGGCGGGCCCTGCCAGGGTGTTTCTGTTATCTGCTTCTGGGGGTGGCCTCGCCCCTTGCCGGGCTCGCTTTCCCGACAAGGGAGGACCTTTTCTTGGTGATGCCTTGCTTCTCCGGCTCGGCCTTGGTTTCTCTGACCTGAGCTGACACTCTGAATCTCTTGGTTTCTTATACTCTGTCTTGGGCTGGTGCTTCAATCTTGCCTTGGCGCTCGTGCACAGTTTAGGCAATAGACCCAGGGTTTGTTGCACCGACACTTGCTGGCGGACTGGTGCTGCTCTTTAAGCTCCTGTCACTTCCAGCTGTGTCGTTCCTGCATCTCCTTGAGGCCCGTTGCCACGGATTCCATGAAAGATAGGTCCATGACGACGACGGTATAGTCATCCACCTCTTCCACTCTCTAGTGCGGTGATATCAGTATGAGTTGGAGCTTTTCATCAAACTCCGAGCTGGGGGCTCCGAGTCCGGGCTGCGTCCGCACCAGCGCCAAGTTATTCGAGGATGGAGGCGCGGCTCCCGCTGAGGTGCCAAACAAGGGAGAGGGCCCCATGGTTCAGAGGGGTATCTTCTCCTCGACCACAACTCCTGACCCAGGCACACTACCGGGGATTTCTTCGGGCTCCTTCAAAGGACCCGGGGTGCTCCCGGCAGCTTGATCCTGCCCCTTGGCGGCGGCAATCTTGGCGGCCTCCTCAGTGGTGTCATTCCTTATGTCAGCCACCACCTCCAACAAATCTGGATCTTCACTTGAAGGAGCTGCAAGTAGATTCAGCAGTCAATGGCAATGATACAGAGTCACAGACAAGAAGCAAACCGATCAGAAAAAGCTTGAGGAGAAAAGTTGATGAGTTACCCGGAGAGGGCTACCGGGTAGAGGATTCGGTTTCCCCGACAGCATCAGCTGCCGAGCCAGAATTGCTGTCTCCACCATCGAAAACCACGGTGTTGCCCTGAGAGGGATCTTCCGTGGTGGGACCTTCTTGAAGGGGCTCGTCTTGAATGGTCCCCTCTCCCCTTACGGCCTACACGAGAGGGAACTCTTCACCACCATCACCGGTAGGCGGGATGTCTTCCACGCTCGCAGGCCAGGGGCTGAACTGGGGGCTTGTCGTCGGGGCACTCGTGTTGCTCCCTGCCGGGCGTGCCTTCTGCACCCTTGTCTCTGTGTGCCTGAGTCGTTTGGACCAGTGGATGAGAGTCTCCTCCTCCTCCTCCTCCCCGATGGCAAACATTAAGCCAGATCAGTTAGTGAACACAAGAAAGCATACTGATGAAGAGGCAAGCATGGAAGAGAAGGAAAAAGAAGTTCGTGGGCGGCGG
>LR738710.1:409801228-409844825 GCA_902687465.1 Secale cereale
CTGCTCCTCTTAGGGGTAGGGGAACGTAGCTTCCAGACAGCTTCGAGCCTTGCCGGGGCACGGGGGCTCCGATGGAGACGGGTTCTGCGAAGAGCTCGAGCTTGACTAGGCACCAAAGTCGTCCCCAAGGTCACCAATTGCTTAGCAAGGGGAGCTCCTACCCTGGAAAGCCGAGGAGAGTGCCGGCGCATGGCCTCGGGAATGCTAACCTTGGAGACGGCCTCCTTCGTCCTCCTTGCGGCTGGCGCCAGATCAGGGGCTGCCACTCTGATGTAGGGTGGAACCCTAGAGGCAAATCTTTCATGAAATCGAGGGGATCCCACAAAGAACACAATGAACACGGGGAGAAAAGACAAGGGGCAAACACTAAAGAACGACAAGAACAATCACACATACGCTAGATCGATGAACAACACGAGTATCACGATGATCCAAGCACAATAATGGCCGATACCAAAGGTAGTCTTCTCTGTGAGGAGGTCTTGAGCCCACGAGGGGTCTTCTCCATGAGGAGGTCTTGAATCCGGTGTGGATCTTATCCGTGGAGGGGCTGCGGTCTCTCAAAGGAGTAGAACCACTCGATGAGCAAGGCTCTAGCTCTAAAGATGAGCTATCACAATGCTAACCCTAGAAAGGAGGAGGTGGAGGTCTATTTGTAGTCCAAGGAGTAGGTTGGGGGATACATGGGTCAAAACCTGCTTCACCGCACGCAGGCAGGCCGGTTGTACCAGTCGAGGGGGCGGTTGTACCGCTGGGAGCTCATGCACCGGTTCCTGGAGTTGTCCGCGGAGGTAGTCAAGTGGTTGTACTGGTGGTTGGGCGGTTGTACCGGTCTGGTCACCGCTGGTGGGAAACCGGGGATGTACCGGCCTTGCGCCGCTTGATCACAGAAGGTTGAGCGGTACCTGGGCAGTAGTTGGGTGGTTGTACCGGTCGAGCGGTTGTACCGGTAATTCTGGACTGGGAAGTTTTCCCTCCATGCTCTTGGCGTCCATCTTGCACCATGACTTCTCCTTGATACCTAAGCATACAAAGTGTCTCCATTTGAGGTAGTAGCCATGTCTCAAGTTGGTCAAATGGGAGTTCAACAAGGAGAGAGTTACCCTCGGTTTCAAGTGCTCTTGCACGAGATCGTGTCATCGATCCGCTTAACACTTGGGGAGATGGGTCCATGGGTATGACCATAGGATGCTCCGCATCATCTCCCGCCCCCCCTTGGTAAAGATCCGACCTCGGATCAAAAGCTTCATCACCATGGTAGGGAGAGAGGTCTTTGACATTGAAGATGACGCTCCCGGAGTACTTGTCACGTGGGATGTCGATCTTGTATGCGTTGTTGTTGAAGCGTGCATGCACCTTGAATGCTCCATCGGCTCGAGGTAGTAACTTGGACTTGCGCTCGTTGGGGAACCGTTCCTTGCGAAGATGTAGCCACACTAGATCTCCAATGTTGAATGTGATGGGTCGCTTGAATGCTCCATCGGCTCGAGGTAGTAACTTGGACACGAGTCATTGAACTTGATGCTCGATGGTGTGCCTTGTATCTTCGTGCATCTTCTTGAGATAGCTTGCTCGTGCACTTGCGTCCATATTTATGCGCTCTTGTATATGTAGAGGAAGAATGTCCAATGGGGACAACGGGTTGAAGCTGTAGACGACATCGAAGGGGGACTTGCCAGTTGTTGAGTGTCGTGCATGATTGTAGTCATACTCGGCGATGGGCAAACATTGCTCCCATTCCTTGACGTTCTTTTTGATCAACACGCGAAGAAGCGTTAAAAGCGTGCAGTTTGTCACCTCTGTTTGGCCATCGGTTTGTGGGTGGTATGCCGAAGAGAATAGTAGCTTGATTCCGAGCTTGGCGCAAAGTGTCTTCCAAAAGTAGCTTAGGAACTTGACGTCACAGTCCGAGACGATCGTCTTGGATACTCCATGTAGGCGCAAGATTTCCCTACAAATAAGATTTGCAACATGTGAAGCATCGTCTATCTTGTTGCATGGAATGAAATGAACCATTTTGGAAAATCTATCCACAACGACAAAAATGAAATCCTTTCCATTTTGAGTTCTAGGCAAACCAAGTACAAAGTCCACGCTAATGTGTTCTCAATGTTGATTTGGAATAGGAAGTGGCATGTAAAGACCGTGGGATTGCGCTTTGGACTTAGCATTGAGAGATGTAGAGCACCGGTTGGTGAAGCGTGAGACGTCACGGAATATCTTGGGCTAATAGTAGTTTTGGATAGCATCGCAAATGTCTTCTCGCATCCGAAATGTCCCATAAGTCCTCATCCATGAGATTCTTGAAAAAGTAGCAAACAAACAGAAGACTCGGGAATGCAAAGTTTGTTAGCTCTCATAAGATAACCATCCTTGATATAATATCGTTCCCAAGAGGTATACGTCTAACATTAGCATAAGGATTTGCAAAGAAAGTATCATACTTATACAAGTATTTTATTTGATCAAAGCCAATAACATTCCACTCAAGTTGGGTAACAAGCATGCATTTGCGGGAAAGTGCATCCGCCACAACATTCTCTTTGCCTTTAATGTACTTGATGACATAGGGGAAATACTCTATGAACTCACTCCACTTAGCATGATGCTTGTTCAACTTAGTTCGACATTTAAGATATTTGAGTGTCTCATGGTCCGTTTGAAGAATGAATTCATGAGGGCGGAGATAGTGCTCCCAAACATGCAAAACTCTCACTAAGGCATACATCTCTTTGTCATAGATGGGGTATTTAAGTTGCACTCTAGAAAGTTTTTTGGTAAAATACGCAATGGGGCACTTTTCTTGCATTAACACACCTCCTATGTCGGTACCTCTAGCGTCACAATGTACCTAGAAAGGTTTGTCAAAGTTTGGTAAGGCAAGTAAAGGTGCATGTGTCAGCATGTTTTTAAGCTCATTGAACATGGTGTCTTGCGAGGACCCCAAACAAAGGGTGCGTTCTTCTTGCTCAAAGCATGCAAGTTATAGCAATTTTGCTAAATTCCTTCACAAATCGTTGATAGAATCCGGCTAGGCCTAAGAAGCTATGCACTTCAAGCAAGTTCGTCGGTGTGGGCCAAGTTTTAATAGCTTCAACATTAGTTTCGTCTACATGCACACCTTTGGATGACACTACAAATCCTAGGAATAGAAATTTGTCTACACCGAATTAACACTTTTTCATGTTGGCATAAAGTTTTTCCTTGCGGAGGGTGTGCAAAATGGTGCTAAGATGATTCACTTGATCTTTTAGAGAATTGCTAAACACGAGGATGTCATCAAAGTAAACTACTACAAAGACTCCAATGTACGGCCTAAGAACATAGTGCATCACTCTCATAAATGTGCCGGGTGCCTCGGATAAACCCATAGGCATAACAAGCCATTCGTATAACTCAAACTTCATTTTGAAAGAGGTTTTGCACTCAACACCCTCTTGTATGTGAATTTGATAATAGCCACTCTTAAGATTAATCTTTGAAAAGATTGTGACTGCAATAAGCTCATCAAGCATATCATCTAAGCGCGGTATTGGGTGACGATATCTAACGATAATAGCATTAATGGGATGGCAATCTGAACACATACGGTAAGTACCATCTTTCTTGGGGACAAGGATTACCGGTACTCGATGCCGTGAAGATGAGGTAGTACCAGAGGTACCTCATCGGGAAAGACATCTTGGAATTCCTGCAACAATTGAGACAACACTAAAGGTAGAGGTGGTGAAGTGTTAGTTGGCTTTGCTTCCCCTTTGCATAGAAGCACAAGGTGAAATACACTAGACGGGTTCTCACACACTTCTCTCATCTCAGTTTTGGTGGCGAATAACACTAGTTGCTTCTTGTCGCTCATCGTGGAGGCGCTGGAATTTGGCTTGTGGCTCTCACTCTCCTTTTGGTGGCTCGTTCTCTCACCATTCTCTCCACGATGGTTGGTAGATACTTGCTTGTCGGCGACCACTTGACTTGGCGACAAGGGACGTAGCACAAAATCCTTGCCCTTCATTCTGAAGCTATAATGGTTGGTACGTCTATTATGGGTGACTCCACGATCTTATTGCCATGGCCTTCCAAGGAGGAGGTGGCAAGCAGACATAGGTACCACATCACACTCCAATGTGTCCTCGTAAGCGCCTATCATGAAGGATACTTGCACGGTGTGCTCGACTTGAATAGTTCCAGCATCGCTAAGCCATTGGACCTTGTAGGGGTGAGGGTGCTTTGTCTTGACTAATTGAAGCTTGTCGCATTGCTGTTCACTTGCCAAGTTGTGACAACTTCCTCCATCGATTATAACCTTGACGGAGTGTCCATTGATGTCGGCCTTGGTGCAGAATATGTGAGAACGTTGGTCTTCATCTTGTTGATGTTGAAGTGTCAATACTTTGGAGACAATGAGATTGGGACTCGTCTCATTGTCACAAAAGACTTGATTCTCTTCATCCTCATTCACTCAACGATGCATGGCCACATGCTCAAGGGCTTCCATCTCATCATCGCTCATAGAGTCATAGGAGCCATCATCGTTGATGATCATGGTCCTTACGGTTTTGCAATCAAATGACTTGTGGCCTTGTTCTTGGCATTTGAAACACTTGATGGAACTCATCTTGGAGGTATCCTCGGGTGGAGTTGTAGATGATGAAGCTCTCTGCTTGAAGTTGTTTGTAGTTTGAGGACGACTTGATTTTGTCGAAGGCTTGTAGCTTGACTTGTCACCTATGCTTGTAGATGGTTTGGTAGAGGTAGGAGTTGCCGAAGTCGTTGAAGCTTGGTTGTAAGAGCCATAGTTCTTGGAAGTGAACTTGGAGTACTTGTAGTCCTCTTGTACTTGTCGTTTCGCTCTGGTTGCTTGGTGTACTAACTCTAGGATATTCATGTATGGTTGGAAGTCCACAATTTTGTTGATAGGATAGTTGAGTCCATTCAAGAATCTCTCCATTGTTTGCCCTTCATCCTCCATGATGTTAGCTCTTATCATGGCAATCTCCATTTCCTTGTAGTACTCTTCAATGGACTTGGTTCCTTGCTTGAGGAGTTGCAATTTTTTGAACAAGTCGCGATGGTAGTGTGTTGGCAAAAAAACATGCTCGCATTACATCCTTCATTTGACTCCAAGTGGTGATGTGTGGTTCGCATTTTGCTTCTCTCTTTCAGTGACTTGCTCCCACCAAATAAGAACATAGTCTTGGAACTCAAGGGATGCCATCGCGATATTCTTTTCTTCATCAAAGTTGTGGAGTCAAAAGACCTTGGCAACTTTCAGTGCCCATGAGTGGTATTCTTCGGGGTCAATGCTTCCAGAGAACTTTGGCATTGTGAACTTGAGCATCCCATTGTGGTTTTCTTCATTGTTGGGTTGCCTATTGGGAGGGTGTTCTTGGCGTTGAGGATTGTCAACCTCATGTTGCTCTTGGCGAACTTGTGGTTCTTGTTGAGCTTGTTGTGCTTGTCTAGCTTGAGGAGGAGCCTGGCGTTGCATTCTCTCTTGAAAGCTCCTTGCGTGAACTTCATCTGGAAGTGCTTCTTCCTCTTGGCGAATGTGTCGATGGCGTGCGGCCACATTGCGATTTGAGTCACATAGTGCATGTTGTGCTTCAAGAGCTTGCTCTACTCACTGTTCTTGTTCATGGCGTTGTGCTTCGGCATCATGCTCTTCTTGGTGTTGGCGCACTCACTCTTATTCTTGTTGGCGTAGTCGTTGACGTTCTTGTGCTTGCTCAAGTGTAGCTTAGTTATGACGTTGTCGATGTTCTTGCTCTACAAATAGCTCTTGGGAGCTCTTGTTGTGAAGTGGATTCCAGTTGTCATGTCGGTCTTGGCTCGCGGCTTGGCGAAGTGTATTCGATGTAGGTGTACTTGAGCCGGAGGTGTAGTCAGTATGACGACTTGAGCGGCTCTGGCTTTGAGATGACCAAGAGGAAGAGCGTCGATTGATAATCAAAGTCCGTAGCTCATCAATTGAGATGACATGTTGGCATTGATGGTGTCGAATTGCTCTCTTGTGCGCGCTTCAGAATGTTTCAAGTCGGTGGCGAGTAGCTCAATGCGCTCTTGCATAGCTTCGTTCTCTTGATGTAGAGCTCGTTGAACACCAAATAGATGTAGTTTGGTGATGTAGTTGGTCGATTCTTGAGGATCATCAAATAGCGGTTCGAAGATGTACTTGGCCTATCCATCATTGCAAGCAAAAATGTGAGTGGAAGAAGGAAAAGACAATACCAAATGTACCTTGACCGATATTGATAAAGGATCAAAGATCACTCAATTATGTAGCCAAGAAATAGCACAATTGGTACCGTATCTTGTCGATCTCTCACACCTACACAATAAAAGATTTTGGTGTAGCTTGGTTAGGATGGTGAACCTAAGTATGCAATTTTTAATAAGACTCAATGGTGTTCAAAATGATTCGCAATTTGCCAATGCAACAAGAAGACCAATAGCTATAAAGGTACATGAAAACACACATGCAAATAGATAAATGGGGATGTGCAAACCAAGGTTGAGCGCAAAATGTGGAATCCACTGAAAATGCTCTTATTGCACACCAATAAAGAGACGCTAGCACAATTGCACAATAGGCTGATACGAGACTTGTGCACGATGTACTAGGGAAATATGCAACGACTTCTATCCCAAGTATGGTATATGCTTGTTGTTTCGATGATATGTGTCGGTGTACTAAGATAGGGGTACCTTAGTAGCCCAACTTGTGCACGGGCAGTAGCAGCTCCCCGTGGCAGGGCTTACCACGTGCTCGCCAAGAACCGTTCTGGTCCCTATGAAGCCATTCAAGAACAAAGTATACAAGTCAGAAGATCAAGGCCCCGGCAAGAGGAGCTTGCCGGGAAGGCCGCACCAGGCTCAAAGTTATCACTTTAGCACAAGACCCTGGCAAGAGGAGCTTGCCAGGAAGGCCAAGGAATACATATCTCAAGAGATGCCTCGGCGCATCATGCGCCCCGGCAGGACCCGGGGAGCGACAAGCTTCCGGGCCCGGCAAGATCACGACCCCGGCAAGGTGCTTGCCGGGGAAACCTACGCTGTGTGCCCGCGCTCCAGCTCATCTGCCCACGCGTCGCCCTGGGGCCCTTCCAGGGACGCGTGGCAGATGGCTGTGCAGCCTGGGGCACACCGTGGCAAGCCACGGTGACGAGGCTACCGCCGTGGCGAACGGAGAAGCATGGACGGACGCTTTTGGGGGCGACGGCGACGGGCATTTAATGCCCTTGTCCCCCACTGTCAAAGTTAGGTGAAGACCACTGTTCATATACTGTTCATGCACTGTTGCAACTACCACCAAATTTACACTTTTAGCCTCCTCTACGATTGACACCTGTCGGTGACCCCTTTGAGCTATAAAAGGAGGCCCATGCACAACGTAGAGGGGGTTCGAAACCTAGACAACTCTCTTGCTCGGTGCAGCTAGTACTATAGATCTTCAAGCTCCCGAGCTCAAGAACTCAATACAACCTAAGCAGGAGTAGGGTTTTACGCGTCCGCGCGGCCCGAACCTTGGTAAACTGCCCGCGTGCGCTCCTCGATCTGCTCTCCGTGCTCCCTCCGCTTCCTTACCGCAACGTAGAAGGGGCTCCGGTCCCATAGGTGCTCGTGGGAGGACAGTTTCCCCCGACATCTTTGGCGCGCCAGGTAGGGGGCGTCGAGGTTGTGCGAACCTGATCCGGCGCTCACGCGGGCGCAACCTTCAGCAACTTCACCAGCTTCATCAACCTCATCGACAGCATCAACATGCCTCCGAAGAAGAAGGCTTCGGAGGTCGGAGGCTCGTCTGCATCGATCCCACCGCCACCAGAACCAACGGTTGGTGGAGGAGACGCCGGCGGAAGGGTGGTCATCGGCGAGGAAACTCACGGTGCCACCAAGTCCAAGGACAAGACTGACGACCGGGCGAACTCCAAAGCCTCGGTGTCAGTACACGCCCCACGTCCCTCCCAGGAGGTGCAAGACCAGCAGCGGCGTGGTACGGGAGGTACCATACGCTTGCTGGGGCGTGGCCAAGCCGGAGGATCGCGGGATGCTCAAGGCCAGCGCGCTGGTACGAGCAAGGCGCGGTCGCCGGGGCGGGAACATGCTCCTTCTAACGCGGTTAGAAGTCCGAGCGTGTCCCGCTCCTCGCACCGTTCGCCACCGTTTCCCTCCTCTCCAGCAGAAGCTCTAGCAAGAGCACAGCTGCTCCTCGACTTCCCTCCAGCGGCAGACAAGGCCGAAGACTGGAGGGCAACGATTCAGAGTCTCATCGCCTTCGCCAACAACGACGCGCCTCAGCAGCCGGCAACCTCACGGCCGCGGCTAGTCGACCAAGCGAAGGCCGATGGCGACAAGACCGCCGGGGGTGCAACCACCGTGCACTCCCCGCCGCGGAAGCAGAAATCGCCACCCCGCCGGATCAACGTCGACGACGACTCTACGGTGTCGTCGGATCCGCGGGCTTGCCGCGATCAGAGCCAAGTCCTAGACGACAGGCGGCAAGAAGACGCTCGGACTCGCATCGAGCGTCGACGAGAAGCCCGAAGACAGTCAGATCAGCGCGCTGGGACCGCTGTTGACATGCACGCGCCCGGTGAACCAGGCGACTTGCCGTATGCGGCAGGTTGCCCTGCGTTCACCCGAGAGCTGCGGCAAGTCCAGTGGCCCAGCATGAAGAATTTCAAGCCCAACGTACCCGAGAAGTACGACGGCAAGACGCACCCCTCGGAGTTCCTCAGCATCTACACTATAGCGGTGCAGGCTGCCGGGGGACGCGACGAGAAGATCCTAGCCAACTATTTCCCGCTATTGCTTAAGCCAAACGTCCGGTCTTGGCTTATGCACTTGCCGGAGAACTCCATTTCTTCATGGGCGGATCTGTGCCACCAGTTTGTCGGCGCCTTCACAGGCGGCCACAAACCCCACGGCCAGGAGAGCGATCTCCACATCTTAGCCCAGAAGGAGGGAGAGTCCCTGCACAAATACATCCAAAGATTCAGCCGCGTCCAGCACAACATTCCCGACGTCCACCCTGCCGCGGTTATCAGCGCGTTTCACCAGAACGTGCGTAACCGCCGGATGAGGGAGGAGATGGCCATGACCAAGATCCGGGATGTCAGCGAGCTCTACGCTCTGGCTGACAAGTGCGCGCGCGCTGAGGAGGGGAGGAGACTCCCCGGAGAGGATACTGGCGCAGGAGGAAGCGCCCCGGCAAGGAAGAACCGGCGGCGCAATAACAGAAAGAAGAAGAGCAAGGAGGTGCTGGTTGTCGAGTAGTCCGGCAAGGAGGCTCCCGCCAAGAAGGCACAGGCTGGCGGTTCCGGCAAGGAGCCCGCCCCTGTAGCGGCAGCCGACAAGCAGGACGGCTCCGACAAGCATTACTGCAAAATCCACCGCACCAAGGGCCATGATCTCCAGAACTGCAAGAGAGTGGAGTACCTCGTAGAGCAGCAGAAGGCTGAATACGAGCGTCGCGACAAGGAGAATGCCCAAGGAGGCGGAGGAGAACCCAGCAAGAAGCGGCCGTTCAATGGCCGGGGAGGACGCCGCGGCAAGGCCAAGCAGTGGCAAGGTGACAGACCTCCCCGGGGCCGCGACAAGGATGAGGATGAAGACGACGATGATGACATGGAAGAAGGAGACAACAGCGAGCAGGAGGTCCAAAAGGCCACAGAAGTTCTGTGTGTCGACGGAGGTGCCTCTCTGCACACTTCCCACCGCCAGCTCAAGCAGTGGGTGCGAGAAGTGAATGCAGCTGAGCCGCCCGTCGAATCACGCAGGCTGCTGAAGTGGTCCGGCATGCCCATCATCTTTGACCTTGAGGACCATCCTGACCGCACAACTGCGGTCGGATGCTTGCCGATGTTGGTCTCACCAACTATCCGCAACCTCAAGGTCACCAAGATGTTGGTTGACGGCGGGGCCGGCCTGAACTTGATCTCCTCAACTGTGATCAAGAAGCTACAGATCCCAGACGGCGAGCTCGAAGAAACCGGGCCGTTCCAAGGGATCAACCCGGGAAGGAGCAAGCCAAAGGGGAAGATTACGCTGCCAGTGACCTTTGGCGGGGAGCTCAACTTCAGGACGGAGAGGATCACGTTTGATGTTGCTGATATCCCATTACCATACAATGGGATACTTGGCCGTCCTGCCCTCGCCAAGTTCATGGCAGCTTCCCACTATGCGTACAACGTACTCAAGATGCCGGGGCCGATAAGCGTCATCTCTGTCCCTGGCGACAAGAAGGACACACTTATCTGCGCCGACAAGATCTACCGGGATGCAGCAGCCGCAGCAGAGAGCAACACACTTGCCGCTGAAGCTCCCGGGGGGAAGACCAAGACTAAGTCCGGCAAGAGCTCTGGAGCCCACTCCGGCAAACGCACCTCTTCGGAGTGCTGCGCTGCCGTCGAGGACGCACCATCGAGCTCCACCGGCAAGTGCAAGAAAGGAATGGCAGCTCCACCGGCAACCAAGAAGGTGTCCGCCAAGGAGGACGGCACTGGTAGTACCTTCACCATCAGTGCTACACTCGACCACAAGGAAAGCGCGCTCGTTGCCTTCCTACGGGCGAATGTCGACGTGTTCGCATGGCAATCGTCTGACATCCCCGGCGTTCCCAGGAAGGTAATTGAGCACAAGCTTGCTGTTTGTCCTCATGCGCGGCCCGTCAAGCAGAAGGTCAGGAAGCAAGCCGTGGAGCGCCAAGAGTTCATCGCCGAAGAGATAAAGAAGTTGGAAGCAGCAGGCCTGATTAGAGGCGTAATCCATCCTACGTGGTTAGCCAATCCAGTTGTCGTGCGCAAGGCCAATGGGAAGTGGAGACTTTGTATAGACTTCACTGATGTGAATAAAGCATGTCCCAAGGATCCATTTCCCTTGCCGCCTATTGACCAGATTGTTGACTCCACCACCGGATGTGAGTTGCTTTCATTTCTTGATGCATACTCAGGTTAACACCAGATATTCATGGCCAAGGAAGATGAAGAGAAGACTGCATTCATTACTCCATGTGGCACCTATTGCTTCATACGCATGCCTTTTGGATTGAAGAATGCAGGCTCGACATTTGCAAGGGTGGTGCACACTGCTTTTGAGCCACAGATACACAGAAATGTAGAAGCCTACATGGATGATATAGTGGTCAAGAGCAAGAGCAAAGATACCCTGATACAGGACTTAGAGGAAACCTTTGAGAATCTGCGCAAGATCCAGCTCAAGCTGAACCCCGAGAAGTGCGTCTTCGGAGTTCCCTCCGACAAGCTTCTCGGGTTCTTTGTGTCCCAGAGGGGGATTGAAGCCAATCCCGACAAGATAAAAGCCATCGAGCAGATTGAAGCCCCGAAGCGCGTCAAGGACGTAAGAAGACTTGCTGGTTGTGTGGCTGCCCTCAGCAAGTTCATTTCAAAGTCTGCGGAGCGCGCCCTGCCTTTCTTCAAAATTTTGAAAATAGCAAGTCCTATGAAATGTTCTCCGGAAGCGGAGGCAGCGCTGCAAGACTTGAAAGGATACCTGTCCTCCACTCCGATACTTGTCGCACCTAGGCCACAAGAGAAGTTGCTGCTGTACCTAGCGGCAACCAATCAAGTGGTTAGTGCTGCGTTAGTAGCGGAGAGGGAGGCATAGGATGAGCCCACAGCCCCGGCAAGCGCTTCCAGCGACAAGCAGGGGGCTTCCCCGATAAGCTCTGGCCCCGACAAGGACAAGTCTGCGCAGGAGCAAGGAGAAGTGCGAAGGAAGATGGTGCAGCGCCCAGTGTATTTCGTAAGTTCCCTTCTGCAGGGGGCTAGATCAAGATACTCTGGGGTGCAGAAGCTGCTTTTCGGCCTCCTCATGGCCTCAAGGAATCTGCGCCATTACTTCCAAGCACACGAGATAACGGTGGTCACTCGCTTTCCGTTGAAGAGGATATTACAGAATCCCGAGGCAACAGGCAGGATCGTCGAGTGGGCACTGGAGCTGTCAAACTTTGGTCTCAAGTTTGAGAGTACTTCAACCATACAGAGCAGAGCTTTGGCAGAATTCATAGCAGAATGGACCCCAACGCCAGATGAAGAAGTCCCAGAGACAAGCGTCCCCGTCCAAGAAGCGAGCAACGAGTGGATAATGTACTTTGATGGTGCTTTCTCGCTGCAAGGCGCCGGTGCCGGCGTGGTACTCATAGCGCCCACCGGAGAGCACCTCAAGTATGTTGTCCAGATGCACTTCCCCAAGGAGCAAGCGACAAACAATACTGCAGAGTATGAAGGTTTGCTTGCCGGCCTCAGAATTGCGGCCAAGCTTGGGATCTAGAAGTTGATTGTGCGGGGAGATTCACAGTTGGTGGTCCGACAAGTGAATAAGAGTTACCAGAGCCCTTTGATGGAAGCTTATGTTGATGAAGTGAGGAAGCTTGAAGAGCACTTTGAAGGTCTGCAAATGGAGCACGTCCCAAGAGCTCAGAATGATGTTGCAGATGGCCTCTCAAAGTGTGCTGCAATGAAGTTACCTGTGGAACCAGGAACCTTCGTGCTCAAGTTAACTCATCCATCCGTCACACCATCAGTTGGGCAAAACAAGAAGAGGAAGTTGGTCTTCGGCGACTACTTGTCGGCGGATCTTCCAGAAGCCGCCGCCAAGGTCCCCAAGATCAATAGCCAAGATGCTGAGGAACAGTTTGCTCCTGCAGATCCAAGGGTCTGTACAGTTGAAGCAGGCGTTCCCGACAAGCCTTGCCCCGGAAGGCTTGCCGGGGGACCATCAGCTCCGGCAGAGCCGCAGGTTCTTGCCGTAGAAGCTGAGGTTCCCACAGCAGCCCTCATGCCTTTAGTCCTTGTTGTTGATCCTCAAGCTCCAGCATGGGCACAGCAAATCGTCCGTTTTCTGCAAACTGGAGAACTTCCTGACGAGCCAGAAGAGATAGAGAAAATAACCAGGCAGTCGAGTATGTACCAGTTCGTTGGCAATGAACTGTACAGAAGAAGACTCAGCGGTGTCAGGTTGAAGTGCATTTCCAGGGAAGATGGACAGAAGCTGTTGGCAGAGATACATGGAGGCATATGTGGCCATCACATTGGCGCAAGGGCACTTGCCGGCAAGGCGTTCCGGCAAGGGTTCTTCTGGCCAGAAGCCCTCCAAGATGCAACTGCACAAGTAACCAAGTGTGAAGCGTGCCAGTTCCATGCCAAGCAAATTCACCAGCCAGCTCAAGCTCTCCAGACGATCCCTTTGTCCTGGCCCTTCTCGGTCTGGGGGCTCGATATTCTCGGCCCCTTTCCCCGCGCAGTCGGGGGCTTTGAGTACTTGTACGTAGCAATCGACAAGTTCACAAAGTTGCCAGAAGTGGAACCAGTGAGAAAGGTGACAGCACAGTCAGCAGTCAGGTTCTTCAGATCGATTGTTTGCCGTTTCGGAATCCCTAACAGGATCATCACCGACAACGGCACACAGTTTACCAGTCGCACCTTCATGCAGTACGTCCAAGACCTTGGCGCCAAGGTCTGCTTCGCTTCTGTTGCTCACCCGAGGAGCAATGGTCAAGCGGAGAGGGCCAATGCTGAAGTGCTGCGCGGGCTCAAGACAAGAACCTTCGACAGGCTGCACAAGTGCGGAAGAAACTGGATAGAGGAGTTGCCGGCGGCTCTTTGGTCAATCAGAACGACACCAAATCGAGCCACCGGACAGACACCCTTTGCTCTTGTCTATGGAGCAGAGGCAGTTCTCCCCACGGAACTCGTATACGGATCTCCTCGAGTGCTCGCTTATGATGAGCTCGAGCAAGAGCAACTGCGACAAAGATGATGCATTGCTCCTTGAGGAGGAACGTCTCCAGGCTGCTGTACGAGCTACTCGATACCAGCAAGCCTTGCGTCGCTATCATAGCCGCAAGGTCAAGGCCAGGAGTCTCGAGGAAGGCGACCTTGTTCTTCGGCGTGTTCAGTCCGCCAAGAATTCCAACAAGTTGACGCCGAGGTGGGAAGGCCCTTATCGGGTGAGACAAGTCACAAGGCCCGGCGCTGTCCGCCTTGAGACCGAAGAAGGCTTACCGGTTAGCAATTCTTGGAACATAGAGCATCTTCGCAAGTTTCACCCGTAAGGCGCGGTTGCCGTGATCCGCTCCGGCAACCACCTTTTGTACAAGTCTTGCCGCTGTTGCATGTAAACCTTTGTACAAAGCCGGGCGCAGATCCCGTGCATCAGTAAAGCTTTTGTGCTTCGCACTAATTGTCATTTCCATGCTTTTCTTTGTTATTTGCATGCATTATCTGACACCCTGTGCAACGCACATCCCCGGTAAGCACTAGCAAGCCATGAGGCCCTATACTTGTTTTTCCTCCTCTTTTTCTTTCCCTCTTAAGCAGAAGGAGTATTCCTCGCGCACAAGTTTGCCGGGGGGAAAGGAGATGGAGGCATGAACCAAGTACTGTTCAAGAAAGAGAAGCCTTGTCGGGGAGCAAACAATCTATGAAAGCTAAGTTACCAAAGTTTGAGTAATTCAAATTTTTCAAATTTTTTAGTTGTCTTCCTTGAACAACCACACTTTGTATGGAAAACCTGTGCGCGGAGGAACCTACCCGTGGCTAGCCGCACCCTTACTTTGTTTCGAGCATGCTCAACGACTTAAGTGAGCTGCGACAAGTGTCGCGCCCTTGCTTCGTTTTCGAGTTCGCTCAGCAATCTAAGTGTGCTGCGACTGGCTGCGGCAAGGTTTCTTGCCGGCAAAGGTATTGCCAGCAGGCTGCTAAGAGTCCAGCACTCAACGCTCGTGGCAAGGGTCCTTTGCCGGCAAGTTCCCTAAAAACGTAGGGTGGAATGCATACAAAGTGAAGGGACCAAAGCAAGGGAGATAACAATGCATTGATAGCTCAAAATAAGATTGTATATTACAAAGATAACTTGCCGCAATACTAACAGATTCTTATCCGTAACACGCTTTGCAGCGGCAAAGGAAGCAGAAAGAAAGGAATCTAATCTACGCGGTCGCCTTCACGCCTCGTGATCTTGCCCACCTTGGCGACGATGTGGGCAACCTGCGCCTTCAACGCCTCCTGGTCAGCTTCGGGCGGCAAGGTGCGGAGGACATTGACGAGGTTGATGCGGGGGTTGCGGTAGACGATCTTCGACAAGACCCGCTCCATGGTGCCCATGCAGAGCCGACGCGCCTCGTCGGCCAGCTGCACGGGGATCTTCTCCCGCAGCCGCGCAAGCGCTGGCGCAATTCCCCTGAAGAACAGACTCAACTTGGCGCTGTGGGGGAGACTCTCGTCCGGGGAGTACACGAGATGCTCCGCCCTCAGTGCCATCATCTCCATGTCAATATTGGCAGCGGAGGTGACCAACTCATCAGTCCACTGCTCCACTGCCCGGTTGAAGTTGTTCGCCGAGACGGCGGCGCTCTCCACCAAGGCCCTCTCCTTGCGGAGTTCGTCCTTCAGCTTCGTCTCGCGGTCCCGGGCAGCATCGAGCGATTCAGTCAAGGTGGAAACCTTCAGCTCTAAGTCAGCGATGGAGTTCCTGGCGTCAGAGAGCTCTGTGCCCTTCTCGGAGAGACGTACCTGCAGCTCAGAGTTGGTGTGGGCATCTTTCTCCCGCTCCACGTTGAGCGCAGTGACCCTCTCCTCACTCGCCTTCAGGTACAGCTCCGTCTGCGCCACCTTGGCCTCCAGGTCCTTCTTGGCGGTTTCTGCGGCGGCGGCAGCGTCCCTCGCCTCCTTCAGAGCCCTGCCGATGGCTTGCTCCCGGCCGGTGAGGTCGTCCTCGTGGGCGTCGAGGTCGACCTTCCGCTGGTTGAGTGCTCCTTCCCGCCGAGACAGCTCCTCGGCAGCCAATCGTTGCTGCTCCTCGGCCTCAGCTTTTTCAAGGAGGAAGGCTTGCTGCGCCCCGGCAAGCTCTTCACGCTCCTCTGCCAAGTTGCGGAGGGCCGCCTGGTTGGCGGCGCGGAGCTCCGCGGCGCGCTTCTCCAAGTCAGCTCCAGCCTTGGCAGCCAAAGCCTCCCGAGACTCCAACTTCGCCTGCCTGGCCCGATACAAGGCCAGGAGCCGACGAAGGAGTCCCTCCTCTTCGGGCTCGTCGCTGCTGCCGGGCGCTTCAACAACCTTCAATCCAGCGGAGGCGAGGACCTCTCCGTCAAAGGTCTCTCCCTCCGCGGGTGCTCGAGACGAGGACGCCCACGGGACTTGTATAAAGACCCCGTTGGCGGCCTCCAAGTAGACGCCCGACCGGTCCGCGGAGGCGGAAGGGTCGGCGGCTGGTGCAGCGTCCGGCGCTCCCGCAGCCTCCGGGCCAGCGGTATGGTCGCCGGTCCCTTCCCCTGCAGCGGCATCGGCGGTTGGGGCGGTCTCTTCAGCGGCAGGCTCGTCGGCTCCAGCCTTTCCCTCAGTGGCAGTGGCGTTGCCGCCATCGCCGTGCACTTCCTCCTCAGCGGTGGCCCCCGTCTCCATCGGCTCTGGGGCAGGAGGGTCTAGCAGAAGAAAAAGAAAAGAAAAATCAAGCAAATATCCAAAAAGACGAATTCAAGAAGAAGAAGTCACAAGGGTTACCTTCGCGGACTTCTTCGACGACAGGGTCCCTCGCCGGGGAATTCTCCCTTGGCGGCGGAGTAGTGGCCCCTGCTGGCGGAGGGCCGCCAGCGCCCTCCCTTGGCGGGGTGCTCACCCTTGTCGGGCTGCTCACCCTTGGCGGGGTACTCGCCCTTGGCGGAGTGCCCGTCCTTGGCGGAGCGTTCTCCCTTGCCGGGGAGTTCATCCTTGGCGGGGAGGGTGGAGCAAGTGGCTCGTCGGGGGCGACCTCTTGGTGCTCCTGCGGCTGCGGCTCCACTTCTGCATAAGACAACAAGACATCAACCAAGATGATAACCTCAAGCGCGGCCCGTCAAGCAGAAAGATAAACACCAGACTTACGCTGGGGGCTGCGCTGGGGGCTGCTCCTCGGAGCAGCAAGCTGGTCCGGCAAATCTGTCGCTGGCGCATCCTCCGTCGCTGCGGCAGGCTCTCGTCTTCGATGGTGACCACGGGGATCTTGGCCCTCTTCGCCATCCGCTGGGTCAAGGTCCTGGAAACAAAAGCAAGATCAGAACCAAGCAAGGAAAATCAAGACAAAATCAAAGAAACTAAAAGAATTGCAAGTACTTACTCCTCTTCCTCTTCGTCGGAGCTGAGGGCGGAGAAGTCAAACTCCGCCTGGTGTGCTCCCGCGCGAGGAGCTGGAGGAGAAGGCTCCCTCGGGCGCTTGGCGGGCTCCGGGGCTATGGGCTGTGAAGACCCGGCCCCCGTCGTCGCCGAGGACCGAGGGGCAGAAGGAGCACCCGTTCCGCTCCGAGAAGATCCTCCTCCGCTTGGCGCTCGAGCACGGGGTGCCTCCTTGACGACCTCGCTCGTCTTGGTGGCACGCGTCGCACGGCGTTTCGGCTGCTGTTGAGGCGCCTGTGGCCTCGCCGTCTCAGCTGCCTTGCGGAGGCGCTTCTTCTGTTGCTGCGAAGGGCTTGGCGGAGGCGGAGAGTTCTCCGAGGACGAGGAGGCATCGTCGTCAAGATTCAGAGATCCACCGGAGTCTTCATCGGAATCTCCAGCCTCGGCGTCCTCCTCCTCCTCGGCAGGCCCGCTGGACTCAGTGCCATGCCCGGCGGCCTCGCTCCCCCTGGCAACCTCGCTCGTCCCGGCAAGCTTCACGGAAGGCTCCCCGGCAAACTCCTCGGGCGCAATCTTCAGCAGCTTGAGGATTTCCGCCTCCTCTGCTTGACTCACTGCGTCCGCGGCCTGTGCCTCGTCCACAGTGTATCCAAATTCGCCCGCAGCCGCAGCTGCGGCGGCCTCCTCCATCCTAGAGGCAATGTAAGCTATATCCCGGTTAGTAGTATCCCAGGTGAGGCCCTTCTTCTCCTCGGCGTTGCGGGGCTTCTCGACCAAGTTGTCGAAGAAGGTCAGCACGGTCTCCGGTGGAGGCTCCAGCCAAGTGGGGACGATGCCATGGGAGTCGCACTCGGGCATCATCGCGCGTATGGAATCGCGGGCAGTACTGTTGCACAGCGGCACCACTCCCCGGGAAGGTTTGACCCACTCCGGGTGGGCAGGGTCATGCTTAAAGAGCTCCCGAACCATCCCTTTCAACTCCAAGACGGTGAAGTTGTAGTTCAATCCAGGGCGCAGCCTCATGATGTCTGCCGCATTGCCGAATTCCCAGGCGGGCCTCTTCCTTTCTTGTAAAGGGGCGATGCGGCAGCGGAGGAAATCTGCTCCAACTTCTCCAACAGTCAGATTGGCGACCCGGAGACGAATGATCCTAATGAGGGCGATCTGAAGCTTGCTGTCCTCCGGGGCCAATTCACTCCAATCCCTGCTGCGCACTATGGCAGTCTTGCGCGGCGAGGTAAAGGGCTCAGGATTAGCTTCCAGCACCCCGCACCAATCGGCTCTCCACTCCTCCCACTTACCGCGGAGCTCTCCCTTCAAGTACGCATCCTTCTTGTTCAGCCTGAAGATCCAGGAGATGCCGCCGGAGAGGGGAGCACCGGACTCTACTCTAGGCATGAAGAAGTGGCGGAAAAGAGCTACATTTGGATGAACCCCAACATAGTTTTCGCACAGATGTGCGAAAACGGCCATCGTAAGGATGGCGTTGGGGGTGAAATCTAGGAGCTGGAGGCCATATGTGTTCATTACATCACAAAAGAACTCCGAGTACGGAGGGCACAGACCACAATGGAAGAATGCGGCAAAGAAAAAGTACCCGCCGGGGAACATGTCGGCGGCGACGGCGGGGAGGACTCTCGTGCGGGGATGAGCTCTGGTCTCCCTCGCCCAGAACAAATAATATTTGTCCCGCAGCTCCCTCGCGCCAAGCCTCGGCACGAAGACCACGCACTTCTTCCGCAGGGCTGCCAGCTTCGCCGCCTGCTCGGACTTCTCCTTCTTGGCCTTGTCACTCTTCGCCTTGTCGCTCTTCGGAGCCATGGCGGGGGCGGCGAGGAAAGAGGCGAGGAGGTCGACGGTGCCGCGGATGCGGGAGACGGCGGAGGAAGGGAGGGGCTTGGCTCTCTATCGACCTTTGGGAGGCGGAGGGCGACGGGGGTTTCTGGAGAATCAAGGCGCAATGAAGACGATGGAGAGAACTGCCCCTGCTTCCTCTGCTTTTAAGGGGGAAGTGGGGGACGTTCCGCATTTCCTATTAAAGAACAGGCCACGATCTCTCCCATGACGCCGCAATCGACGCGTGCCGTTAGGGAGGGATGCGGCGGATACGGAAGGGGATACGGCTTGCCGTGGGCCGCGTGTGCCCGTGCACTGTCTTGGGCCTGGCCCAACAGCGCTCGGCACCGTGTGTGGCCCAGGCCCGGGGGCTCCTGTCGGTGTACTAAGATAGGGGTACCTTAGTACCCCAACTTGTGCACGGGCAGTAGCAGCTCCCCGTGGCAGGGCTTACCACGTGCTCGCCAAGAACCGTTCTGGTCCCTATGAAGCCATTCAAGAACAAAGTATACAAGTCAGAAGATCAAGGCCCCGGCAAGAGGAGCTTGCCGGGAAGGCCGCACCAGGCTCAAAGTTATCACTTTAGCACAAGACCCTGGCAAGAGGAGCTTGCCAGGAAGGCCAAGGAATACATATCTCAAGAGATGCCTCGGCGCATCATGCGCCCCGGCAGGACCCGGGGAGCGACAAGCTTCCGGGCCCGGCAAGATCACGACCCCGGCAAGGTGCTTGCCGGGGAAACCTATGCTGTGTGCCCGCGCTCCAGCTCATCTGCCCACGCGTCGCCCTGGGGCCCTTCCAGGGACGCGTGGCAGATGGCTGTGCAGCCTGGGGCACACGGTGGCAAGCCACGGTGATGAGGCTACCGCCGTGGCGAACGGAGAAGCATGGACGGACGCTTTTGGGGGCGACGGCGACGGGCATTTAATGCCCTTGTCCCCCACTGTCAAAGTTAGGTGAAGACCACTGTTCATATACTGTGCATGCACTGTTGCAACTACCACCAAATTTACACTTTTACCCTCCTCTACGATTGACACCTGTCGGTGACCCCTTTGAGCTATAAAAGGAGGCCCATGCACAACGTAGAGGGGGTTCGAAACCTAGACAACTCTCTTGCTCGGTGCAGCTAGTACTGTTGATCTTCAAGCTCCCGAGCTCAAGAACTCAATACAACCTAAGCAGGAGTAGGGTTTTACGCGTCCGCGCGGCCCGAACCTGGGTAAACTGCCCGCGTGCGCTCCTCGATCTGCTCTCCGTGCTCCCTCCGCTCCCTTACCGCAACGTAGAAGGGGCTCCGGTCCCATAGGTGCTCGTGGGAGGACAGTTTCCCCCGACAATATGATCCAAGATTATCAAGTATGACAATCTTAATGTTGCTATGGTTCTTGCTTAAAATCTCTTTGCTTATCTTTCTCTTTTGCTTAAAAGCTTGGTTGGCTCTTTCTTCTTAAGCTCTTTTGCTAAGACACGTATGCGATGCTTCTTGTACCATGATAGCAATTGTGTATATGCTATCACAACCTTGTGACACGATAGATGATGCCATGATAACAAGATGAAATATGATGCCGAGACAATACCAAGATTTTGTATGTGATGCAATTGAAGCTCGTATCGATGATACCGAGGTAACCACTAATGTGCACAAGTGTCGTTGCCCAACAATACTCTGATGGCCAGTCTCGATAGGAAAGCTACCCAAAATGGTCGATGATGGTTATCAATGCAAATGCAAGGTGGGATATACAAAGGTGTCATCGATGTTATCGTCCTTGTCGAGGTGGAGGGGTGGTGTTGCCGATGTCGTTCCATTCCAAGTTAGCCTAAACACCCGAGGAAACGGAGAAATCACAACTCAAGTAATCCAAGAAAAAACACGTCAAAATTGTCGGAGTCGAAGTCACGGTCCTTAAATAGGGTTAGGTTGGGTTGGTGGAAGTGTATGGTGGACTAGGTTATGCGGAAGTTGAGGTGGCGGTTGATATGGTGGAGGGCCTAAGCAAACTTTCCAAATTTCAAAATATTTGATGAGGTCTAATGATGATGGTGGTATTTTTGTGGGATCGGGGATGACAATATATTCAAAACGAGCTAAAGAACGTCAAAATCCTAGTCTAGATGAATTAGTTATGGTCTACACGGTCAATCAGCCGATGATGAAACTGGGAGGGGCGGTTGTACCGCTCCTCGATCGTCCTAGAGTTCCAGTTTTGCGGGCCGAAGTATCAGGGGATGGGTGTATCGGTTGTACCGCCTTGGTGGACGGTTGTACCACTTTTATCGGGAAAATGCCCAGATTTGGTTGCGGGATGAATTTTGGGGCGGAAATCGATGATTTCGGGGCAAAATTGAGAGGATTTTCTGAAAGGAAAGTGGGTAAAATATGGTAAAAGCTAGATCCACTTGTAATAAAGCAAATCCACGGATCAAAATCAACAAAACATCATCAAACCAACAAATCACAAAAAAAATTAGGGCTATTTTTGGTGGGGAATTTTTGAAATTGGGGATGAACACAATAAAATTAGGCTACCAAACGGTGGGGGCCTCCAAATTCGTGAGAAACCTTGGCTCTAGATACCAAGATGATGTAGGGTGGAACCCTAGATGCAAATCTTTCAAGAAATGGAGGGGATCCCACGAAGAACACAACAAACACGGGGAGAAAACACAAGGGGAAAACAGTCAAGAACGACGAGAATAATCACACATATGCTAGATCGATGAACAACACGAGTATCACGATGATCCAAACACAATAACGGATGATACAAAAGGTTGTCTTCTCCGTGAGGATTTCTTGAGGCCATGAGGGGTCTTCTCCATGAGGACGTCTTGAATCCGGTGTTGATCTTCTCCGTAGAGGGGTCGCGGTCTCTCGAAGGAGTAGAACCACTTGATGAGGAAAGCTCTAGGTCTAAATATGAACTATCACAATGCTAACCCGAGAAAGGAGGAGGAGGAGGAGGAGGTCTATTTGTAGTCCAAGGAGTAAGTTGGGGGATACATGGGTCAAAACCCGCTTCACTGTGTGCTGGCAGGCCGGTTGTACCGGTCAAGGGGATAGTTGTACCGCTGGGAGCTCATGCACCGGTTCCTGGAGGTGTCCGCGAAGGTAGTCCAGCGATTGTACCAATGGTTGGGGCGGTTGTACCTGTGTGGTCGCTGCTGGGGGGAAAACGGGGCTGAACCGGCCTTGTGTCGCTTCATCACACAGGGCTGAGCGGTACTTGGGCGGTAGGTGGGCGGTTGTACCGGTCGAGCGGTAGTTGGGCGGTTGTACTGGTAATTCTGGACTGGGCAGTTTTCCCTCCATGCTCTTGGCGTCCATCTTGCACCATAACTTCTCCTTGATACCTAAGCATACAAAGTGTCTATGTTTGAGGTAGTAGCCATGTCTCAAGTTGGTGAAATGGGAGTTCAACAAGGAGAGAGTAAACCTCGGTTTCAAGTGCTCTTGCACGAGATCGTGTCATCGGTCCGCTTAACACTTGGGGAGATGGGACCATGGGGATGACTGTAGGATGCTCTGCATCACGCTCCTCGATTGGCTACCCGCTTGCGGGGGCGCGAGTCCAAGATTGGCACGGGGGCTTGGGGGCCTTCTATGAGCCATGCCTCCTTAGGTACCTCCACTTCACCAGCCCCTTCTTCCCCCAAGGACTCTGTTGTCGTTGTGTACAGAGCCTCGATCCCGAAAAACCCGTCCCCAGCAGGCTCTTCCCCGGCAACCGCTTTCGGGACTTGCGTCCCACCCTTGCCATGGGACGAACCCTCGCCTCCAGCTTTCCCCCTCCCCTTTGCAGCCTTCGCAGCGTTCTCCGCTGCCTCGGAGCGGGCCGCCTTGTCCTCTTCTTGCAGCTTCCTGATATATGCCACCTCCACCTCGGAGGTGCATTTGTACATCCTAGTTTCCACCTTAGTGACCCTTTCTACTAAGTTGGAAGACCATGCCAGCTCTTCATCAATAGTAGGCAACTGCTAGTCGGCCGAGACACCGTCAGCATTGCACTATGGCATCCAGTGCAACATTTGACACCTAGTAGAATTGATGTTGAGCGGGATGATGTTTGCCTGTAACGGGAACAACCCAAATAGGCCAGACAATTGATCGCATAACCAGGCGTGGCCATAAATAGTTAAGTTGTTAGCCAGGCCTGCGAGCAATATCATCCTGTCTCCAGCATTCCCATACTCCCAGGAGAATCTGTCCCTCTTTTGTAGAGGGGAAATTCGGCGCAGGAGAAAATCTGCCCCCACATGCTCAACAGTTAGCCCAGCAGCCTTCAAGAAGGTGATCCTCTTTATTGTCGGGCGCAGTCTATCCTCGGTGAGACCAAATGCCCTCCATACGTTGTCGTGCTCCACGCATTATGTCCTTGCCTAGTAGAATTTAGGGGCCTTCTCGTCCTGAATCCAACACCAATTTCCCTTCCACTCTTCCCATCTGTTGCGCTGACTACCAGAGATGTAATCCCAGTTCTCCCTCCGCACCAGCCGCGGCATCCAGCTTATGTTGCCGGAGCGGTGAGTCTTGTTCTCCACCCACGAGACAAAAAGTGCATGAATAGATCAACGCCATGGGCTACCCCAATGAAGTTCTTGCACAAATGGGTGAAGATCGCCATGCATGACATTGCATTTGGCGTAAAGTCCAGGAGACGGAATCCGTAGACCGCCATCATTGCTTCGAAGAAATCCGAGAAGGGAGGGCAGAGACCGCAGATGAAATATGCACAGAAAAATCTATATGAATCTAGCGGGTCCTCTCTCCCCTCCACCAGAAGCTTGTGAGCGATGTGCCCCTGCGGGACGGCCCTCCCCCAAAATTAACCATACCTCGCCTGCAGGATGCTACTATCAAGATTCCATGGGAAGAAGAGGACGTCTCCTCTCTGCTTCTTGTCCAGCTCCGTCACCCTCTTGCTCCCCTCAGCAGCCGCCTCCTTTGCGTCGGCCATCGGCTTCCCCTTGGATGTGGGCTTCTTCCCCATATCCCCGAGTTGCAATAGGGGGTGCGGGAAGGAGATCGAAAGGGGACCGGCGGTGAAGGTTGGAGGAAAAAGTGGGAGGTTGCTTGGCTTGCTGAGGAAGATGATGCAGAGGTGAGGCAGGCGACGAATGTGCAGCGCTGTTCCGCATTTCCCCCTCTTATTGTATGTGATGGGGCGACGGTGCGGCTGTTAAGAAAAGTTACCGTTTTTATATTAACTACTTCAGTCCCACGTCCCCATGACTCGCGATAATTACGCGAAGTGGACGTTGGATGGGCTGGTAATCATGACGAACCATCGTGCACGTGGCTTCTTCTCCTGCCACATATTCATGCACTATTGGTGCCTAACCAAATGTGCCCAGCAGCACATATGGCTCAGGCCCAAGGGCTTATGTCGGGGTACACAAATAGGGGTGTATGTTCCCCCTGACTCGTGCCCGAACTACAAGCCAACATGCTCAAGGACAAGTTTGCAGCACCAGCATCAGATCAAGGCTCGAAGAAGGCAGCTCTTTGAGGAATCAGAGAGCTTGTCGAGCAAATCAAGATAACCAAGGCTAGCCGGAGAGGCTAGATATCATCGAAAGAAGAGCTTTCCTTGCCAGGCACACGAGCCTGGCAAGGTTGGATCGCCTCGGAAGAAAGCCTCAAACAACGCCCCGGCAGGCCCGTCGGGACTCGTGGAGGTAACTACAACCTCACAATGATGCACGTCGTCAATCAGTGCGGTGTCAAGCTCCTAAGTTGCTCAGTGGGAGCTCCCTGCCACATGGCAGCCACTTCCTATAGAAAGAACCACCAAATGACACCCATCATGAGATGTGTCAAGCAAGCAGGCGCAAAGCTCACAAAACAGCCCGGCAGGGCCTGCTGGGCGAACCGTGATGTGACACTGAGCAGCGCATTTAATGCGCTCTGTCAGCCTGAAAAGTTAGGTATGATAGCACTATTTGCTATTTAATCAGCATAAAGACTAATTTGCCATTGTGGTGACCCCTTAACCTATAAAAGGAGGCCCATGGCAACCGTAGAAAGGATTCAGCCATTCGAACCCACACACACATACATGCGCGACCGCTCTCGCCCCTAGGGAACCATGCCGTGCTCTTTTCCACCATTCCACCATCAATCCACCAAAGCAGGAGTAGGGTTTTACGCCTCTTTGCGGGCCGAACCTTGGTAAAAACGGCCCATGTGATCTATGATGTGTTGTGCTACGTTTCTCCGCTCTTTGTGCAATGTGCCCTTCCCCCCGTCGAACCAAAAGGGACTCCTATCCCATAGGTGGCCGTGGTTTTCCCGCGACATACGGGCACACAAAATAGCTGTTCGTCTGAATATTTTAGAGGTGGCACATGCAAATTTACTTAGGACGGTAGATTAATACCGCATATAGGTAGATATAGTGGACTCATCTGGAACAACTTTTGGTTGGGATTGTGATGCACAAGCAGTATTCCCGCTTAGTACAGGTGAAGGCTAGCAATTATATTGAGAAGCGACCAACTAGAGAGCGAAAATAGGCATAATCATGCATTGAGAATAATTACCATTGAATACTAGCACGAGTAGGATATAGACACCTTGAACAAAAAAATCGTGGAGGCTATGTTGGTTTTAATTCAACTACATGCATGAACATGTGCCAAGTCAAGCCACTCAAAACATTGAGAGGAGGATACCATATCATCATACTACATCACAATCATTTTAATGCATGTTGACACCCAAGATAAATCATTATCCACTTTGAGCTACTTAAGCATGGCATGAACAACTATAATCTCTAATGGTCATCGCAAACGTGTTTAATCATGACAAGCTGAATCATGCATACTGAGTTAAACATATTTACAAAAACAAAAACAAGTTGAGTTCATACCTGCCTTTCCGTGCCATAGTCACTTCATCAAATATTATCATTATTGACTTTCTCTTGCATGACCGAACGATGTGAGAATAATAATAGTGCAAGAGTGACCTAGACTAAGCTGTAATCTGCAAGTATTATTTCAAAGGAGAAAACAAAGTAACATGGGTTCTTTGTTAAATCAACAATTATTACATATGAGAGCCACTCAACATTTTCATTGTGGTCTTCTCCTCATACCGACTAAACGAAAGGGAACGAAATTCAGAGAAACACACTGAAATATTTTTTGAGTTTTTGGTTTTGTAGAAGAAAGCAAACTAAATAAAGAAAAGAAAAACGAGATAACTATTTACACGGGAAAGCTCCCAACAAGCAAAAGAATAAAAGAGAAATCTTTTCGGGTTTTTTTTAATGCTACAACTAAATTAAACTAAAAATAAAAACCGAAAAGAAGCAAGAATTATTTTGGGTTTTCTCAAAAAAAGTTAAACACACATTAAGAAAGAAAGAAAATAAAACTAGCATGGTTGATACAATGAAAAAGTGTGAACACCGACTAATGGAATAATGAGTGTGAGCATGAATGTAATGTCTATGAGAAACACCTACTCCCCCAACCTTAGGCTTTTGGCCTAGCTTGGTTATCACCATTCATGGCCTAGATAATAATCGGAATGGTAGCTTACAGAGACTCTCGGTGCGGCCTTCGCGGTCCGACGAGTAGCCTCAACTACCGCGTTGTACTCGCGTGCCTCGCTCTCAAGAATTTAGTATCTCGCTTTATTATGATAATCAAAGAGAACAAGTGCAGGCAAAATAACTAGTATAACGGTTTTCTGATTAACCATTAGGTTATAATTGTAAACATTGGCTGTAGCTTTAAGGAACTTATGGCGCTTCATGGCCTCAAAGTCTAGGTACATAATAGGTAAGATAGGATCATTGGGCCCTGGTGACACGCCCAGCTTCTTAGCTATACGGGAGGCATAAATACCACCTATCAGCATTACAACGCAACCTCTGTGCAATGTTTGCTCCAAGATTATAACGTTAAATTCCAGTTAAAGCAGTGTGTATGATACTCAAGTCTGGGGCACAAAGAGCACTGCAATCCTGTTTACCAGCAATGCATTTTTCATTAAAGAGTGGAAAATATCGAATTGATGGAAGTTGTAGACTTTTTATTCTAGCTTGGGTCACCCCCCTCTTCTCACCATAACATAGACTAGTCAAAAATGCCTCATACCGAGATTTTGGTGGTTTGTCCAACGAACCCCAATACGGAATTTTGGATGCAACACAAAGCTCTTCTAAAGGCATGGTGAAGGCATTATTATACATGTTAAATGAAACTCTAGACTCACGGGAATTATACTTAAATTTCTTAGTGAAAGTCTTCATGAAGTTGAGTACACTTATCTGCAATGAATGGGGTAAGCTCAGTATTGTGATCATATTGCGAATTCTACCTTAATGTGTGCACCCAACATAAATTCGTCACGCGGCCATAAGCACGATTTGGTGTTTGCATCCTGCATCGAGCTTTCACTTGGTTCAACATAGGACTGACGTATCGAGCTCTCACTCGATGATTCCTATATGGACCTTCTTCTCGATGAACTCCAAAATATGTGCATTTTATTTGCAAACAATTTTGGATTTTTTGGGTCACAAAAAAATGTTAAGAAAACTTCGCAAGATTGATAGCTGTTACTCATGTGGGTGCCTAGAGTCTATATCAAGCATTCAAACAACTTAGAACTTCAAGAATTCAACATGCAAGGTCATCTACAGCAGCACCAAGAGTAGCTAATTATTCTAAGTATAAACCACAAAAACAAAAACTAATTGGAGCAATGGAGGAGTCACATACCAAGCAACAACCCCCCAAAACAGTTTTAGAAATGGAGCTTCGAGCAAAGAGATTGAAATCCGCGGGTTTGAGAGCAAGAACACGAGAGAGAGAGAGAGAGAGAGAGAGAGAGAGAGCAATGGTGATTTTTTCTAGAGGCAGGTGATGACATGGGCTAAAGGGATAAGTGAGGGGGCCACATGGGGCCCACTACCCACCAGGGCGCGCCTGGGGTAGCTGTCGCGCCCTGGTGTCCCATGGCCACCGGGGGCACCCCGCTGTGATATTTTTAGGGCCAGAAATTCTCAAATATTCAAGAAAAAACCGTGTTAAAATTTCAGACCATTTGGAGAACTTTTATTTTTGGACACCTTTTTTATTTGCAAGGAAAATTCAGAAAACAGGGTATTCATGGCATTTTATTGTATTTAACTAAAAATAATGGAAAATATATAGTGGGTACAGAAAGTTGTGTCTACAAAATCATCGAAAACATGCCTCTAAAAATGATCCATTAATAAGGTTGAACAGGTCTTATTAACAACCACATTCATTTAAGATGAACTCGAATAATTTTCATAAAACACTAAGTTATCTTTACGGGGATGTGCATATCCCCAACAATAAGTATTTCATATTTTCTTTTATAAGTACGTATAGGGAGTTGAAAACCTCCAATAGTGTCAGTCGGTGTTTTTCCAATAATATGAATACCATTTACTTGCAATTGCTTCTTTGGAAAATGAACCGTATTCTCTTTACCATTAACATGAAAAGTGACATTGCTTTCGTTGCAATCAATAACAGCCCCTATAGTGTTCAAAAAGGGTATACCAAGGATAATCGACATGTTATCGTCCTCGGTCATATCAAGTATAACAAAGTCTGTTAAGATAGTAACATTTGCAACTACAACAGGCACATCCTCACAAACACCAACATGAATGGTTGTTGATTTGTCAGCCATTTGCAATGATATTTCAATAGATGGGAGTTTGTCCAAGTCAAGTCTTTTATATAAAGAGAAAGGAATAAGACTAACACCTGCTCCTAAATCACATAAAGCAGTTCTCACATAATTTCTCTTAATGGAGCAAGGTATAGTTTGTATTCCAGGGTTTCTTAATTTTGTAGGTACTCTATCCTTAAAATAATAATTTGCAAGCAGGTGGAGATTTCCGATTCAGGAATTTTTCTTTTGTTGGTTACAATATCTTTCATGTATTTAGCATAAGGGTTCATCTTTAAAAGATTAGTCAAACGGGTACGCAAAAGTCCTGGCCTAAGCATTTCAGCAAAGCGTTCAAATTCTTCATCATCCTTTTTCTTAGTTGGTTTACGTGGAAAGGGTATGGGTTTTTGAACCCATGGCTCTCTTTCTTTACAATGTTTTCTAGCAACAAAGTCTCTTTTATCATAGTGTTTATTTTTAGGATGTGGATTATCAAGATCAACAATAGTTTCTATCTCAACATCATTGTCTGGTTGAGCATCTACATGAACATCATCATTGTCATTATCATTATCACTAAGTGAATGTTCGTTACAAGACTGAGTTACAACATCAGAGATCGACACATCATTATCATCTTGTGTAGGTTTTCCTATGTCAGGTTTAACTGACACGTGCAAAGTCCTACCATTTTTATTTTTCTTTCTAGATGGACTAGCTGCATCATCGTTAATGCTTTGCGAGTCTTGTTCAATTATTTTATGATGACCTACTAGATAAAGTGGTTCCTGAGTCATTTTACCTCCTCTAGTCATTACTCTAAGAACATGATCATTCATATTATTACTCATTTCATTGGGTAACTCACTTTGAAATTTATCCACTTGTTCTAATTGAGTTTGAACCATAGAAGCATTGTTTCCTACTCCTCTTAAATCATTAGTGATTCTAAATAACAAGTCACTCAAGCGACCAATCATGTCAGAGTTTTTCTTTAATTATTTCATAACATAGGCATTGAAATGATCTTGCTTTCTAATGTAGTTGCCAAATTCATGCAAGCATTGACTAGAAGGTTCATTATAAGGGATGTCACCTTCATAAAACTTTAAAAGAGAATTTACCTCTACCATCTATGGTGGTGTGTCGAGACTATGTATTTATTCAATACGTGGTAAATTCTTAACATCTTCAGCTTTAATACCTTTATCTTTCACACATTTCTTTGCCTCTTGCATATCTTCGGGACTGAGAAATATTACACCCCTCTTCTTTGGAGTGGCTTTAGGCAGTGGTTCAGGAAGTGTCCTTTCATCATAAGTTTTCAATATATTATTCAATAATTCCTTAGATTGTTCACCAATTCGTTCCCTGAAAACACAACCCGCACAACTATCTAGGAAGTCCCTAGAAGCATCGATTAGTCCATTATAGAAGATATAAAGTATTTCATTTTTCTTTAGAGGATGATCAAGCAAAGCATTAAGTAATTGGAGAAGCCTCCCCCAATTTTGTGGGAGACACTCTTCTTCAATTTGCACAAAGTTAAATATTTCCTATAAGGCAGCTTGTTTCTTATGAGCAGGAAAATATTTTTCAAAGAAGTAGTAAATCATATCCTCGGGACTATGCACACACCCAGGAGTAAGAGTGTTGTACCAAGTCTTAGCATCACACTTTAATGAGAACAGAAATAACTTGAGAATATAATCGTAGTGAAGTTTCTCATCATGAGCAAATAGGTTGGCTATATCATTTAATTTAGTAAGATGTGCCACAACAGTTTCTGTTTTATAACCATGAAAATGATCAGATTCAACCAAAGTAATTAACTCTGGATCAACAGAAAATTCGTAGTCCTTATCAGTAACAAAGATGGGTGAAGTAGCAAACTTAGGATCATATTTCATTCTAGCATTCAAAGATTTTTCTTTCATCTTGCATAACAATTTCCACTATTCAAATAATCTTCCAATTCAACGATTTATCGTCCGATTTATCGCTACTCTTGGGGTGACTGATAAGATTATGCATTATCTTCACCGTTTATCGTTTGGTCCGATTTATCGCTACGACAAGCGATTTATCAGGAATCTAGTGATAAATCGGGCCTATTTGTAGCACTATGTTTGCAAAACTATGTTTATTTGCGTTTTGCGGGCCTTGTTACGCAGTATGTACTATTTTTCTATTTTGTTCGTCATTACACCAGGATTCAAAGGCTAGGAATCAAGGCAACACTTCTGTCCAATATTATTTTGGTGTTGAATATAGCATATTTTAGTGTTGGGAAGCTAGGATTTGCAAAAAAAATCCGATTAATAGTTGACCGATAAAATCGATTAATCGAGCAACTTCTGATTAATATCTAATCTCCAGCTGACCGAGACGATAATAATAAGTGATATCCTCAACACTGATAATTTGTTAAAATCATCACTATCCTTACAAGCAATAAGCGATATCCTCAACATTGATAATTTCTTGAGATCATCACTATCCTTACAAGCAACAAAGTCCGCATCCACCTCTCCCAACATAACATAACTGCTACCTCTTGAGCTTGCGTTGGTTTTTCCCTTGAAGAGGAAAGGGTGATACAGCAAAGTAGAGTAAGTATTACCCTCAGTTTGAGAATCATGGTATCAATCCAGTAGGAGATTACGTACAAATCGCCAAATACTTGCACAAGCAATCAAACAACTTGCACCCAACGCAATAAAGGGGTTGTTAATCCCTTCACGGTTATTTGCAAATGTGAGATCTAATAGAGATAAATAAAATATAAATTAAATATTTTGGGTTTTTGGTTTATAGATTGGAAAGTAAAATATTGCAAAACAGTAGATCCGAAACTTATAAGATGTAAAATAGACCCGGGGGGCATAGGTTTCACTAGAGGCTTCTTGCATGATAGCAAATATTACGGTGGGTGAACAAATTACTGCCAAGCAATTGATAGAAAGCATAAAGTTATGATGATATCTAAGGCAATGATCATGAATATAGGAATCACATCAGTGTCAAGTAGACCAACTCCTGCCTGCATGTACTACTATTACTCCACACATCGACCGAAATGATTCTGCATCTAGAGTATTAAGTTCATAAGAACAAAGTAACGCATTAAGTAAGATGACATGATGTAACGGAATTAACTCAAGCATTATGATGAAAACCCCATCTTGTTATCCTCGATGGCAACAATACAATACGTGTCATGTCCCTTTTCGTCAATGGGATTGAGCAGTGCAAGACTGAACCCAAAGCAAAGCACTTCCCCCATTGCAAGAAATACAAATCTAGTTTGCCAAACCAAACCGATAGTTCGAAGAGAATTACTAAGATATCAAATCATACATATAGGTATTCAGAAAATTCCCAATAATATTCATAGATAATCTGATCATAAATCCACAATTCATTGAATCTTGGCAAACACACCGCAAAAGAAGATTACATCGGATAGATCTCCAAGAACATCGAGGAGAACATGGTATTGAGGATCAAAGAGAGAGAAGAAGCCATCTAGATACTAGCTATGGAACCGTAGGTCTATGGTGAACTACTCACACTTCATCATAAGGGCAATAGGGTTGATGTAGATGCCCTTCGTGGTCGAATCCCCCTCCGGCAGAGTATCAGAAAAGGCCTCCAGATGGGATCTCGCGGCAATAGAAGGTTACGGCGACGGAAAAGTGGTTTCGATCAATCCTCTGATGTTTCTGGAATATTTCAGAATATATAGGCAGAAGATATAGGTCAGGGGAGTCACGGGTGGCCCACAAGGTAGGGGGGGCATGCCCTACCCTCCAGGGCGCGCCCTCCACCCTTGTGGACGCCTGTAGCTCCCCTGGCGTGTACTCCTAGTCCTCTGAATGTCTTCTAGGCAAAGAAAAATCCTCGTAAAGTTTCATTCCGTTTGGACTCCGTTTGATATTCCTTTTCTATGAAACTAAAAAACAAGGAAAAAACAGAAACTGGCACTAGGCTCTGGGTTAATAGATTAGTCCCAAAAATAAATAAAACACCTTACTAATGCATATAAAACATCCAAAACAGATACTATAATAGCATGGAACAATCAAAATTATAGATACATTGGAGACATATCAATAACCCTCAGGTATATCAGGCAATTCATATCTAGAAGAGCTAGATCTAATAGGTGTTCCATAATTTCCAGTTTCACGGACTTCATCAGTTTCAGCAGTCTCATCAATTTCAGGAATCTCAGTACTTTTAACGCTAACAAGTTGTTCATCAAGCAATTCACCTAGTGGCACAATTTTATCAAGAAAGGTAACAGCATCATCATAAGCATCATTCATAGCACCATTCGTAGCAGAAGTAGCATCATCAATAACTTGCAACATATCAGAATAGATATCAGTTGGTGGTGTTGCAAGCTTACTTATAACTGAAGGAGAATCAATTGTAGAGCTAGATGGCAATTCCTTACCTCCCCTCGTCTTAGAGGAAAATATCTTGGTTTTAGTGTCCTTCAGATTCTTCATGGTGATAATCAGATGTAAATCCCAAGTGACTCAACAAATATAGCTATTCTCCCTGCCAACGGCGCCAGAAAAAGTATTGATAACCCACAAGTATAGGGGATTGCAACAATTTTTGAGGGTAGAGTATTCAACCCAATTTATAGATTCGACACGAGGGGAGCCAAAGAATATTTGTAAATATTAGCAGTTGATTTGTCAATTCAACCACGCCTGGAGATTAAATATCTATAGCAAAGTGATCAGTAGCACAGTAGTATGATATTCTGATAGCAGTAGTGACGATAGCAATTGTAGCAGTAGTTTTGTAGCAATTGTAACAGTACCAGCAACGGTAGTAACTTAGCAAATAGGAAAAACTCGTAGGCACTGGATTGATGATATCGTTGGATAATATTCACCATATAATAGTTATAAACTAGGGCGACATAGAACTAGCTCCTGTTCATCGATATAATGTAGGCATAAATTCCATTAATAGTCATACGTGCTTATGGAAAAGAAATTTCACGACATCTTCCGTACTACCCTCCCATTGCAGTGGGGTCCATAAGGAAACTAAGGGATATTAAGGCCTCCTGTTAATAGAGAAACGAATGAAAGCCTTAACATATAGTGAATGCATGAACTCCTCATACTACGGTAATCACCGGAAAGAATCCCAATTATTGTCACCTTGGGGTATGCATATCCTAACACGTAGTAGGTGCATATGACTTGCAAGATCAGATCAAGAACATAGATATAATGGTGATAACATAAACGGTTCAGATCTGAAATCATGGCACTCGGATCCTAGTGACAAGCATTAAGCATAGCGAAGTCAGAACAACATCAATCTCCGAACATAGTGGATACTAGGGACCAAGCCCTAACAAAACTAACTTGATTACATGATGAATCTCATCCAACCTCTCACCGACCAGCAAGCCTATGAAGGAATTACTCACTCCCGGCAGTGAGCATCGTGGAATTGGTGACGGAGGATGGTTGATGATGACGAAAATGGATGATCGCCTCTTCGGAGCCCCGAACAGACTCCAGACCTGGCCTCCCGATGAAGAACATGAGGTGTTAACAGCTTCGTATTGTAAAATACGATGAAACTTCCCCTCTTATTTTTTCTTTGAAAATAGGAATTTATAGTAGCGGAGTTAGGGTCACCGGAGCCCCGTGGGCCCCATGAGACAGTTGGGCGTGCCTCGGAGGGCTGGCACGCGCTGGTGGCTCATAGCCAGCCGGGGCACCCCCTCTAGGCGGTCATGGCTCCAATAATGCTCTTTTATTCCATAAAAAATCTCCAAAAAGTTTCGTCCAATTCCAAGAACTTTTATTTCTGCACGAAAAACAACACCAAGGTAGTTCTGCTAAATACATAATTAGTCCGAGTTAATTTCATCCAAATAATGTAAATTAGAATCCAAAGCAAGAGCAAAAGCGTTAGGAAAAGTACATACGACAGAGACCTATCAGGAACCGCCTATAATGTGTTCAACATGGAAGATATTGAAAACTCTTGGTCGTTACATTAACAATGCAAGCATACCTCTCAAAATTATATTCATCTCTGTTTTAAAAGCTTTGAGCTCTGGCACCTCTCCTAATCTTTGCTTCCCTCTATGAAGGGCTTATATATTTACTTTCATTGCTGAGTCATTGATAACCCACAAGCGTAGGGGATCAGTTGTAGCCTCTTTTGATAAGTAAGAGTGTCGAACCAAACGAGGAGCTAAAGGTAGAACAAATATTCCCTCAAGTTCTATCAACCACCGATACAAATCTACGCACGCTTGACGTTTACTTTACCTAGAACAAGTATGAAACTAGAAGTACTTTGTAGTTTTTGTGGGATAGGTTTGCAAGAATATAAAGAGCACATAAATAAAAATTAGGGGCTGTTTAGGTAAAGAAGCAACAAAGTTAGTATAGTGAGTGTGGAAAAGTGGTGGTAGGAGTGGCGAAATTGTTCCTA
This sequence comes from Secale cereale, assembly GCA_902687465.1. Taxonomy (NCBI): domain Eukaryota; kingdom Viridiplantae; phylum Streptophyta; class Magnoliopsida; order Poales; family Poaceae; genus Secale; species Secale cereale. Next base: position 409,836,326 of record LR738710.1, read on the forward strand.
AGCAATTGACTACGTTACTAGACCATTAGCAAGTTTTATGTGGGAGAGGCCACTGCTAGCATGTCATCCCTGACTTGGAATTCTATGCACTTATGATTGGAACTATTAGCAAGCATCCGCAACTACTAACGTTCTTTAAGGTAAAACCCAACCATAGCATTCAGAAATATATTTGTACCCCTTCAACCCGTATGCATCAATTTTTACGCTAGGTTGAAGCTTCTGTCACTCTTGCCCTCCAATACGTAGTCCTATCAACATAGAAATAACCCTATGGTGTGATCCACGCGCGCGCTCATATGATGGGCACCAAAGGACAACAACATAACCACAAGCAAACTAAATCAATCATATCAATTCAATCACCGACAGGACAACGATAATCTACTAAGATATCATAGGATGGCAACACATCATTGGATAATAATATGAAGCATAAAGCACCATGTTCAAGTAGAGGGTACATCGGGTTGCGGGAGAGTGGACCGCTATAGATAGATGGGGGAAGGTGATGAAGATGTTGGTGAAGATGACGGAGGTGTTGGTGTAGATCGCCGTCACACCATGATGGCCCCGGCGGCGTTCCGGCGCCACCGAAAGCGAGGGGAAGAGAGCCCCCCTCCTTCTCCATCTTCCTTGACCTTCTCCCTAGATGTGAGAAGGGTGTCCCCTCTAGTCCATGGCCTCCATGGCGGTGGAGGGGTGAGAGCCCCTCCGAGATTGGATCTGTCCCTCTGTCTGTCTCTGTTTCTGCGTTCCTAGATTCTGGCCTTTCACCGTTTCTTAAATTCCCGGAGATCCGTAACTCCGATTGGGCTGAATTTTGGACACGATTTTTATCCGGATATTAGCTTTCCCGCGGTGAAAGAAGGGCACCTACCACCTTACGGGGTGGCCACGACGGCCCAGAGCGCGCCTGCCCCCCTGGGCGCGCCCCTCACCCTCATGGGCCACTCGGGCATCGTCGCACGTTGATTCCACTTCCCAAAATTCACATATATTCCGAAACAAAACTCCGTCCGTTTTTACCCTGTTTGGACTCCGTTTGATATAGATATTCTGCAAAACAAAAAACATGCAACAAGAAGGAACTGGCACTAGGCACTGGATCAATATGTTAGTCCCAAAAATAGTATAAAAAGTTGCCAAAAGTATATGAAAGTTGTAGAATATTGGCATGGAACAATAAGAAATTATAGATACGACGAAGATGTATCATCATCTCCAAGCTTAATTCCTGCACATCCTCGAGTAGGTAAATGATTAAAAAGATAATTTTTGATTTGGAATGCTACCTAGCATAATCTTGATCATGTAATCTAATCATGGCATGAATATTAAGACACGAGTGATTCAAAGCAATAGTCCATCATTTCACATTAAGACAATAATACTTCAAGCATACTAATAAAGCAATCATGTCTTTTCAAAATAACATGGCCAAAGAAAGGTATCCCACCAAAATCATATGGTTTGGCTATGCTCCATCTTCACCACACAAAGTATTTAAATCATGCACAACCCTAGTTTTAGCCAAGCAATTGTTTCATACTTTAGTATTCTCAAACTTTTTCAACTTTCATGCAATACATGAGCGTGAGCCATGGACATAGCACTATGGGTGGAATAGAAGGTGGTGATAGACAAAAGGAGGGAGAAAGTCTCACATCAACTAGGCAAATCAATGGACTATGGAGATGTCCATCGATCGATATCAATGTGAGTGAGTAGGGATTGCCATGTAACGGATGCACTAGAGCTATAAGTGTATGAAAGCTCAAAAATAAAACTAGTGGGTGTGCAACAACTTTCTTGCTCATGAAGACCTAGGGCATTTGTGGAAGCCCGCCGTTGGAATATACAAGACAAGTTCTATAATGAAAATTCCCGCTAGTATATGAAAGTGACAACATAGGAGACTCTCTATCATGAAGAACATGGTGCTATGATGAAGCACAAGTGTGGTAAAAGGATAGTAACATTGTCCCTTCTCTCTTTTTCTCTCATTTGTTTCCCTTTTTTTATTTTTGACTCTTTGGCCTCTTTTTTTTGGTGGGCTTCTTTGGCCTCTTTTTCTTATTTGGCTTCATTGGCCTCTTTTATTTTTTTATAACCTCACATGGGACAATGTTCTAATAATAATGATCATCACACTTTTATTTACTTACAATTCGATACTAGAACAAAAATATGACTCTATATGAATGCCTCCAGCGGTGTACCGGGATGTGCAATGATCTTGCATAGCAATGACATCAAAAAACGGAAAAGCCATGGAAACATCATGCTAGATATCTTACGAGCATGCAAGGCAATATGACAATGATGGTGCGTGTCATAATAAACGGAATGGTGGATTTACATGGCAATATATCTCGAAATGGCTATTGAAATGCCATAATTGGTAGGTATGGTGGCTGTTTTGAGGAAGGATATAAGGTGGTTTGATGCACCGGCAAAAATTGCGCGGTACTAGAGTGGCTAGCAAGGTGGTAGGGTGAGAGTGCACATAATCCGTGGACTCAACATTAGTCATAGAGAACTCACATACTTTTGCAAAAATTTATTAGCCATCAAAACAAAGTACTACACGCATGCACCTAGGGGAAGGGTTGGTAGGAGTTAACCATCGCGCGATCCCGACCTCCACACAAAGGATGACAATCAAAAAATAAATCATGCTCCGACTTCATCACATAACGGTTCACCTTATGTGCATGCTTCGGGAATCACAAACCTCAACACAAGTACTTCTACAATTCACAACTACCCACTAGCATGACTCTAATATCACCATCTTTATATCGCAAAACTATTGCATGGAATCAAACATATCATATTTAGCGATCTACAAGTTTATGTAGGATTTTATGACTAACCATGTGAATGACCTATTCCTGTCAACTCTCTAAATAGATATAAGTGAAGCGAGAGAGTATAAATTCTTTCTACAAAAGATATGCCCATGCTCTAACAAATATAAGTGAAGCAAAAGAGCATTCTACAAATGGCGGTTTTCTATGTGAGGAGAAACAGGCAATCCAAACTTCAAATGATATAAGTGAAGCACAAGAAGCATTCTAAAAAGCCATACTCAAAAGATATAAGTGAAGTGAAAAGAGCATTCTATAAACCAACCAAGGACTATCTCATACCAGCATGGTGCATTTATTAAAAGAAAAAGAAAAACCACACGACGCTCCAAGAGTTTACGCATATCATGTGAATGAAACGAATCCAAAAACACACTGGTACTTGTTGAAGAAAGATGGGATGCCTTCCGGAGCATCCCCAAGCATAGATGCTTGAGTCTCTTGGAATATTTACTTGGGGTGCCTCGGGCATCCCCAAGCTTGAGCTCTTTCCTATCCTCCTTCTCCTCATATCAAGACCTCCTCGATCTTCGAACACTTCATCCATACAAAACTTAACCGAACTTTTAGTGACGGAGTTAGTGCATATGATCAATAAAATCCCATCATGTACTGCTCTAACATTATTGTACAATTATGAAAAAACATTACCCACTATATGCTATCACAATTCTATGGCCCCAAGTCAGGGAGGCTTCAACAAGAATTCAAACATATGCAAATAATGAAGCTATAACAACAATCTCTGAAAACAGGACAGTCTGTAGTAATTTGAACATTAACCATACTTCTGTAACTCTAAGAATTATAGAAAAATTAGGAAAAATTAAAAATTTGTATAGCAAGACTTTGCAAAAAGTTTCAGATCCTTTCGACGTTCCAGTAGAAAACGCAAAATCACGCACTCCAGCCAGAGTTTCTGTTTTTGCATCGCACAAACCAACAAGCAGTTTAATCATCCTAAAGGAAACTCTTGGCACATTATTTTTATAATACAATGGAATTGTACAAGGGGATAATTATTTTTATTGAAAAGTTTCTGTAATTCAAGATTTGCAAAGTTTCCATGGGCATGAACAAAGTTCAAGGAGCTCCCCCATTTCAACGGTGCTCTTCCTTCTTACTTTCACTTTTATTATTGAAAAAGATTTAGGTTTCGCACTTTATTTTTTTGTTTTTAAACTTTATAAAATCACACAACAGAAATAAATGATTCTCTAAAACTTCCGGGTTGTCTCCCTAGCAGCGCTTTCTTTAAAGCCAGTAAGCTAGGCATATAGTGCTCAAGTAATGGTCCACCCAGATCCCAAGGTATATCAAAGCCAATTTTAATTAGCAATAATTTGGCATTTAGTAGTGAGCACAAAGTGATATGTGTCATGCAAAAACGAAGTCTAACTCTCTTCCTATGCATAGGCATGTCATACAAGAACAATTCATGCACGTCAAGTAAAGGCCAATGCATAGTATAAGCAGTTTCTTGCAATTTTACCGTGTTGGAAACGTAGAGAGGCTGGGATATAGTTCCTCTCTCATAATAATTGCAAGTAGGAGCAACAAGCACATGCATATTATACTCATCAAAATCATCATGTGTAACGGAAAAAGGCAACCCATCAATATAATCCTTAATAAGTGCAAACTTCTCCGATATCGTGTAGTTTGGATAATTCAAAAAGATAATAGGACTATCATGTGTGGGTGCAATAGCAACTATCTCATGTTTAACATAAGGAACTATAGCAAGTTCATCTCCATAGGCATAATTCATATTGGCATCTTGTCCACAGGCATAGCAAGCATCATCAAAAAGGGATATTTCAAAAGAATCTACGGGATCATAACAATCATCATAGCATTCATCCTTCGGTAAGCATGAAAAGAAATTAAACAATGTATGAGATAAAGAGTTACTCTCATTAGAAGGTGGGCACGGGTGATTAATCCGCTCCTCCTCCTTTTCTTCTTCGCTCTCCTCCTCATCTTTTTCATCCAATGGGCTCACAATGTCATTAATTTCTTCTTCAATAGACTCCTGCAAAATATTAGTCTGTTCTTGGACAGTGGAGGAGTCCTCAATATATGGTTTAACATAGGCATTAGAAGCACAATTATCATAACAATATTTAAATATGAAAAAAAATCAGATTTATAAAGAGTAGCATCATACTTTTCAAACAAAGAAGCAATTTAATAAGCACCCTTAAAAACAACAAATTGTTCAATTTGTTGAACATCATAGTAACTATAAACACCCTTAGCATACGAAGATACGATTCCATTATCACTAAACTCACATTGGTAAGGAAGGTGTTTCTTAGGGTCTTTAGAACAACAAGTAAAATCATATATTTCATATAAATTACAAGCATAGGACCGCAAACGATAAATTTGATCCAGTAAAAGTTTCCCTTTTTCAGATATGCGGTGTCGCACATAACAAGCATGCTCATCTAAAGATTTTCCCTCAACTAAGCTAGTTTGGGTTTCAGCCTGAGCACATAGGGATCGAAGATGATCCAAGTAAAAAGCTTCAGGAGTGTGATAGATTTTGAGTGGTTCTTCAACCATTGGTTCAAAAGGTACCACTATTTTTTTTGGTATTTTGCGTTTCCTACCTATAACTAAAGATAGAAAACAACTTAGAACAGCAAATAAAATCTACTTAGGGATAAAGCAATCAAGCACACACGAGAATATTCATCCCACGCTATGTCTCCCTAGAAATGGCGCCAGAAAATGGTCTTGATAACCCACAAGTGTAGGGGATCAGTTGTAGCCTCTTTCGATAAGTAATAGTGTCGAACCCAACGAGGAGCTAAAGGTAGAACAAATATTCCCTCAATTTCTATCGACCACCGATACAACTCTACGCACGTTTGACGTTTACTTTACTTAGAACAAGTATGAAACTAGAAGTACTTTGTCGTTTTTGTGGGATATGTTTGCAAGAATATAAAGAGCACGTAAATAAAAACTAGGGGCTGTTTAGGTAAAGAAGCAATAAAGTTAGTATAGCGAGTGTGGAAAAGTGGTGGTAGGAGTTGAGAAATTGTCCCTACGCAATTGACTACGTTACTAGACCGATAGGAAGTTTTATGTGGGAGAGGCCACTGCTAGCATCTCGTCCCTGACTTGGAATTCTATGCACTTATGATTGGAACTATTAGCAACCATTCGCAACTACTAACGTTCATTAAGGTAAAACCCAACCATAGCATTCAGAAATATATTGGCCCCCCTTCAATCCCGTATGCATCAATTTCTACGCTAGGTTGAAGCTTTTGTCACTCTTGCCCTCCAATACGTAGTCCTATTAACGTACAACTAACCCTATGGTGTGATCCACGTGCGCACTCATATGATGGAAACCAAAGGACAGCAACATAACCACAATCAAATTAAATCAATCATAGCTATTCACCAATCACCGATAGGACAACGATAATCCACTCAGACATCATAGGATGGAAACATATCATTGGATAATAATATGAAGCATAAAGCACCATCTTCAAGTAGAGGGTACAGCGGGTTGCGGGAGAGTGGACCTCTATAGATAGATGGGGGAAGGTGATGAAGATGTTGGTGAAGATGATGAAGGTGTTGGTGTAGATCACCGTCACACGATGATGGCCCCGGCGGCGTTCCGGCGCCACCGGAAGCGAGGGGGAGAGAGCCCCCCTCCTTCTCCTTCTTTCTTGACCTTCTCCCTAGATGTGAGAAGGGTTTCCCATCTGGTCCATGGCCTCTATGGCGGTGGAGGGGCGAGACCCCTCCGAGATTGGATCTGTCTCTCTGTCTCTCTCTGTTTCTGCGTTCCCAGATTCTGGCCTTTCACCGTTTCTCAAATTCCTAGAGATCCGTAACTTCGATTGGGCTGAATTTCGGACACGATTTTTATCTGGATATTAGCTTTCTTCCAGCGAAAGAAGGGCACCAACCGCCTTACGGGGTAGCCACGAGGGCCCAGGGCGCGCCTGCCCCCCTAGGCGCGCCCCTCACCCTCCTGGGCCACTCGGGCATCATCTCACGTTGATTCCACTTCCCAAAATTCACATATATTCAAAAAAAAAACCGCCCGTTTTTATCCCGTTTGAACTCCGTTTGATATGGATATTCTGTGAAACAAAAAACATGCAACAAACAGGAACTGGCATTGGGCACTGGATCAATATGTTAGTGCCAAAAATAGTATAAAATTTTGCCAAAAGTATATGAAAGTTGTAGAATATTGGCATGGAACAATAAAAAATTATAGATACGACGAAGACGTATCAGTCATCATCTTCTCATTATAGCACCAGCTGGAGACCACTATTGTCATTTTTAAGCTCTGTGTTTTGTCAATGTTGAGTATGAGTGACTAGATCTCTTTCACCATGAATTACAATGTCTAGTCAGTGCTTGAACTTCAAAGGTGCAATGCATTTATGTTTTGTGGTCTCAGAAAGGGCTACTAAGATACCATCTTGTCATATTATATCATGATTTTTTTTGAAGAAGTGTTGTCATCCGAGATATCTTATTATCCCAGGAATCAACAAACAACAAGTAGGTCACTTAACAAGCACAACAAACAGCAAGTAGGTCACTAAACAAGCTTGTTCCACTCAACACAAGGAATACCATGAAAAGTGGATTGCACCACAACAAAGATGACACGATTGTGCTCCTAACACATGTTGACATGAACCTCAAACAAAAATCACACAAAAATATACGAAAAAGACAAATAAGCAAGTCATATCAACTTTCAGCAGTTAACAACACTTAGCACTTTTGCAACAGAGATTAAGGCATCAAGATGCATCCTAACATGTATGCAAATGCATCCATCATGTAGAGCATTTAGATAAGAACATTTTGATATATTATACACACAATTTGGACACACATGCACGAAGATATGGCAGGTCAAACATGCACACATAGTATTATTTTTCAGGGACTTAGTCATATTTCGAAGAAAAAAACAGGTGAGCGCAAGTTGCTATAAGTCGCCCAGGGCGAAGGATATACGAGCTCGCTCACCTCGGGCCCAATGGGCCGACTCGGTGGCGAGGCAGAAAGACCCGGGTGGCGGTTGGGCGGTTCAGGGGAACCGGGGGTCGGCGAGATCGGACCAGTCGAGCCAACGGTTCACCGGTTCACTGCGACTCCAGCGGGTCCACCAGCCCGGTGTAGATGGAGGACGGCGGCCGCTGGAGCTTGGATCGGGGCGACGCTGACGAGATGCCCAGGACGGCGGGGCGGCAGGTACGGGCGGCAGATCCGGGGCGCCTGGCCCAGATCCGGCCGGAGAAGTGGCCGCTGGCGACGAGACGTGACGGGGGCAGCGAGGGCGCTGGCTTGGCAAGGCAGCAGAGCTGGCACCAATGTAGGGGAAAGCATGGCGGCGAGGTGGTGGGTGCGGAGGTCGTCGGTGCGGGGCGAGACGACGGAGCGGTGGTTGCCGACGGCGAGCGAGGCGGCGAGCAGTGCGGCACCGGGGTCGAGGCTGGAGACGGGGAGCTGGGTGCGGGCGCGCTCGGGGAGACGGCGGTAGGCGGAGGGTGTCCCAGGTCCGTGATCGAGGCCCGGGTGGGCCTCCCGTGGACTTTGCGGGCTGGCGCCGCTCGGGGGGG